>PVIA01000150.1:0-518470 GCA_004024845.1 Tonatia bakeri | reverse complement strand
TTACTCTTATATTATTATTATTTATTGCCCTGGTCGGGTAGCTTACCTGGTAGGAGCATCATCCCTATAGCAAAAGATTGTGGGTTCAATCCCTGGTTGGGGCATGTGTGGGAGGCAGCCAACTGATGTTTCTTTCTCACATCAATGTTTCATTCTTCCCACCCTCCTTTCTCTCTCTCTCTTCCCCTTTCTCATTAATATCAATAAACATTTTCTGGAGAGCATAAAAAAATTTTTCAATGCAGTTCTTTGAACACCCCACTAGAATAGTAGGTTAAAAAAAAATCAGTGACGCCCTGGCTGGAATAGCTCAGTGGATTGAGCTTGGGCTGCGAACCAAAGCATCGCAGGTTCAATTCCCAGTCAAGGCACATGCCTGGGTTGCAGGCCACGGCCCCCAGCAACCGCACATTGATGTTTTTCTCTCTCTCTCTCTCCCTCCCCCTCTCTCTCTCCCCCTCCCTCCCTTCCCTCTCTAAAAATAAATAAATACAATCTTTAAAGAAAAAAAAAATTAGTTAAAGGCTCATGGTCACAATCAAAAGAATGGGAGGCAAGATTACAGGCAACTGCATTTCAGCAGCTAGAGAGCAGATAGCTAAACGGTGGCTTGCTTAATTCCCCACTCTCTTCACTGAACAAGGCAATAGCAGGACAAGCCTAGAAGCAAGACAATTTCCACCAACGGATCCCAGAGAGACTGAGACTCAGCCTCCACACAAACAAAATAGGAATAATTTCTCTATCTCCCACCAGGTTATTGTGAGAAACAAAATAGGAACTGCAGGTGAAAGTTCTTTTCAAATTGTAAAGAGTGCTCTAAGAGTACGCAATAAAGGAGGCTAACCATTACCTTGCCAAGTCATTACCCCAAGGAATCGATCGGCTAATTCCTGAGGGAAACTCCAATGCTCCGGAAGGCACAGTGTTCCATCAGGTCTTTCAGAACACAATTTCTCCAGGTTAGCAATCAGCACATTCAGGCAGATGTTGACCAAAGAGTAGGGAGATGCCTCTTCCTAGCAAACAAATCCCCAAACAAACTTTGTTAGAATACATGTACAAAAATTCGACATAAAAATGGTCATGCCATACATAAAAACTACTTGATGAGTACATCTGAAAACACATTCTCACACTGGCTGGTGTGGCTCAGTGAACTGAGTGCCAGCCAGCAGACCGCAGGGTCTCCAGTTCGACCTAGTCAGAGCACATGTCTGGGTTTTGGGCCAGGTTCCCAGTTGGGGGCACCTCAGATGTAACCGATTAATGTTTCTCTCGAACATCAATGCTTCTCTCCCTCCCTTCCTCTCTCTATAAAAATTAATAAATAAAAATAAACAAAAACACATACTCGATCTAATAATATTTTGTAAGTAATGAAAGCACTTTATTCCCCTTGTTAACTAAACAAAAGATTTCACCTGTTTTACCTTGAAAAATAAATTCTTGCTCTGGCTGGTATGGCTCAGTGGATTGAATGCCAGCCTGCAAACCAAATGATCACAGTTCAATTCTCAGTCAGGGTACACGCCTGAGTTGCTGGCCAGGTCCCTAGTAAGGGGCATGTGACAGGCAACCACACACTGATGTTTCTCTCCCTTCCTTCCCCTTTCTCTAGAAATAAGTAAGATCTTTAAAAAAAGAAAAGAAAAGAAAAATAAGTTCTCTCATTTCTTTACTTATCACCTATTGTGTGCCATGCACTGAAAATTCAGGGATGAGTAAGATTTAGTTTTAATCCTTTTGAAGCTAACAGTTCAGTGGGAAATACAACCAAGAAATTTGACCATCTCAATACAACATAAAGGACTATTCAAGTTGAGGTCACATGATCATTCATTCAACAAATACTAATTCAGGGAGCATTGAAATCTTGCATCAAACTGATGTCAGTTTGGGTTAAATAAATTCTTCCTAAAAATTGGAAAAAAAAAAAAAAAAAAAAAAAGAATATTAGCCCTGGCTGGTATGGCTCATTGGATTGAGTGCCAGCCTGTGAACACAAGGGTCACCAGTTCAATTCCCAGCCCAGGGCACAAGCCTGGGTTGTAGGTCAGGTCCCCAGTAATGGGTGCACAAGAGGCAACCACACATTGATGTTTTTCTCCCTCTTTCTCCTCCTCTTCCCCTCTCTCTAAAAATAAATAAATAAAATCTTAAAAAAAGAGAATATTAACTCAGTGATCACTATGTGCCAGAGGACAAGAAGGCCTGCCTATTCTTACCCTCAAAAGTGTTCACATTGTAAAAGTCTGCTACACCCAGGGCACTGTAAAAGAGTAAGAACTGACAGAGAAGTGAGACTATATAGGTATATGACCCTTTTTCCTCAAAGACAGAGATGGATGTGTTCATTCAACAAGTATGTGAAAGCATGTATCAGACATGAAGGGGCCATTATAAGCCAAGTATAGATTGCCATTTTTGTCAAAGACTTGAATATGCAATAATTAATTGATCTCCACACCACTTCCAAATGATTAAATTCCCTTCATGGTCCAAAGTATAAATTACTCCTTTGCAAATACCCTCAACTCCTTGTTCCCTCCTCCATTACACTCTCCGGACAAAACACCATCCTGGAAGAATTTCACTATCTACCTTTTTTTGGTGGCAACACCCAGCAACACCCAATCATCTATGAAGAGAGGGAAGATTCACGCAACACAGTGTATCAAGGCAAATTAATAATCATTAACATAAACAAACTCTAAGTAGCTGAAAATCCTACAAGGTCTCTTTCAGCCCTGGCTGGTGTGGCTCAACGGATTGAGTGCTGGGCTGTGAACCAAAGGGTCACCAGTTTGATTCCCAGTCGGGTACATGTCTGTGTTGTGGGCCAGGTCTCCACTAGGGGGTGCTCAAATGACAACTACACATTGATATTTCTCTTCCTCTCTTTCTCCCTTCCTTCCCTTCTCTAAAAATAAATAAAATCTTTAAAAAAATTTTTTTCATGCCTTCTACTTGTTCTTCAAACCCATTTTTTGTGCCAAAATCACTGATTCACATCACTGAGAAAAATGAAGTCATCTCACTGTCAAAATTAGCTGGAAGCTGCATGCATCTTTTCTCTATTCTCCTCTTACACAGAAACTTCCTTGCAAAGACCAACACTGCCACACGTGCTAACTGAATGTCATCCTCTTTCCTTGCCCCCTCCTGTTGTTTCTTCATTCATACATACATCCTCAAACTCTCCTTCTCAAATGGATCATTTTAACATACTGTTTTGCTCTACTATTTGCCTAAAAAACAAGAAACCCTCTGTTGACCCCCACATCCTCTTCAGTTACTCCACTTCATAACCAAATTTCTCCAGTAAGTTTACTCTACATGCCATAATCACATTCCTCCTATTCATTTCCTTTTGTTTTAACTGAAATATAATTTACATATAGCAAAAAGTGTACTTTTTGATGTACAGCACAGTCGTGTACCATGACCAGAACAAAGGCAGAATACCATTCCATGACCTCAAAAATCTCCTAGTGTCCCTTTGTAGACCATCTCTCCCACCAATTCCATCTAACCACTTATCTGTGTTCCGAGTTCCGCCTTTTCCAAAATGTCATATAAGTGGAATCACACAGTAGGTAAGATGTTCAAAGCTGAATTCTTTCACTTCACATAATACATTTGAAATTCATCAGTGTTGTTGCAATTTTTTTCTAATTCATTCCTTTTTATTACTGAGTACACCTTATATGTACCACAATTTTTAAATTTACCAACCAAAGAGCATTTTGGATTGACATTTTGAACAATTTTGAATAAAGTATAAATATTCATGTAAAGATATGTGTGAACAGTTTTCATTTTTCTTTGGTAGCTACCTAGGAATGGGATTCCTAGTCGTTGGAATTCCACACTTCCTACATTTAAGTGTGTATTTAAGGAAGTACTAATCTGTTCTTTCAAAGAAGTTTTTACCATTTTGTATTCCCCAAAGAACACAGCAGAGTTTCAGTTGTTCCAAATCCTCACCAGGTAAGAATTCATGTCAGAAAAAGAGCCAGGGACCCTGATTGAGCACCAGTCTGTGAACTGAAAGGCTGCTGGTTCAATTCCTGTTCAGAGCATATGCCTGGGTTACAGGTCAGTTCCCCAGTTGGGGGACAATATAGCTCTCCCTTTCTCTTTTCCCCCTCTCTCTAAAAATAAAGAAATAAAATATTTATTAAAAATTATTTTTAAAAGAGCCAAGAAACAAACAAACAAACAAAAAAAAAAGAATTCCCTCAGTCAACAGACTTCTACTTGGGTCTCAAAAGCCAGAACTGGTTCATATGCCCATGGGAAAATGGAGATTATGTTTCCTATGGGTAATACCTATGAATCTATCTTCCTAGCCAGTATTTCTCTACTCAGTGGTGTTCAGTTCTTCACAGTCTAATTGTATATTGCCCTTTTTTAGTTTTATATTTTATTTCTTTAATTTAAATACATTTATTTGATAGTGTTTCAATAATTCCATCTTCTGAAGTCTCTGACCATTTAATTCTGTTAGCTGTTGCTCATTACTCATAGAGGTTTGTGTTTTATAATTTAAGGTTGTGAGCTGGTCTTCAATAGGATTTTATTTGTAGAACTCCTGTGAAAGCAGGTCACATCAGAGATAGTCTGCTAAATGCTAGCTACCCCAGGGCCATTACCAGGAATCACTCTGAAAATTTCTCAGCTACAAATTTCCTGAACCAACCAAGAAATAAATGTCAACTAAAACTCTTTGTGTAAGAACAAGCCTACAAGAACAAATTTTTAGGAAACATTTTTCTCATTCAAAATCCAAGCCAAAACTGGTAAGATTCCTTGTTTCCCTTTCTCATAAACAGATTTATTTATTTATTTTTTAAGATTTTATTCATTTATTTTTAGACAGAGGGGAAGGGAGGGAGAAGGGGAGGGAAAGAAACATCAATGTGTGGTTGCCTCTCACACATCCCTGCTGGGAATGTGGTACACAACCCAGGCATATGCCCTGACTCAGAATCGAACTGGCAATGCTTTGGTTTGCAGGCCAGCATTCAATCCACTGAGCCACATTAGCCAGGACCAAACAGACTTTTTAGATCTACCATTTCACTTAAGTATAGCCAGCCTCCGTTAGCCCATGTTAGACAGGTAGACACACACACACACACACACACACACACACACACACACACCAGCAAAAGTAGGTTTACAGTTGTGAGTATCTGAAATGCAGCGTTTATTATTATTTACTAATTATTGTATTATTTGTATTGCAATGGTAAACCTATTGCCCACCCTGTATTTGCAAAGAACATATCTCCAAATAATGACACAGATCAACCCACTACAAATGATTTCCTCAGCTTTCTCCCTTTAAGGTTACCTTGGGCTGGCTGGGTTCCCCCAAACACTCCTTTAAAATTAGCCCTATCTCCTTGCTATAGACTAAACGTTTGTGTTCCTCCAAAATTCTTATGTTAAAATCTAACCCCAATTTGACGGTATTTGGAGGCAGAAACCTCTAAGGAGTGAGTTAGGTCATGAAGGAGGAGCCCTTGATTGAAATTAGTGTCGTTACAAAAGAAACCCCAGAGAGTTCTGATGAGAGATCTGCCACATGAGAACACAGCAAAAAGATGTCCATGAACCAGGAAGAAAGCTCTCACCACACACCAAATCTGCCAGACATAAAATCTGCCAGCATCTTGATCTTGAACATTTTAGCCTCCAGAACTGTGATAAATTTCTGTTGTTTAAAAGTCACCCAGCCTACACTATTTTGTTATAGCAGCCAGAATGCACTAAGTCACTTCTGGTAGGTCTTCTACGTGTAGGGGTGGCAGGCAATAGCTGGTGTTACTGGACATGGAGTGGTGCGTTATTGTGTTCTTATATACCCCATCCTTATTATCTTTGTAAGTAGTCCATAATTAAGCTATTGTTGAGTCATCCATATTCCGAATATGGCATCTGTTTCCTGCTGCAAGTGTGACTGTTAAACTTCCCAAATAAATTTCGAATCCATTACCTTCTTTCTAGCTCTACTAGCAATTCCTAATCCAAATCACTACCTAGACTACTGAAAAACTCTCAATTAGTTTCTCTGCTTTTGCTCCTAGTCCTTTCCTAATGCATCTCTAACCAGAGTCTAGATTCATCATTTCTAAAATATGTAACTCTCCTGATTAATGTGTTTTAATGGGTACAAGATAAAAAAGCAAAACAGAAAACTATTTCTATATGCAACCAACAATTGGAAAATCAAATTTTTAAAAACTTACAATGGCACTATTAAAACTTCAAATATAGGCCCTACTCAGGAAGACAATAAAAATCTATACTCAAAGTAGCATAACTTACAATAAAATATCAGACATGGTAAGGAGCAGGAGAAAAAACACATCAGTCAACAGAAACAGATCCAGAAATAACTGAAATGATATAACTGGCAGACAAGAACATTAAAACAAATACTGCAATTCATGGGTATAAAGGAGAACACAGACATAAGAAGGCTGATAAATACGGAATCTCAACAGAGAAATGGAAGGTCTGAAAAATACCCAAAGAGAACTTCTAGAGTTGAAAAAATATAGTCTAAAATAAATAATACATGAGATAACACTTTCAAAAATTAGACATCACAAACTTAGAGATCAGTGAAGTTAAAGGTAATGCAAAAACAAAACAAAACAAAACAAAACTAAGCAGAAACAAAAAAATGAAGAGAAGCATAGAGTCCCAAGGGGCAATCTCAAGCAATCTAATAAAAATGTGTAATTGAAACACCAAAGAGAGGACATATTAAGGAAAGAAAAAATATTTTAAAAAGTAATGGTCAGAAAAGATAACATTCTATACATGGAATCTATAAAATTGTTTTATAGTTTAATATTTATTTAATTACACAGTTAATTCACTGGATACAAAGAATAAAACAAATTTAATTGCTTCTTTAAAAAAAGTCAAAACGCCCTGGCTGGCGTAGCTCAGTGGATTGAGCGTGGGCTGCGAACCAGGCATCGCAGGTTGATTCCCAGTCAGGGCACATGCCTGGGTTGCGGGCCATGTCCCCCAGCAACCACACATTGATGTTTCTCTCTCTCTCTCTCTCTCCCTCTCCCTCTCCCTTCCCTCTCTAAAAAAAATAAATAAAATCTTAAAAAAAAAAAGTCAAAACATGGTCAAACCAGATTCAAAATACAAACCCACTAATCCCAGAAGCAAAATTAAAAAAAAAAAAGCAACATGGCAAATGCCTAAAAGCCAATGACAAAGAGAAAAATATTTAGATGGGTTTGTGTGGATGCAATTTTTAAAAAAAGGTATGATCACTTAATTTTTATCAGAAGCAATGCTAACCAAAAGACAATGAAATAACATTTTTAAAGTGCAGTAGGGAGAAAAACTAAGTGCAATGAAAATATTTTTCAAAAATAAAGGTAAAATAAAGATATTTCCAAATAAAAGTATAGACAAATTTTCATCAGCAGGTTTACACTATAAGAAAAGTTCAGCCCTGGCTGATGTGGATTGAGTGCCGACCTATGAACCAAAAGGTCACCAGTTCGATTCCCAATCAGGACACATGCCTGGGTTGCCAGCCAGGTGCCTAGTAGGGGGTGTGGGAGAGGAATCCACACATTGATACTTCTTTCCCTTTCCTCCCTCCCTTCCCCTCTGTCTAAAAATAAATAAAATCTTTTTTTAAAAAATAAGAGGTTAATGTTCTTTAAGCTGAAGAAACAAGAAACGAGGCAATGGAACAAGGCAAGTGTTTGGGATCTAGAGAAAAAGAAAGAATGCTAGAAAAGGAACATGTGAATAAATACAAAATTTGTATTTCCTAATTTCTTTAAGAACTGATTAATCAAGGCAAAAATAAAAATAGTATATTGTACAACTTATAACATGAAGAAATAAATAGTATACAATATCATCTCAACAGTACAAAGGAAAGGCTAAGAGGAGGGAAATAAAGGAATACTCTTATAAGGTAAAATGATATGTTTAAAAGTAGACTGTGTTAAGTCTTTGTATGATAGAACCTAGAGCCATATTTCTCACTTTTTGGTCTTAGGACCCTGTTATAATCTTAAATATTGGGTTATGTCTATCAACATTTACTACATTGTAAGTTAAAACTGTTAAGTCTTTAAAATACACATTAATTCATTTAGAAATAATACATGTTAAATGACCAATCTTATGTTGACAAACATTTTTTTAAAAAGCTGAATTTTAAAAAATAACATTCAAAAGTTTAATGACAAGAGCAGCACTGTTTTTACATTTTTGCAAATTTTACACTGTATGACTTAAAAGGGAAATAATGGGGTCTTAGGGACCCCAGAGATTCTAAGGCTACACTGTAAAAATCGCCATCTTTGAATGATCAATAAAGCAGGAAAGAAAAGGAGAGAAACAGAACTAGTAAGATAAAATGGAACTTTAAAAATATTCAATTCAAAAGAAATCAAGAAAGGCATGGCTAGTGTGGCTCAGTGGATTAAACATCAGCCTGTGAACTGAAAAGTCACCAGTTCAATTCCCAGTCAGGGCACATGCCTGGGTTGCAGGCCAGGTCCCCAGCTGGGGACCTGTGAGAGGAAACCAATCGATGTTTCCCTTCCACATTGATGTTTCTCTCCCTCTATCCCTCATTTCCCCTTTCTCTAATAACAAATAAAACCTGTAAAAAAAAAAAAAAAAGAAATCAAGAAAGGAAGAAACACAACAACAAATAGGACAAACAACACAAATAACAGAGACACTTATACCCAACTATTTTGATAGCTATGTGCATTCTAATTTAAAAGGCACAACTTAGACCAGGCTATGGCTCCCCCCTCTTCCTGGTTCCTACTCCCAATGGCCCTGACCAGAGGGACCCCAAGAGTAGGAGGAAGGGAGAGCAGGTGTGTGGGTGCAGGTGTCAAGTGGAGAACGGGGCAGGAATTGGGAGAAGGAAAGAGCAAGGATAGGCCCAGGAACAATGGTGTCCAAAGAGGAAGAAGCGATAAAAAATCTCAACATGAAAAACGCTGACCAGAAAAATGGGGGGGAAAAACCCCAAAAGAATGAAAAGGAGCAAGATGCTAATAAAGGATGGCCCTTGGCTCTCCCATTGGAAGCTGGTGAATATTGTGTGCCTAGAGGAAATCGTAGGCAGTTACATGTAGGCAGTCTAGCCTGCAGCACAGACAGGACTTGCAGAGGCTTGGAGAGCCACAGGCAAGATGAGATAAAATACAAAAAAGAACTTCTGGCCAAGATGGAGGCATAAGTAGACACACTGTGCCTCCTCACACAACCAAAAGAAGGACAACAAATTTAAAAACAAAAAACAACCAGAACTGACAGAAAATTGAACTGTATGGAAGTCCGACAACCAGGGAGTTAAAAAAGAAACATTCACCCACACTGGTAGGAGCGGTGGAGATGGGCAGCCGGGTGGAGAGGCTCAAGGCAAAGCAGTGGCTAGAAAACAGGTGGCTTGCAGACAGGGCAGTCCCACATTCATGTGCAGATAAAACCGGAAGGAACAACTAGGGAGCAAGACAGCAATGGGAAATAAAGCCTCAAAGCCTCTGACTGAAAACACCTGTGGGGGTCGAGTTGGCAGTGAGAGAAACTCCCAGCCTCACAGGAGAGTTCATTGGAGAGACCCACAGGATCCTAGAATGTACACAAATCCACCCACGCAGGAATGAGCACCAGAAGGGTCCAATTTGATTGTGGGAAGTGAGGGAAGTGACTGAAAACCAGCAGAGAGCACAGCAAGAGCACTGTTCCCTCTTGGACCCCTCCCCCACATATAGCCTCAACACAGCGACTGTGTTGCCCTGCCCAGGTGAACACCTAAGACCCTGCCACCTACTGCGTAACAGGTGCGCTGAGACCAAAAAAAAAAGCCCAAACAAAAGAATAGATCAAAGCTCCAGAAAAAACGCAACTAAGCGATGAAGAGATAGCCAACCTATCACATACACAGTTCAAAACACTGGTTATCAGGATGCTCCAGGAACTCACTGGGTATTTCAACATCATAAAAAAGACCCAGGCAGCAATGAAGGTTGCATTATGTGAACTAAAGAAAAATCTACAGGGAACCAACAGTGACAGGAAGGAAACCAGAACTCAAATCAACGGTTTGGAGCAGGAGGAAAAAACAAACATTCAACCAGAACAGAATGAAGAAACAAGAATTCAAAAAATGAGGAGAGGCTTAGGAACCTCCAGGACAACTTTAAATATTCCAATATCTGAATCATATGGGTGCCAGAAGGAGAGGAAGACCAAGAAATTGAAAACTTATCTAAACAAATAATGAAGGAGAAATTCCCCAATCTGGCAAAGGAAATAGATTTTCAGGAAGTCCAGGAAGCTCAGAGTCCCAAAGAAGTTGAACCCAAGGAGGAACACACCAAGGTACTCAATAATTACATTACCCAAGATTAAATATAAGGAAAGAGTCTTAAAAGCAGCAAGAGAAAAGAGCTACCTACAAAGGAGTTCCCATTATACTATCAGCTGATTCTCAAAAGAAACCTTGCAGGCAAGAAGGGGCTGAAAAAAAGTATTCAAAGTCATAAATGGCAAGGACCTACATCCAAGATTACTCTATACAGCAAAGCTATCATTTGGAATGGAAGGGCAGATAAAGTGCTTCCCAGATAAGGTCAAGTTAAAGGAGTTCATCATCACCCAGCCCTTATTATACAAAATGTTAAGGGGACTTATCTAAGAAAAAGAAGATCAAAACTATGAACAGTTAAGTGACAACAAATTCACAGCTATTAACAACCCAACCTAAAAAAAAAAAACTAGAACAGGAAGAGAATCACAGAAATGGAGATCACATGGAGGGTTATCAGTGGGGGAGTGGGAGGAGGAGAGAGGGGGGAAAGGTATAGAGAATAAATAGCATAAATGGTAGGTAGAAAATAGACAGGGGGAGGTTAGGAATAGTACAGGAAATGTAGAAGTCAAAGAACTTATATGTACAACCCATGGACATGAACTAAAGCGGGGGAAAGCAGGTGGGAGGGGGTAAGCAGGGCGTAAGGGAATAAAGGGAGGGAATAGAACAACCTATAACAGCATAATCAATAAAATATATTTTATAAAAAGAATACAAAAAGGATGGAGGAGCTGAGAGGGCTGACAGAAATGCTAAGGAGCAAGCAGTTCAGTCATAGTCTAAAGGCACTTAGCACTGACACCCTACTCCCATTACCAACACAGTGAGTTTTATTTTTTTTAAGATATTAACTTATTTTTGGAGAAGGGAAGGGAGGGAGGAAAGGAAGGGAAACATCAATGTGTGGTTGTCTCTCACGTGGCCCCCACTGGGGACCTGGCCCACAACCCAGGCATGTGCCCTGAGTGGGAACTGAACTGGCAACCCTTTAGTTCACAGCCCATGCTCAATCCACTGAGCTACACTGGCTGAATTTTGTCTTATGCCTGAGAAGCCTCATGTCTTCTGCTTTGAAAATCCCTAAAGTTAACAGGAAGACACATCTGCTTTCTAAACTTACATATTTGTAACACACCTTCCTTGTAAATCTATTGCTGATACTTGTTTCCTGTGAGTCTCATATATTGCCAGCTTCTAAATGAATGTTGTGTTTTGGTCCAATTTATAAGTTTGTGTCAGCAGGAGAGTTTTACCTATTGCATGGAAAAATGCTTATTACATATTGTGAAGTTAATAAAGCAGTTTAAAAAGCAAAAAAATAATTAAAAATAAAATAAAATTCAGTTCAATTAAAAATAAAATAAAATAATAAAAAAATTTAAAAAATCAATAAAATAAAACGCACAAATTGTCACACTGGATAAAAAAAGTAAGCCCTGGCTAGGTCGCTCATTTGGTTAGAGGGTTCACCCAATATGCCAAGGTTGCAGGCTCAATCCTTGAGTCGGAGCACATATAAGAATCAATCAATGAATGCATAAATAAGTGGAATGACAAGTCAGTGTTTTGCTCTTTTTTCCCTTCCTCTTTCTCTAAGATCAATAAATAAAAAAAAATTTAAACATGTTTTAAAAAGTAAGACTGCTTTTACAAGATATATGCTTTAAACAAAAAGAACACTACAAAATTATTAAACATTAATCCTAAGAAAGCTTGGGTGATTATGTTAATGCCAGAAAAAGAATGCTGTAGGGCAACATTACCAAAAATCAGGATAAATGTCTGGCTGGTGGGGCTCAGCTGGTGGGAGCACAGTCCCTCCTCTCACATCAATGTTTCTCTTTCTCTCTCCCTGCATTTCCCTCTCTCTAAAATCAATAAGCACGAAGCCCTGACCAGTGTGGCTCAGTTGTTTGGGCATTGGCCTGCAAAACAAAAGGTTGCTGGTTCTATTCCCAGTCAGTGTACTCGCCTGGATTGTGGATTCCATCCCCAGTAGGGGCTCAGTATTAGAGGCAACCAATTAATGTTTCTCTCTCAAATGGATGTTTCTCTCCTTCTCTTTCCCTCTCTCTAAATAAAATAATAAAATCTTAAAAAAAAAAAAAATAAGCATGTCAGCCCTGGCTGGCATAGCTCAGTGGATTGAGCTTGGGCTGCGAACCAAAGCACCACAGGTTCGATTCCCAGTCAGGGCACATGCCTGGGTTGCAGGCCACGGCCCCCAGCAACCGCACATTGATGTTTCTCTATCTCTGTCTCTCTCTCCCTCCCTTCCCTCTCTAAAATAAATAAATAAAATCTTAAAAAAAAAAACACGCATGTTCTTGCAGGGTGAGAGTGAAAAAAAAAAACAGCTGATGCCTTAATGATAAGAGTCAATTAAGATGTAATTCTTAAATGTATACACACTTAGTAACAGCTTCAAAATTCATGAAGCAGCCCTGAAAAATGTGACTCAGTTGGTTGAGCATTGTCCTGCAAAGCAAAAGGTTACTGGTTTGATTCCCTGTCAGGGCACATGCCTGGACTGCAGGTTTGGTCCCTGGTCCAGGTGTGTACCAGGGGCAACAGATCAGTATCTCTCTCACATTATCTCTCCCTCTCTTTCTCCCTCCCCCCCTCTCTAAAAATATAATAAAATCGCCCTGGCTGGTGTAGCTCAGTGGATTGAGCGCGGGCTGCGAACCAGGCATCGCAGGTTCAATTCCCAGTCAGGGCACATGCCTAGGTTGCAAGCCATGTCTCCCAGCAACCGCACATTGATGTTTCTCTCTCTCTCTCCCTCTCCCTCTCTCCCCCTCCCTTCCCTCTCTAAAAATAAATAAAATCTTTACAAAAAAAATAATAAAATCTTTTCTAAAAATTCGTGAAGCAGAGGCAAAAATACACAATGTGAAAGTAACAGTTTCTTAAAAAATGTTAGAGAGAAAACTGGAGAGAGACACACAAGAAAATGAATCTGGAACCATTTCAAATACCACATACAAAAATAATGTCAAAATGGATCAAAATTTATGAAGCAGAAACTGAAAAGAGAAAAATCTGTAATTACAGTTGGAATACTCATCTCCAGTAATTGATACAAACAGGTAAGAATATAGATAAACATTACCAACCAATTTGACCTGACATTCATAGAATACTCTATGCAACTGCAGAACAGATTCCTTTTTAAAGATTTTACTTATTTATTTTTAGAGAGAGGGGAAGGGAAGGATAGAGAAGGGGAGAAACATCATTGTGCGATTGCCTCTCATGCTCCCCCTACCAGGGACCTGCAACCCAGGCATGTAACCTGACTGGGAATCGAACCAGCAACCTTTTGGTTCACGGGCGGGCAATCAATTCACTGAGCCACACCAGCCAGAGCATATTCCTCTTAAGTATGTATGAACATGCACCCGATATCTAAGCCATAAAACCAATCTCAATAAATGTACGTGGATTGAAATCAGAGTATGTCTCTGACAACACAACAACATTAAAAGTCAGCTGGGGGTAGGAGGATATAAGAGGACTAAATTGTACAGGAAAAAATATAATAAAAGATTTTTTAAAAAGTCAAGTAACACATTTATGACAGCATGGATGGACCTAGAGAGTTTTACACTAAGTGAAATAAGTCAGAGACAGACAATACCATATGTGAAATCTAAAGAACAAAATAAATGAAACAACAAAATAGAAACAGACTCATAGGTACAAAAAACAGAATGATGATTGCCAGAGAGGAGGGGCGTTAGGTGGCTGGATGAAAAAGATGAAGGGTACTCACAAAATAGTCCCAGGGATGTAATAAAGTACAGCATAGGGAATATAGTCAATAGTCACAATATGTATGGTAACAGATGGGTACTCGAAATATTAGGATGAACCACTTTGCAAAGGACATTACTATCTAACCACTATGCTATACACCTGGAAGTGATACAAAATGAATGTAAACTGTAACTGAAAAATAAGAATTTTTAAGACCAATATTAAAAAATTTAAAAAAATCAAAACAAGATCTGTAGAATATCCAACTGTTGGGAAATTAAGCAATACTCTTCTAAATATCTCATGGGTCAAAGAAGAAACCATAATGAAACTTAGAAAATATTTTGAATAATATATAAAAATTTATGGGTGTTAACCAAAGCAGTGTAAAAGCAGTATGTAGAGCTCTATATGTATAGCTAAAAGTATAGCTCTAAATACTCAAAAAAAGATTTAAAAATGACCTAAGTATCCACCATAAAAAAATGAAGAGTAAGTTAAACCCAAAGTAAGCAGAATAAAGGGATTATAAAGAAATTTTTTAAAAAAAGATGTGCAATGGATATAAAACAAAGCCAAAAGATCAATAGTATTATTACTGAATCCCTAGGTACAGTACAAGACCAAGAGAAAGAGAAAATACAAATGACGAAAACCAGAACAAAACAGGGAATCATTACAGATCCTATAGGCACTAAAGGATAATAAACAAACTGTATGGACAATTTTGGCAATAAATTGGATAACTGGGTAAAATGGGCAAATTCCTTCAACGACAAACTACAAAAACTGGTAATCTGTAAGTGTGTACACATTTTGGAATGTTACAGCTTCTTCATGAATTGATGCTTCTCTAAGTATAATATATAATTAAATTCTTCCCCAAGAAATACACATAATTAAAAACCTTTCCTCCCCCCCCAAAGAAATTAAAATTCTCAGTGACATCCCTAGTGAGTTCTATTAACACTTAAGTAATAAATAACACCAATCCTCCACATATTCAAATAAAATTTAATAGGAACACGTCCCAATTCATTTTTTGAGAACAGCATTATCCTGATACTAAAACCAGTATTTGTAAAGAGCAATTCCCTCATAAACGCAGACGTAAGTAAAAACATTTAACAAAATATTAGCAAACTCAGCCCTTAACCGGTATGGCTTAGTTGGTTAGGCGACATCCCCCAAAGCAAAAGCTCGTCAGTTCCACTGTGGGTCCGCGCACGTGCCTAAGTTGCGGGACATGTTTATCTCACACACAGATGTTTCTCTTCCTCCCTTCTCTATCTAAAAATAAATAAAACCTTTAAAATATTAACTAAATGTGAAATCTCACAAAGAAAATAAACATACATGGAAACTGACTTACAACATAGACTGGTCTTATCTTTCTTCAAAAGAATCTTGTGTTTAGCCCTGGCTGGTGTGGCTCAGTGGATTGGGCTCCAGCCTGAGAACCGACAGGTCACAGGTTCGATTCCTAACCAGGGCATATGCCCGGGTTGCCCGCGTGGCCCCCAGTTGAGGGCATGTGGGAGTCAACTATTCAGTGTATCTCTCACACACTGATGTTTCTCTCCCTGTTTCTCTAAATACAAAAAAAGGCATTAGTAAATTAAGTACACCCTCAACCAGAACATTTCTTTCCCTCTGTACTAATTTTTGGGTTGAGCCATCACTCGATGTTTAGTTCTAAGAGTGTGTTTTGGGGTGTTTGTTGTAGAATGTGGAGTCTGCCATAATACCCGATGTCAAGTTCAAATTCGTAAGCAGATAATCGTATTTACTTTAGAAATGCTATACTACTTAAAACAACAGTAGGCACCAAATACTCTTTTGGCTTGCATTTTGCTCCGAGTTTAGTTTAAAAGGTATTCCACGTTAAAAAAAAAAAAAAAAAACACCGTGAAACGGAAAGAATGTTCAATTTCAGTCTTTGTGGTTTCCACTCCCCCCAGCCAGCCTCGGGAGGGTCTTCCGGTGACGGTCCCCGGACCAGAAGACTCGGGTAGTAGGGGCCGAGGGGTCACCGCTTCTGGGAGTGCCGCGTCCGCGATGCACGCGGGGAAACCGTCGAGGTTTGGGCCATTGGGTTCATTACGACAGTAAGCACCGCCGTCTCCTATGGGGCGGGCCTGACGCCATGCCCAACACTTACGTCTAACCTCACCGCACACCGTGAAACAGCCACAGCCTACGGGAGAGTCTTAAGATCTGAGGAGGTGATTCGTCCAAGGCCACGCAGGAAGCGAGACTCGCTCTCGCGGAGCCTCCACTCACTCGCTCAAGATCACCGCGATCCGCCCTGAGGCTCGGACGCCCCGGGCAGGAAACTCCCCTCAAGTTTGCTCTTCGCCGCCGCCGACGGGAGTCTAGCGGGAGCTCAGCCTCTTCAGATTTTACCCCGCGTCAGCCCAACCACCCAACAAACGCCTTCGCAAGGTCCCCGACAACCCGCGGCGCCCTCCCGGCGCCCGGCACCCCGCCGCGGTTCGCGTCCCCGCCCGTGCCCCAGCGCTCACCAGGACCACGCAGCGGCCCAGGGCATCCTTCTGAGCGTCGGGAGGGACGATGGTCACCGGAGAAAGGCTCGGGTGCAAGAAGTGAACCATGGCAACTACGGCCGGCGAGGCGTGAGGAGAGAGCGGGCGTGGAGCGGGAACCCGAATTCCACAGGAGGTGGAGCGGACCGGTTCCGGGAGGCTGCTGAACCGCGCCGAGTCGAGAGCCGCGCACGCACCGTCTGCGCGGGTCCTGGTAACCAGGCTTTTGAAACGCCCGGCGTAGCGACGCGCACGCGCTGGCGCCCGCAGCAGCCTCACCCGGCGCCCGCAGGGGTCGGCCCTCCGCAGACCCGCCCCCAGGAGGAGCCCTCCCCCTCCGCCCCACCGACCACCACTGCACCCTATCAGGGCCCGACGGTCCCTCCCCACCTTCCGTGCGCTCGGGAGCCCGCTCTCAATCCTGACCCCAAAGTCGCGCAACTCCGGCTCAGCCCCGCGAGCTCAGCCTCCGTAGGCCCTACACCTTGCCGCTTGATACCTCATTACTCCTGTTCCTCAGAGGCTTGCATGCCCGCGACCCGCTTATATAGTTCCGAAGTAGAACACGTATTTTTAATATTTGAAAATATATTTTTGGCCCTGGCAGGTGTGGCTCATTGGATTGAGCGCCAGCCTGCGAACTGAACGGTCGGTGTTGGGTTCCTGGTGGGGGCACACGCCTGGATTGTGGGCCGGGTCCCCAGGTGGGGGCGCGTGAGAAGATACCAATTGAAGTCTCTCACAGGACTGTTTCTCTCCCTTTCTCCCTCCCTTCCCCTCTCTAAATCAGTCAGTCAGTCAATATAATCTTTAAAGAAAAGAAATAAGAGCCCTGGCTCGTGTGGCTCAGTGGATTGAGTGCCGGCCAGCGAACCAAAAGTTCGCTTGGTTCAATTCCCAGTCAGGGCACATGCCTGGGTTGTGGGCCAGGTCCCCGGTGAGGGACTCGCGAGGGGCAGCCACGGAATGATGTTTCTCCCCCTTTTTCCTTTCCTCCCCCTTTCTCTAAAGTAAATAAAATCTTTATATATATATATATATATATATTAGATATATTTTTTTTTCTTAAAGAGTTTTCTCCTAAAAATCTGGCAACAGCCCCTCTCATATCAGTCCTCTGTTTCAACTCCTGCTTACATTAGATGGCTCAAATATCAGAGGCTCTTTTAACCTCTTAAGAAACAAAATGAAGTAAGCTTTCTTGTTCCCTAAAAAGTACCAAGAAAACCCTTATAACTTGCTCCAAAAGAACAATAAAGTACTACACTTTAGCTAATCAAAATGAAAATCTGTCTTGGAAGAGGATAGTTCTGGGCCCTGGATTTGAATCCTAGTTCGGGTTGCCACTCCGCCTCCTTACTAACTTCTGAGCCTTGGGCAAGATTCTTAAAAACTTCTGAAGCACAACCTCCCAAAGTAAAATGGGATGAGAATCCCTCACCTCTCGAGGTCACAGTCGATGTGAGGATTAAATAAGATAATGTATGTAAAACACATGACAATGCTTACAAAGCAAATCCTTGATTAGTGGATTCAAATGTTAAAATTATTTTTCAAGTACAAATAACTGCAAAATGCTTTTCTTTCACATTTATTTTTTTACTTAATCCTCATACAAAAAAAACTCTGGGCTATAGGTATCTCCATTTTATCCATAGAGAAACTGAACACCTGAGAGGTTGTGTAGACAAATTGTTTTACCCTCCTGATGAGTGGAAACTGGGAGTCAAAATCGAGTTTTCTAAACTCCAAGTCCAAATCACTATTCTTTATTTTTTAAGTGGACTATTTCATAACCTCCCCTCTGTCCTCAAACTTGCACCACCTCCTCTCCCCACCGAACTCTCAACTTCCTCTTTCCCTGAAAAGAAGAAAAGCAACTGTGCTGATTTGGGCAGCACATATACTATTATTGGAATGATACAGAGATTAGCATGGCTCCTGCACAAGGATAATGTGCAAATTTGAGAAGCTTTAAAAGGAAAGAAAGAAAAACCATCAAAAAGGAATGTCTTAAACCTCCACTATTACATCTACCCACCAGTATAGTCTCTTGGTCTTTGCATTCCCTCCCATTACTACGAACATTTTTGCTCTTATCTAAGGCCAACCCCTGGACTTGTGCACTAAGTCTCATACCCTCCTGCTTGTTCAAAGACATCATCCAGCAACATCCTTTTTTTCTCCTGCATTATCATCATTTCCCTCTTTTTTGGATTATTGCCACTAGCATATAAACAAGCTGATATTTTCCATAATTAAATAACAAAAGAATGCTGCTTTTTCTCTAATTTCCCTATTCAGGTATTATCCCCATACCTCTATTATCTTGCTGTCTCCAATTTTTCTCCTACCAATTTCTTTCATCCCCACCATTCTATTATACCATTCTTGCCAAGAACTGCCATTCCCCATCTTATTTGACTGTTCAGCAGCATTTGACCCAAATGGTCACTTTTTTTCCTAAAGTTCTCTATTTAGCTTCCAGGACACATCTTGACCTCCTTCTCCCCATTGCTTTCTCTTTTTTCTTTCTTTCCCTTCTCCTCCTGCCTCATGGGCTGCTCCTTCGCATCCTCTGGATCCTTTACCACCCAGACTCTAAATCTTAGTGTACCCCAGGAATCTATCCATTCTCTTTTACTTGTGGTGATTTTATCTAGTTTCATCACTTTAAAGTCAAGTTATGTGCTCGTATACCCTTATTTCATATGTCTAGCCTATAGCTCACTTTTAAACTTCAGGGTCATATATCCCATGTCTATTCAACATGTTCACCTTGTTATCTAAATGGCCTTAATGTATCAAAAGTAGATTCCTGATGGTCTCCCCTCAACCTGCTTTTCCTACCAGTCTTTACCAGTTCGGCTATGGCAACCCCTTCCTTTCAGTGGTTTATGACAAAAACCTTGGAAATCATTTTTAACTCCTCTATTATTCTTATATCCCATATCCTTTTAGGAATTCTTGTTGGCTCTATCTTCATTTTTTTAAATTGATTTTAGAGAGAAAGAGGAAAGGGGAGAGAGAAAAACATCAATTTATTGTTCCACTTATTTATGCATTCATTGGTTGCTTCTTGTATGTGCCGCAACCGGGGATGGAACCTACAACCTTGGCTTATCTGGATGATGCTCTAACAAATGAGCTACCCAGCCAGGACTTGTTGGCTCTGTCTTCAAAATATATTCAAAGACTGTCTATGCCTTGCCTCTTCCATCACAACTATTCAAGTCCAAGCTTCTGTCATTACTCACTTGGATTTTTACAGTATTCTCTTGTCTGGTTTCCCTGTTTCCACTCTTGCTCCATTAATACCTACTCTCAACATAGGAAATAGAATGATCAATTTAAATGATCATGTCACTTTTCTGCCCAAAACTCTCTAATAGCTTCCCATCTCATACAGAATTAAAACAAAACAAAACAAAAAACAATAATGCTCTACAAGGTTCTATATAATCTGTCTTCTCCATGCCCTTCTCTGACCTCACCTTCTGTCACTCTTTTCTTTAATTATTCTACTCCAGCACTATTGGATTCCTTGCTATCCTTATGGAAGGCTCTTATTTCATTCAAGTTTTTTTTTTAAGATGTTATTTATTTTTCAGAGAGAGAATAAGGAAGGGAGAAAGAGAGGGAGAGAAACACTGATGTGTGAGAAAAACACCAATTGGTTGCCTTGTGCATGCCCCCCCAATTGGGGATCTGGCCCACAACCCAGGCATGTGCCCTCACAGAGAATCAAACTAGCAACCTTTTGGTTCACAGGCCAGTGCTCAGTCCACTGAGCCACACCAGTCAGGGGTTAGTTACTTTAAGTTTTGCTCAAATGTTGCCTAATCAGTAAGGACTTCCCTCACTATGATGCATTAAATGGAAATCCTCACCACCATCATCAGCACATCCTCCTCATATTTCTTATCCCTTTTATCCTGCCTGCATACTTAACACTATTTGTCATGCTATATATTTATTTTATTTCTGTTTATTTTCTTCCTCTTCCCACTAGGAAGAAACTGTAAACCACAGGAAAACAAGGACTTTGTTTTGTTGTATCCCCAGGCCTAAAACAGTGCCTAATTTATGCAAGATGATTGATAATACTAGTTTAAAAAATACATACAATTGTTAACTGGAACAAATGAATTGTAGCTGTTGGTGGAAGTTTCTTTCTGAAATCAGACATGGTTTCATCTATTTAGAGAGGGGCAAGTTTTGGAATAACCTGTTCCTCTACACTTTCCTTCCATAATCTCCTCTGTGTCTATCTCATACCTATTCTCCAATTTTCCCCTTCAATCTAACAGATAATTTCTGAGAATTTAGCTTATGCTTTTAATTGGCCTGTTACCAGACTCATTCCTTCCAATCTTCTACCTAAAACATAAATCTGATCCTTTTTCCCCAGTTTAAAACACTTGCATGGCTCCCCATTATCCTCAAAAATGAGAAATAAACAGAATGGTTTCAGATGGACCTTCATGATCTTGACTCCTGGTTACCTCTGTAGCTTAAACTATCAGCATTCTCATTATAACCTTTCTTTTGGTCATTATGTACTGAAATTGTTTCAGTTCTAGAAATGTACTTTTGTATATTCATTGTTGTCCGCTCTGGCTCCCCCTAATAAGTAATTCCTATTAATCCTTCAGGTCTCACTTAGATGTCACTTCCTCTAGAAAGCCTTCACCTGCATAACCCACCCTCTTCCAGCCAACTCTATGAATAGGTAGGGTAAGTATGGTGCAGATACAGATAAATTGGGAAGTTTAAGGAAATTAAACTTCTGAAATGAAGCTAGAAAATAATAGTTGAGATCTCTTTAAATCATGGTTTGAGTTCTTTAAGAACTTTGCATAAAATTTTTCTTTATTGATTTTACAGAGGAAGGAAGAAAGGGAAACATCAATTTGTTGTTCCACTTATTGATGTATTCATTGGATGGTTCTTATATGTGCCTTGACCAGGAACTGAACCCCACAATCTTGGTGTAGCAGGAGGACACTAATCAACTGAGCTACCTGGCTAAGAGATGAGCTTTGTAAAGTTTTTAAAGCTTTGTTGCCATGAAGTACAGGGAAAGATCATGAACTTTAATGTCAAAAATCCTGAATTCAAATATTATCTCCACCTCTCCTTTAGGTAGTTACTTAACCTATGAGCTTCAGTTTCCTCTTCTGGAAAATAAGATAAATAATATCAAACTTGCAGAATTTCAAAAACTAAGAGACTGTCTAACGCCCGATGTATTATTTTTGTCTTCTCAGATGGGATGCTTTCTAAGGGAGAAGGTTCTGTCTTTGTCTCTTTCTGGGCATCAAAAACACAAACATTAGCTGTGAGGATTTGTGATTTGTGATTTGTGTTAGCTTTGGTTTATTTCTCCTGGCGTAGTGATCAGCAGTAAAACTTTTATTGTAGAAAGGGCCTGCCCAGGAAATGAAGGAACTGGAACCTTACAGGGGTGTCAGCAGCCCTAAACAGGAAAGGGTTAAGAGGTCTTCCTGGAGGATTATTGAGAAACAATAAAGTAATGAACTTGAAGAGAAAGGGCTCCTGGGGAACCAAATTAACTAGGGAAATGGTCCCCTGAGGCTATTTCATAGATCTTGCTGTCCTTAAGTCATCACCAATAGGCAGAAATGAGTAAAATAAGGACAAGTGATACATATAAAACTAAATGCATATGCAGGTATTTAAAGGATTGTCCTGCCCCTGGCTGGTGTGGCTCCATTGGTTGGAATGTGGTCCCTTACCCAGTCAGGGCCTGTACGGGGAGGCAACTTGTTGATGTTTCTCTTTCTTCCTTCCTCTCTCTAAAATAAATATCAAACAAATTAAATAAAATAAAGGATTGTCCTTTATTCTGACATGATGTCTTCCTGTTTACTGGTGTTAACAATTTTTTCAAATGAACTTACTGTGAGCCCTGTTGGGAGGAAAAACCCCTCTGCCCATTTAGGTCCAATTGGTGGATCTTCAATTAACTGACAATAAATAAACAGGAGAAAAGTTTATTTCTAGAAATACCCTATAGACACTAGCTCCAAGAACACCTGGAGGTAAAGGTTTATATGCTGGTATGATAAAGTAGGAGAGTGGTATAGAGTTTCAAAGGATTGAAGGTTCTGATGAGTGTTGTTTATACTATCATTTTGGAATGTCCCCGTGCCTGCGGTCAGTGCCTTCCAACTGAAGATCTCCCTGAAGGTCCCTGAAGGTACGTGGGGTTTGTGGCAGCTGATTCACATACAGATCGGTTCTAGTCAGATAAGGGATGTCAGTAAAGATTTCTTTTTGTAACTTCTGTAGCTTAGATGTTTTCACATTGAGATGATCTCTATAAGGAGTTTTGATTTCGTGGGTTGATCTCTTTAGCCCCACCCAAGAAATTTTCTTCCCAAATATGTAAAATGGAATGTTTTATTGTGGGACCAGTGAGGTCAAAAAATTGTAAATTTGGAAAGCTATCAATGGGGTCAGTTCCTTGAGATAGGCCAAAAAGGTGTGTAGAAATAGCTTTAATAGTTAAATTGAATTTTTTTTCTTTATAGCTCAGGTTTAAGAGCATAGATTTCAGACTTGGCCCCTGGCCGGGTATCTTGGTTAGAGTGCCACCCCAATACGCCGAGGTTGCAGATTCCATCCCAGTCAGGGCACATACAAGAATCCACAAGTGCATAAATAAGTGGAACAACAAATTGATGTTTCTCTCTCTCAAATCAATAAATAAAAGAGGTTTTTAATAAAAGAGCATAGACTTCAGAGTCTGACAGACCTGAGTCTTCTGTGTGACTATGACACCTCCTAGCTTGTGACTATGGCAAAGTTATTTAATAACTCACAATTTCCTTATCCACAAAAGTTATTTAATAAGTCACAATTTCCTTATCCACAAAAGAGAATACTTCTCTTCTTTACAAGGCTGTTGCAAGGCTTAAGTAAGAAAATATACACATTTGCACATTAAAAAGGCTTAGCGTAGTATTTGCCTTGATATACTGTACTTTTTGGCTACATTGGAACTCCAAGTCAGCTATTGGAATCAACTTAATATCTAGTGGTATTTGAAATTATAGGCCCTTTGCAATAGTACCTAGTTCATAGTGCTAATTGATTGACCCTGTTAAAGAAAATCCAGAGGCACAAGATCACTTGGGTTAAAACTCAAAATACCAACTGAAGATTTAATATCTGACATAATTGCTGTTTCAACCTCTCCCAGAAACATAATCCTAATCAACCAGTCTGGAGTTTTCTGGTCAACACCAATGAGGTAATCTGTCAGGTAGACCCTCTCCATTTCCTGCCCCCCCAAAGGAAGATGAGATAATATGCATGATAAAAACCCAAAAGAATGTGTCCTGCTCTAAATATATGTAATATTTTCTTAGCTTTTGTTAATAACTGCCTTGTTTCACCCTTCTTCCTATAAAAACTTTACATTTTGCGCAACCCTCGTGGAGTGCCCTTCTAATTGTTAGTTGGGATGCTGCCTGATTCACAAATCTCTTAGTAAAGCCAACTAGATATTCAAATTTACCCTGTTGAATTTTGTTCTTTAACTACCCTTAATTCTGAACTATAGTCGATCTATTCCCACAGGTTTTTTTTTTTTAAGATTTTATTTATTTATTTTTAGAGAGGGAAGGGAGGGGGAGAGAGAGAGAGAAACATCAATGTGCGGTTGCTGGGAGACATGGCCTGCAACCTAGGCATGTGCCCTGACTGGGAATCGAACCTGCGATGCCTGGTTCACAGCCCGCGCTCAATCCACTGAGCTACACCAGCCAGGGCTTCCCATAGGTTTTTAAAAAAGATTTTAAAAAATATTTTGTTTATTTTTACAGAGAGGGAAAGGAAGGGAGGAAGAGAGGGAGAGAAACATATAGATTGATTTCCTCCTGCACACCCCCAACCGGGTCGGGGCTGCAACCCAGGAATCAAATCTGGTGGCCTTTTGGTTTGGGGGAGGATGACCAACCCACTGAACCACATTAGTCAGGGCCCCATAGGTTTTTAAAGGGGTAGACTCTTTAAATCCACAATCAATAATGTGATTTGTTTCCTGAACCAGTTTCAGAGGGCTCTTGATTTCACTTTTGTCTTCATATACAAAGATATCATTACTGAGATTGTACAAAGCAGCGAAAGGTTCGACAAAGAGTGGGAATTCTGGTGTCAAAACAGTGTCTAGGTTTTAACGTACAAGTTCCTCTACT
This sequence comes from Tonatia bakeri, assembly GCA_004024845.1. Lineage (NCBI taxonomy): Eukaryota > Metazoa > Chordata > Mammalia > Chiroptera > Phyllostomidae > Tonatia > Tonatia bakeri. The sequence goes on along the minus strand of PVIA01000150.1, from coordinate 493,535 downwards.
TATTACCAATGTGAATTGTTGCAAGTCATTTGACAATAGGCTTATTTATAAATAGGAGGTAATTATCTCCCTTTATAAGATGTTGGAAGGTTAGATTGAACACAGTACTTGGTTCACTATTCATATTTGCAGTTTTGAATTGATGAGATCAAGAATTAGGTATAAAATTTATTTGATAACTCAATCTCCATATTCAAGCATGATAATCACAGTCTAAATATGTGTTTGACATGGTTCCTTTTAAAAAAAAAATTTAAAAATTTGCCCTGGCTGGTGTAGCTCAGTGGATTGAGTGTGGGCTTGCAAACCAAAGGGTCACCAGTTTAATTCCTAGTCAGGGCACATGTCTGGGTTGCAGGCCAGGTTCCCAGTAGGTGGTGCACAAAAGACAACCACCCATTAATGTTTCTCTCCCTCTCTTTTTCCTTCCCTTCTCCTCCATCTAAAAATAAATAAATAAATAAAGTCTAAAAAAATTTTTTTTTTAAATTTTACCCTGGCTTGTGTGGCTCAATTTGGTGAAACATCATCCCATAAACCAAAAGGTTGCAGGTTTTCAGGTCACATACCTAGGCTGCAGGTTCAGTCCTTGGTCGGGTACATACAGACAGCCGATAGATGTTTCTCTCTCTAAAAAGCAATGAAAAAAATGTTCTGGCATGGGGATGAAAAAATTTTTTTAAATTACAGTTGACATACAATATAATATTAGTTTTAGGTATACAAGATAGTTATTAGACATTCATATAACTTAGAAAGTGATCACCCCATAAGTTTAGTACCTCATCTGACACCATACATAGTTATTACAATATAATTGACTATATTCCCTATCCTGTACTTAGATCCCTGTGACTATTTTATAACTAACTGGTCATTTGTACTTCTTTTTTAAAAATATATTTTATTGCAGGCTCTGGCTGGTGTAGCTCAGTGGATTGAGCGCGGGCTGCGAACCAGGCATCGCAGGTTCGATTCCCAGTCAGGGCACATGCCTAGGTTGCAGGCCATGTCCCCCAGCAACCACACATTGATGTTTCTATCTCTCTCTCTTTCTCCCTCCCTTCCCTCTCTAAAAATAAATAAATAAATAAAAATCTAAAAATATATATATATATATATTTTATTGCTTATGCTATTACAGTTGTCCCATTCCCCCCTTCACTCTTCTCACCCCTGTACACCCCCTCCCATCCACATTCCCCCCCTTTAGTTCATGTCCATGTGTCATAAGTTCTTTAGCTTCTACATTTCCCATACTATTCTTGCCCTCCCCCTGTCTATTTTCTCCCTACCATCTATGCTACTTATTCTCTGTACCTTTACCCCTCTCTCCTCCTCCCACTCCCCTGTTGATAACCCTCCATGTGATCTCCATTTCTGTGGTTCTGTTCCTGTTCTAGTTGTTTGCTTAGTTTGTTTTTGTTTTTGTTTTAGGTATAGTTGTTAATGATTGTGAGTTTGCTGTCATTTTAGTATACATGTTTTTTATCTTCTTTTTCTTAGATAAGTCCCTTTAACTTTTCATAAAATAAGGGCTTGGTGATGATGAACTCCTTTAACTTGACCTTATCTGAGGAACACTTTATCTGCCCTTCCATTCTAAATGAAAGCTTTGCTGGATAGAGCAATCTGGGATGTAGGTCCTTGCCTTTCATGACTTGGAATACTTCTTTCCAGCTTCTTCTTGCCTGTAAGGTCTCTTTTGCGAAATGAGCTGACAGTCTGATGGGAACTCCTTTGTAGGTGACTGTCCTCTTATCTCTTGCTGCTTCTAGGATTCTCTCCTTCATTTTTACCTTGGCTAATGTAATTATAATATGCCTTGGTGTGTTCCTTCTTGGGTCCAATTTCTTTGGGACTCTCTGAGCTTCCTGGACTTCCTGGAAGTCCATTTCCTTGCCAGATTGGGGAAGTTCTCCTTTATTATTTGTCCAAATAAGTTTTCCACTTGTTGCTCTTCCTCTTCTCCTTCTGGTACCCATATAATTCGGATGTTGGATCATTTAAAGACGTCCTGGAGGTTCCTAAGCCTCTGCTCATTTTTTTGAATTTTTATTTCTTCATTCTTTTCTGATTGTATGTTTTTTTCTTCCTTCTGGTCCACTCCATTGATGTGAGACCCAGCTTCCTTTCCATCACTATTGGTTCCCTGTGCATTTTTCTTCATTTCTCTTATTGTAGCCTTCATTTTTTCATCTGATTTGTGACCAAAATCAACCAATTCTGTGAGCACCCTGATCACCAGTGCTTTGAACTGTGCATCTGATAGGTTGGCTATCTCTCGGTCACTTAAAAGTACTGGTTGCAGTGCTTTCATTCTGTTTGAGACATCTTCCCCACCCTCACTTTGGTCTGGTTGTACCTGTTACATATGAGGGGCGGAGCATTAGGTGTTCACCAGGGCAGGGCACCCCAGTTGCTGGGTTGTGATGCTGTTTGTGAGGGCGGGGTCTGAGAGGGAACAACGGTGCTTGCTCCACTCTCCGTGGGACCTGAGTCCCTTCTGCAGCTTCCCCCGAGCAATCTGGGCCCTTCTGGTGCTGATTCCCATGTGGGTGGGTGTGTGCACCCCATGGGACTTTCCAAGGACCTCTCCTGTGAGGCTGGGAGTCACTCCCTGCGCCTTAACCCCCAAAGGTGTTTTCAGTCAGCGCCCCAGGGCTCTATTTCCCAGCGCTGGGATCCTGGGTTGCGCACAGTGCCTTGCTTCACAATCACTACCTCACTGGGTCTGCTGGTTGCCACCCCTCAGCCATGGTCTGCCAGCTGCTGCTTGAGTGCCCAGGGTCTGCCCGCTACGGTCTTGCGCACCCCGGATGCCTTACACGCCCGGTCCCAACACTCTCCACTCCCCGCACCGCCGTGACCTGTGCCTGGCTGCCCAACTCTGCCCCTCCTACCAGTCTGGATAAACATGTCTATTTTAACTTCTTGGTTGTCCGACTTCCATACAGTTCAATTTTCTGTCAGTTCTGGTTGTTATTCTGTTTCTAAATTGTTGTTGTCCCTATCTTGGTTGTGTGAGGAAGCACAGTGAGTCTACCTATGCCTCCATCTAGGCCAGAAGTCGCCATTTATCCTTCTTAATCCCTTTACCTTTTTCACTCACCCTCCCAAACCCCCTCCCATCTGGCAACTGTCAATTTGATTTCTGTGAAAAATGTTTCCTTTTATGTGTATTAATGTAAAGTGAAAGGAAAGCAAAGGTTTTTTGTTTTTAGTTCTTATATTTGCATCCCATTCTAGGAGAGACACTCATTAGAGATGGTCCTTGACTGAGTCATTGCAAGATGATTTCAAACAACTGTCTTATTCAATGCATAGGAGAAAGCCATTCACCTGCAACTTCTAGTCACTGGTGCCATTTCCCCAAACCTGCTCCAAAGGCTGGCTTCTGGAAGCCAAGAGCTCAAAGTGGGTATTCCCACTCTATGACTTACCCTTTCATAGATTGGAGCCTCTGTAAAGGCTGAATTTGGAGACTGCATTAGAATCAAATCATAGCCCTGGCCAGGTGGCTCAGTTTGAATGGAGCATCTTCTGTACATCAAAAGGTTGCAGTTTTGATCCCCAGGGGTGCATGTCTGAGGCAAGCAATCGATGTTTCTCTCCCCCTGCCCCCTCTTCCTCTCTCATTAAAAGTCAATGAACATATTCTCAGGTGAGGATTTAAAAAAAAATTTTTATGAAAGACAAAAATGACTTATGTGAGTCCTCAAGATTACTGCCTTTTCACCTCCTCCTCTCAATTTGAGAAGCTATGTAGTTAGTCAGACTAGTTCATTAGAATATCATGATGCAGATTAAGAATGGGGAATTGGAGATGGCCGGGTAATCAGAAGGAAAGAAAAAATTAGCCAAGAAAGAGTTGGTCTATCTACACAATAAAAATAGTGAGGAAGGGTGGGGAAGGGTGAAGAATGGAGGAAGGCTTTTAATTTTTAATTTTTGAAGTGTTGGCTATCAACAACACAGCTCAACAACTGGTTGGTTAAAATACTAACCAAAGATATGTTTTGTCTTCATTGATATGTATAACCCATAGTAATACTATGTAACTTTCGAGTGAATTATTGGACAATGAACAGTTAAGAAAAACCAATAAACTCCTTTAAAACCACTATTACTCCAATACATCTAATCTGACATTTCTATTGTGAAGTAGTAGTACTTATAGTGGCCATTCATTGGCAATTCTATAGCATCTAAACACTGCCCCATAACACCATCCTCAAAGGACAGTTCATCTCTACTCTGACAATTTGGTGCACGTTCTTTTCTGTACCAATGCTATCTATGCAAATAGCTGTTATACTCTATTGTTTAGGGAATAACAACAGGAAAAATAAGTCTGTACATGTTCAGTACAGACACGATCATCATAGGCCTAATTACACAGTACACACATCAACGATCATGTTTTTCCAAATATTTTCCACCCAGTGTTGGCTGAATCCGCAGATGCAGAACCTGCCATTCCAGGGGTCAACTGTACTGCCTAAATCTAAGAAATCTCATGCTATTATGCAACAGTATGGTATGTGGCAGTGGAATCCATTGGATTGGAGGCTGGGAAATAAGAATTGTGGTGGAGTTTGTTACTGACTTGCTGTGAGACTTGAACACGTTCATTTTACCTAAGACTTAGTTTCTTCAAATATAAAATGAAGTTTCTGAAACTAAAATCACTAAGGATTCTTCCAGGTCATGGGGTTCTTCTACAATATTATACTTTGGTTTTTGGTAATCTCACTGATTAAATGTACTTTAAAGACATACATTATATCAGTTAATTATCTCAATAGTCTTGTGAATGTCAACCCAGACATTATGTTCTCTAGTAAGTCTGCTTGGGCTGTGTAATGGGTGTCCCGTTTGGTTTAGGTGTAGTCTCTGTGCCTCTGTAACAAGCACTGTGGACTGGTCTGTATTGTGATATTAAATAATATTTATTTATCTATGTATTTAATATTTCTTCTTCACAAATCTTTAATTTCCCTGAGGGATTTATAAATGATATAAGTTCCAACACTTAAATAGTACCTGGCATAGGTATTCAATGAAATGAATAAGTGGAGCTCCAGTACTGGAAAACTTTTGCAATAAAACTGAGGCAAGCCCTGGTCAGTAGCTCAGCTGGTTAGAGGGTTTCCCCGATACATCAAGGTCGTAGGTTTGATTCCTGATCAGGGCACATGCAAGAGTCAACCAATGAGTGCATGGATAGGTGGAACAACAAATTGATGCTTCTTCCCCCCCGCCCCCCGCCCTCTCTCTCTCAAATCAATAAATAATTATTTAAAAAAAGGAAAAGAAATTATCTTTAAAAACTGAAGCAGAATAATAAGTCAGGAAAATTCCTTGGCAAGTGGAATGGGGAAACTGAGACAGAGAGCTGATTCATCAGGCTTCATCCAGCACCCTGACTGGCTGGCCTCCTTCCTTTTTGCAAGACCACTTCTTAAGCATTAAGCCCTGGGGACAATGAGGTCTGATCAGTATCAAATAATCTTTAGGAACAAAACCTGGGGTCTATTTACCATAGAGATGGTTTTGGTCAAACTAGAGATAACATGTACACTTCATTTGTGTTTCAGTCCCAGGCCCAGAAAAGCAGCAAAACCAGAGGAAGCAATGTCATGGCTGCATCAGCACCAGCTGCAATGACCAATAAACCTCTATGACCAATGAGTAGAGACCATGACCCTGACCTATTCATGTACCTGGAAAGCTAATGAATATTCTGTTGAGATCCTCCCCTAAAATTCCTGTCTTTAGAAAACAGATAAAAAACTTTAAGACCCAGTGTGTTCACACTCAAGTGCACTTGTGCTCTCTCTCACTCTCTCTCAGGGATGTCCAACCTGTGGCCCATGGGCCACATGCAACATAGGATGGCTATGCATGTGACCCAACACAAAATTATAAATTTACTTAAAACCTTTTTTTCTTCATCAATTTTTGTTAGTGTTTGTGTATTTAATGTGTGGCCCAATTTTCCCATGTGGCCCAGAAACATCAAAATGTTGGACACCCCTGTGTCTAGAGCAAGACCCTTCCTTCTTTCTTCAGGCATGTATATTTGGTTTTCTTTCTCTTAAGCTCTAAGGGGCCCCATGAGACTTGCAACCAGGGGAGCAGGGGGCAGCAGCAACTTTCCTGGGCTAACCCCCTGAACCTGTCTCCAGAGGTCCTTTTTTTGCCTCTGTAACTTGTTTCCCAAGTCCATGTGGCACAGGTGCCTCATTTCCTCTGCCTTAGTGACTTTCTTTCTAAAAGGCCAAGGCAGCTCTCTGAGCAGCCCGCTTGAGGCTTCTCTTCAAGTGTACTTTTGCTTTGCATGTTAAATATACTTCCTCTTATGTTCGAGTTCTTGGCTCTGAATTCTTTCTTTGCTGAACTCAAGAACCAAGAGCTGACAATCCTGGTAACTAAACCATTGGTCTTTTTCAGAAAGTAATTGTTACAAAAGGATAACTAAGGAATCGCAACCTTGCATTAGTATTACATTTTAAAGTAAATGTCTAGAATCAAAGTAGACAAGATGCACTTTACATAAAATTTATAACATTTATTTAGGCAAAAAAAAAAAAATTCCCAAAACAAAAATCTGTACACACAACATTAAAACCTAAGTGATGTCCTGATTTAAAATATAGCATGATTCATGTACAGAACACTGCCATTCATCTGGCCACTGTGAGAATAGTGCCAGCAGTCCAGATAACTAAGAACCTTTGAAATGTATACACATTATACTTTCCAATAAATTTTTCAAATCCTTTGAAAGGAGTTCAACTAAACTCTTCCATTAGAATTCAAGCTAAAGATAGCTTTTCTCACACACACAAGTCAGAATTTGACAGTGGGGTTTCTACAAAAGTCAGGGGTTTTAAAATTTTATTGTTGTAGGTTATCTGAGAATACAAATCTTGATATAACATCTTCCCATTGTTAAAGGAAGAAACCACTCTGAACCCAATTTGAACAGTTTTTCCAAAAGTGAGTCCCAAATTGAGCACATACTATTAATGAACTAGATTTACAGTTTCACACAAAATAATTTTGATAAATTTGGATTTTCTAAATATTCTTAATAGTCACTCTGTCTAGCTATAAAGTTAGGTTGTGCTGTCCCAAAGAGCACTGCTTCATCCAGAGAAATAAGAATCAGCATTGATTTTCTCATAGATTACCCCAAAAAACTGGGGGATGGAAGAAATAGGCAAAGAAAGCTCTTTCTTAGGCTACCTATCAGTTAACATAGAATGTCTTACATTACGCTTTGGAAACTAAAGAATGCATAATTAGGAGTGTACCATTTCATGCAAAGACTATGTAATACTAAAATAGATAAAGCAATTACTCATTTAAAGCACATTCAGCAAATTTTCCTATCATACTGCTATTCTCATCACTGGATGAAGGCTGGATATGCATTATTTCTAAAATAGTTCATGAGTTAATACTAAAAATTAAAAACGTGTCAATACAAATCAAACGGTCAAGATTAAACGTCCAATATCCACACAATCATTTGAAACTGCTACAATGGATTTGAGGGGGAAACCGTAAGTTTGCAAATCTCTCTGTAAGCTTAGAATACTGCTCTGAAGCCCTAGCCACAAAGTCTCCAAATAAGTATTCAATAACACACAGATAAAACTGCCCACAGCAGCTGACAATGTGATAGTGCCTTTAACTTACACCTTCAGTTTAATAATACTGCTTATCCCAAGATAAAAGTTGCACAATAACCAAACAATAAGTTTGCTCTCCCTGCTACTCAAGACCTCTATTCAAACTTGGGTCCTGCTGTACATTGTTTCATGGCAGGGAAGGGGTGGGGGATGGTGGTGGTTGGGTGTCACCCATGCCTTTTGAAACATTAAGCCAAAACCAGTATCCATTCATCTAATCTACTACCCCTGTTTAGCACATAAAATATGTTTTCATTAAAACATGTTTCAAAGGGCTAGAAGATGACCCAATGCTATCTTCATGCATAGCATAATAAAAAAGCCAAAATGGAAGTGACTGGGGAGAAAAAGGACCAACTCCAATGGTCCCACTAGTGAAAGCAACTTCCTAGGCTGGATATATGAGATTAATGTTTTTAAATATGGGTCTTTCCTTGGATGTTCACCATCAAAAGATAAAATTAAATTCTCACAGCAGCCTATGGTGATTCACCACCACCTTGGGTAATTCACTTAAATTGACTGGTGCCACTAAACAGCATTTCTATCCAGGAGTGAGGAGCACCAATATTAAAGTCAATTCCTGAAATTGTGGGTCTGATATGATTTTTTAAATCCTCAATTAAGGTGAGTAGCCACTGAGTTCTTGGCCAGAGGGTAAACTAACCCCTTATCACTACTTGGTTTATATTTCTTTTCAACTGCAAAAGGAAAAAAAATGATTTTTTTAGTGTACAAAGATCACAGGAAAACTTACTTGATGGAAACAATGAAATGGCTTAAATATTTTTGCTTTAATTTCAGAATGTTCTTGTTTTAGTCAATGATACCAACATGCATCATTATACTCGAAAAAGCCTAATTCAATTTCCTTTAGCTCTAACTCTTGCTGTTACTTGTGGACTGATGTAGTGGTATTTTACAATATCTGAGTGCACCTACGATTTTAAGCAATGAGTGGTTCAACCCTAGTCTAAATTGTGCTTGAAACAGTACCTTTAAGCCATTGAAGAGGTAACCCTTGAAGGTGCCAAGTACTGTTAAATTCTATTATCTAAATGTAAAAGGGAGGCCTAATAGATGCTAACTGTAGAGACAGGCCAGTTATGCCTTATAATTTTGATATATACATCTATTATATTTTAGCCAGATTCAAGACCTTAGAAATAATTCTGAGCCTTAATGAGATATATAATTTAAAGAACCATCCCAACAATAAAGGCACTACAATTTTTATATATTTGGGATGTGATCAATTATTTCACTTTTAAGAATCAGAGATATCTGGCCATCACCAGTGTTCAAAGTAGTAAATTAAAATATTTTTGAATCTTCATCTATCAACAAGTTATTCTTCATAATGAAGAGATTTATTATTTTCTGTACATTTGTAGCCATTTCTAAAAACAATTTGTTAAGACAAAAATCTAGGATTAGCCCATAAGGAACATGCACTTTTGTCTTGAACGGGATATAAGAAAAGCTTGGAGCCAAAATTTTCAAATAGGCTTTCATTTAATTACACAAGCTAGGAGACCTGGAAATGGTCAACATAGCTACTAGCAACTTCCAAGCTACTGCACGCTGTCATTTTCTACGTTTTGCCGTAAACATTAAAATTCAAAATAAAAGCGGGGGAGGGAATTTTAAAGAATTTTCCATTTCCTCTGAAACAGACTTAATCTGTGAAAATTTACGCTGGACCTGTAACAGTTTCTTAAACCAATTAAGTCAAAATTAACCCACAATTTAATTTGATTTTTAATGGTTGTAAAAAGCTATTCAATACTTTTTTAGTTTAAGTTTTCATCCTTGTGGAGGAGTAGCAAATAATTCAAGTGTGATTATTGTAATAGTGGTATAAAATGTGTACATCAAAAATGTTATCAGCACACTAATAAACCAGCTCCTTTCTAAACTGTTTCCGAATTATCACAATAATTTAAACATACCATTTAAAATCTCTATTGAAAACATTTTGGTCATCTATGAAAAGAAATGCAGTCATATGAGACTGTGATTAACCTTATTCACAAACTAGAATTTGAATGAGAATTAAGTTTCTTGGTGACTTGCTATCTCCTAACTGCCATTACTGATATAATGATACTGACTCTTTACTATACTGTAATAGGTATATTAAAGGAAAGGCAAATGTCTAAAAAATAAAACCATCAAAAAGTATTTTCTTTCATGCACTGCACCTGGAATCACTACATTTAACAACAGTCTAATTCTTGTTATTAATTTTTGGCAGTGAGATGTGGACATCTTTTCCCAGCATGAAAACATTAAGATACACATAACTTCTTGTGGCAAAATTTACTGTTGTTAACTGTATTTAACTGAGCAGGTAACATGTGTAGTCTCTATTCCACTGAACAAAATGACTTTGAAATAGAGGACAAGAATGGTCAGTTTTAACGAGACAGTTTAAAGATTCACATTTTCACAACAATGTGACAGATAGATTCAGACAGTCAATCTTTTTAACACAGAATGCTGTAATATTTTACACTGTGATGCTGAGGGAAATATTTCCAGAGAGTAACCAGCAGTCTGTGTAGGAAGCAGAAGCCCATGCTTCCAGGAATAAATATGAAGAAGCAGCCACTGTTCACACCCTAGGACAGGTGAACTCTAGAAGGATAGCCTGCTCCAGTTTAAAAACTATACCATAAGACCAGAGCTTTTCCCAATTCTGAAACTCTGGTCTCCCTTGATAGTTTTTCCTTTTAATAAATTTTTCTTCCAGCCATCCAGGCTCCAGCCAGTGAGTAGCTTTCCCAAGGAGAGGATTCAGATTTCCATTCTTTCACACTAAGAAGGGCATCTTATAAAACGTACACAGATAGAGAATAAAGGTATTTTATACAGAAGCAATAAAAAATTTACAACTGAAGCAATGCCAGAAATCAGGTCAACAGCTTATCCGAAGCTGCAAACTGATTGGAAGGGTCTTTAAGATCAGGAGTTTCTGGTCTAAAGGTTCGTGCAAATTTTACCATAAAACTGTAGAATTTCAAGCACAGGTAAGTGCAAACACTGAAAGATGTGGAAATTTTCCTAAAAAGCAATGATGAAGGAAAAGACCCTTCTTACCTCATAAGTTAAAAATCACAAAACAAATTAGAGACCATTCACATGGGCAGTACTGTACATCATCAGTCTCAAACTGATCTAAGATTCTTGTCATAGAAACCCCAAAACATCAGAGGGTAAAGATCTTCCAAATGAAACTATCACAAAAAGGATTCTTGTGATTCAATTATCCAATTGCCTATGGCTATCAATTTAGTCTGGCCTGGGGCTGCTTTTTACAGGGAGGGGGTCTCCCATGGCGTACAATGTGTTTTTCTAAGCTGTCCAGAATGGCCACAGCAATCTGTTGGACGTGGGGATCAGTCTGTTCATGTTCTTTGATGTTGTATAAATGCTGCAATCCTCCTTCCTCAATCAGCATGCTGCAATACCTTGATGCTGAAAGAAATTAAGAGAAAAAGCTCTTCTTAAATTACTTAAAAATTATTCCACAAAAAAGAGTTCTTTTTTCACTTAAACTTTAGCTGTTTTGTTATAGACTACTAACATATGCTACAGCTTGATAAAATACCTCTGCAATGATTGTTATGTCTACACTGCAAGGTTCCACAGGTAACTAATATACATACCAAACATATATTTACATTTATATGTTAATCATAACCTTAAGACATAGACTATCTAGAAAAAATGTTTTTAAAGACTTTATTCATTTATTTTTAGAGAGAGGGGAAGGGAAAGAGAAAGAGAGGGACAGAAACATCAATGTGTGGTTGCCTCCCACACACCCCCAACTGGGGACCTGGCCCGCAATCCAGGCATGTGCCCTGACTGGGAATCAAACCAGTGACCCTTGGTTTGCAGGCCGGCACTCAACCCACTGAGCTACGCCAGCCAGGGCTAGTTTTTTTGTTTTAAACTAGGAAGTATTCCACTGCATTGAATATCCCACATATTTTTAATGTTATTGTACTGATGGAATTCGTTAGATTATTTTCCCCCAATGTTTTGTCATAGTGACTAAAATGCTGTAATCATACCTGTTCAAGTTTTTTGGTGGCCTTTTCATTTATATATCTTGAGGAAATACCTGGAATGCTGAGCAAATGCTAAATGTATGTTTAACTTTATAAGAAATCATCAAACTATTTTCTAAAGTGATTTTATAATTTTTCCACCCCATCAGCAATGAATATATAAGTTGTCTGCATCCTTGCCAACACCTGTCCTTGTTCATCGTGTCAATTACAGATAGCCTTCCTAGCAGGTGAGATGGTATCTCATTGTTTTTCTTTTTTTTTTACTTTTCTTCTTTACTCCAGAGAGAGAGAGAGGAAGAGGGGTGGGAGTGGGGGGAGAGAGGGGGAGGGGGGAAGAAAGAGAGAGAGATAAAGAGAGAGACAGAGAGAAACACTGAGGTGAGAAACAAACATCGATCAGTTGCCTCCCATATGCGACCTTTTGGATTAAGGGATGACGCTCCAACAAACAAAGCCACACTGGCAAGTGCTCTCGTTGTTTTAACTTATTTTTCTCTAAAAACTGATAATGTTGAGCTTCTTTTCATATGTTTATTGGCCATTTGTATATTTTCTTTGGAGAAATGTCTATTGAGATCCTTTGCCATTTATGTATGTATGTATGTATGTATGTGTTTACTTAATGCAGAATGCTTCACAAATTTGCATGTCATCCTTGTACAGAGGCCATGCTAATCTTCTCTGTATCATTTCAATTTTTATATATACGTTGCCAAAGCAAGCACTTTGCCCATTTTTAAGCAGGATTATTTTTATTTTTATTAATAAGTTGTAAGAACTTTCATTTTTTAAAATTTTTATTTATTTATTTTTAGAGAGAGGGGAAGGGAAGGAGAAAGAGAGGGAGAGAAATGTCAATGTGTGGTTGCCTCTCACGTAGCCCCTACTGGGGGACCTGGCCCATAACCCAGGCCTATGCTCTGACTGGGAATCGAACTGGTGACCCTTTGATTCGCAGCCCATGATCAATCCACTGAGTTACACCGTCCAGGACAAGTTGTAAAAGCTCTTTACATGAGTATATTCTAAAAACAACTCCCTTATCAAATATATAATTTGCAAATATTTTCAATCATTTTGTGGGATTTTTTTTTTTATTACTTTCTTCTGTTTTAAAAAGGTATTTATTTATTTATTTTTTAGAAAGAGGGGAAGGGAGGAAGAAAGAGAGGGAGAGAAACATTGGTGTAAGAGAGAAACACTGATTGGTTGCCTCTTGCATGCACCCCAACAGGGGACCAAACTGGCAACCAGGCATATGCCTGACTAGGAATTGAACTGGCGACCTTTCACTTTGCAGAATGATGCCCAACCAACTGAGCTACACTGGTCAGGGCTTTTTTTTTTTTTTTTTTTTAGTTTTTTCACTTTCTTGATGGTGTCCTTTGAAATATAAAAGTTTAAAAATATTTTTATTATTACATCCAATTAAATTACTTTTTTTGTCACTCTTTTGGTTTCTTCTAAGAAACAATTGCTTAATTCAAGGTCATAAAGATTTATACTTGTTTATTTCTAAAGTTTTATATGCTCATGCTTATATAAAAGTAGCTCTTACTTTTAGGCCTATAACCCATTTCAATTTTTATGTATGGTATAAGGTAAGAGTTGCAGTTACTTCTTTTACAAGTGTCTTTTCAGTTTTCCCAGCAGCATTTTGAAAAACATATTCTTTCCTCACTGAACTGTGTTGGCATCCTGTCAAAAATCAACTGACCATAGATACATGGATTTATCTCTGCATTTCCAATTATTTAAAAAGTTTTTTTTAAGATTTTAAAAATTTATTTATTTATTTATTTTTAGAGAGGGAAGGGAGGGAGAAAGAGAGAGAGAGAGAGAAACATCAATGTGAGGTTTCTGGGGGCCGTGGCCTGCAACCCAGGCATGTGCCCTGACTGGGAATTGAACCTGCAAAGCTTTGGTTCGCAGCCCACGCTCAATCCACTGAGCTATGCCAGCCAGGGCTTAAAAAGTTTTTTTTTTTATTTATTGATTTTTAGAAAGAGAGGAAGGGAGACAGACATTGATTTGCTGTTTTACTTATTTATACATTCACTGGTTACTTCTTGAGTGTGCCTTGACTAAGGATTGAACCTGCAACCTTGGCATATCAGGACAATGCTCTAACCAACTGAGCTATTGGGCCATGACTGTATTCTCAATTCTAATGCATTAATCTATATATTTACCCTAATGACATTGAACACTTTTCATGTGCTTATTCACCATCCATGAAGGGTCTATTCAACTCTTTTACCAATTTTTATAAACTTCTATTGTTTTCTAATTACTAAGCTTTGAGACTTGTCTATATATTTTTAATACAAGTGCTTAATCAGACATGTAATTCACAAATATTTTGACCCAGTGAGTATATTGGCTTTTCATTCTCTTAATAATGTCTCTTAAAAAGCAGAAATCCCAAGCCTTGGATTTCCAGTCAAGGTGGAGGGATAGGTAGACAGGCTTCACCTCCTTGCGCAACCATAGAAAGAATTCCAACTAGTTCTCAGAACAAAAAACACCAAGAAAAGGGAGCTGTATGGAAGTCTGACAACCAAAGATTTAAAAAAGCCGCATTCATCCAGATGGGTAGGGGGAGTGGAGTCAGAGAGATGGTTGGAGGGGCGTGGGGACACAATGGGTGCACAGCTGGTGGTGGTGGAACAGACAGTGCCAAATTCACCTATGGTGGATGAAAATCGAGAGGGACACACTGGGATCAAGGGATACCTTGGGAGCGAGGGATCCCAGTACCAGGCCAGACCACACAGCCCAGGGAAGATAAATCCCTGTAACTTTTGGCTGCAAAAAACAGAGGGGGTTTGGGCAATGGAAGAAACTGCTGGATTTTCAGGGGACTCCATTTAAAAGGTCTGCACAGACTTAAAAAATACACAAACCCACCTACTCTGGGATTCACCACCAGGGCAACAGATGGAAGTGTGCCAGTCACATATGGGAAGTGGGTGAAATGATTGGAAACAGGGTGAGTGCTGGGAAAACCTTGAGATGCTAGGTGCTGGCACTGTCCCCTCTCCAAGTCCTCTTCCCACACAGATCCACAAAGTGGTGAAGCAGGTCGCCCTGCCCTGGTGGACCTAAGGCTCCACCCACACAGTTTACAGGTGCCTTTTCTACAACAGGTCATGCTACTAAGACAGGGAGTCAAAGAAGCTCTACCTAATACACAGAAACAAAAACAAGAAGACTGACAAATTGAGGAGAAGACAAAGAAATATGGCCCAAACAAAATAACAGAACAAAATCCCAGAAAAAGAACTAAACAAAATGGAAATAACCAACCTATTAGATGCAGAGTTCAAAACACTGGTGATCAGGATGCTCAAAGAACTCACTGAGTACAACAACAACATAAGGGAAGAAATGAAGGTAACACTAAGCAAAGTACAGAAAAATCTACAGGGAACCATCAGTGGAGGGGAGGAAGTCAGGATTCAAACCAATGATTTGGATCCTAAGGAAGAAATAAGCATTCAACCAGAATAGCAAGAAGAGAAAAAAAAAAAAAGAATAAGGAGCTTCTGGGACATCTCCAAACATACCAACATCCGAACCATAGGGATGCCAGGAGAAGAGGAAGAGAAAGAAATTGAAAACTTATTTGAAAAAATAATGAAAGGAAACTTCCATAATTTGGTGAAGGAAATAGACATACAAGTCCAGGAAGCACAGAGAGTCCCAAATAAGTTGGACCCAAAGAGGGCCACACCAAGACACATCATAATTAAAATGCCAAAGATTAAAGATAGAGAATTTTAAAAGCAGCAAGAGTAGCCCTGGCTGGTATAGTTTAGTGGATTGAGCGCGGGCTGCGAACCAGGCATCGCAGGTTCGATTCCCAGTCAGGGCACATGCCTAGGTTGCAGGCCATGTCCGCCAGCAACAGCATACTGATGTTTTTCTCTCTCTCTCTCTCTCTCCTTCCCTTCCCTCTCTCTAAAAATAAATAAATAAAATCTTAAAAAAAAGCAGCAAGAGTAAAGAAGAGAGTTACCTACGAAGGAGTTCCCATAAGACTGTCAGCTGATTTCTCAAAAGAAACCTTGCAGGCAAGGGGATGGAAAGAAGTATTCAAGGTCATGAAAAGCATGGACCTACAACCAAGATTATTCTATCCAGCAAAGCTATCATTTAGAATGGAAAGGCAGATAAAGTGCTTCCTAGGCAAGGTAAAACTAAAGTACTTCACCATCACCAAACCATTAATACACCATTAATACATGAAATGTTAAAGGGACTTATTTAAGGAAAAGAAAATTTAAACTATGAACATTAAAAGGGCAACAAATTCACAGCTATCAACAACTGAGTCTGAAAAAACAAACTAAGCAAACAACCAGAATAGGAACAGGATCATAGATATGGAGATCATTTGGGGGGTTACAGGCTGGGTGGGGTAAGGTGCGGAATATGGGAAAGTTGCAAGGACTAAAAAGCATTAATTGGTAGGTATAAATTAGACAGGGGGATGTTAAAAATAGTATAGGAAATGGAGAAGCCAAAGAACTTATATGCATGACCCATGGACATGAACTAAGGAGGCGGGATTGAGGGAGGGAAAGGGTGTACCAGGTTGAAAAGGACAAGGGGGGGAATTGGGACAACTGTAATAGTATAATCAATAAAATATATTTTAAAAATTTTTTAAAATTAAAAAATGAAAAGTAGAAGTCCTTAAGTTTGATGAAGAACAATTTAGCAATTGTTTTTCTTCACCATTTACTACCTCTAGCCACAGTTTTGTCTCTTCAGTCTTTATGAATTCAGTGTTTCTTCATCTAAAAGGTATAAAAGATTCCTGCTTTGGTCACTTTTTCAGGTCTTCATTCTCTTGAGCAAGTTCCCATGGACTTGCAAAAATTCAATAAAATTTGTGTGATTTTCTCGTATAAATCTGTGTTTGTTAGTTTAATTTTCAGACCTGTGTATTCACTTGAGATGGCCACCTGGGTCCATGAAATAAGTGCATATGGGGATGCTGCACCACTGGACTTACTCCCCTTGCACCCTCTGAGGCACAAAGTGCAGGAGAGTCAAGGAGAACTTTTTCCTCCCTTATAATGGATAAGGTGATATTCTTGTAAGAGTAACAGTTTGATAAAGAATTGGAATGGGTAATTGAAATATTGGTTGTCTAAAAAGGGGAGTGGAAACCTAGCTGAGTAGCTTAGTCCCTTAGCATGATGACCTGATTTGCCAAGAACATGGGTTCCAGTCTCAATCAGGGCACATATAAGAGTCAACCAATGAATGTAAAAATGAATGGAAGGGCAGGCTGATGTTTCTCCCCTTCTCTTTCTCTCTCTCTAAAAAAAAAATCAGTAAATAAAAAGGGGAGGGGGCAGGTAGTGGAGAGATATACACCTGAAATCTGAAATGCTGGCTTACATATCATCCCGAGCGTATGCTCATAACTCAATATAAGCAGGACCAAGGAGTGCCCCCACTAAATATTTTTCTGTTTTTATGATGGATCTGGGAAGAGGGAGTGGGAAAGGATGTGGGTATGACCATGTAATTCTTGCCATGGAAGAAAATTGGTAATGACTTTTCTGTTTTCTTCTTTTTTTTTTTATAACTGTATCACTTCAATTTTGGAAAATCCCCCCACCTGATGCAGTGGTCACAGGACCAGAGTTGCAACTATAAATGCTGAAAACAGTGATGATACTGAAGAAGAGCAGAACAGGCCACTCCAAAATGTGCCACTTTGGCATGTGGATTATTTTGAGCTGAAGGTAATCAAGCCCCAATCAAGAAAAACTTTTACCTGTCCTGTAACTACCAAAAGTTTAGATAGGGGGTCTGGCCCAGAAAGAGGAACTATTACCGGAGATAACTTTTATCCAAACAACCTATCTGAAAAGGGCAAACATCTTAATAACAAACCTCCTGAGCAACTCTCCTCCCTTTTGAAGCCCAGGCCCCTTCCCAATCCTTCGCTTAGGATAGCATATAAGCCTCATGCAAAACTTGTCCTTGAATCTCATATTTTTATGAGGCTCCTGTACATAAAAATTTAAATTTATTTTTCTCTTGTTAATCTGTATTATGTCAATTTGATTATTATACCAGCTAAAGAACCTATAAGGGTAGAAGAAAAATTTTTTCCCTGCAACAGTTTTGGCAACTACAAAGGGACCTCCTCTAGCCAGACACTGTTCACTCTAGGGCTACTGAAGCTGAGAGATCCTGGGAACTCTGACGAAAGACTGCATAAAGTAGGAGTCTGTACCCTAGCAGTCTCCCAGACCTCTGCTTGCAGGATCTGATGGAGTCTAGGCTGGTGAGAGTTCTTTTCCTTTACAACATTTAGATTAGAAGGAAATATTTGTGTGAACTGTTCCTTGAGTACAATGGCTTTGGTAAAAATTAGTAATGAGTACTTTTGCCTTCTACTGATCCCTTTCCTCCCAGAGATCTTCATTCTTTCAAAAACTGATTTTTATTTCTTTTTCAAAAGATTTTATTTATTTATTTTTAAAGAGAGGGGACAAAAGGGAGAGAGGGAAACATTGACGTGCGAGAGAAACGACAATCAATCGGTTGGTTGCCTCTTGCACGCCCACCAACTGGGGACCTGGACCACCACCTAGGCGTGTCCCCTGACCCGGAATCGAAATGGTGACCTTTCACTTCACAGGCCTGCACTAATCCATTTATCTACAGCACCCAGGGACGATTTTGATTTTTTAGAGGGAGGGAAAGAGGGAAACATCAATTCGTTGTTCCACTTATTTATGCATTCATTGGGTGATTCTTGTACAGGTCCTGACCCTGCCTGGGGATCAAGCCCACAAGCTTGGTATACCAGGATGACATTCTAACCAACCGAGTTACCCAGCCAGGGCACGGTCATTGTTTGCTTTTGTCTCTGTCTTGTTCTGTGTCATGAGAACTTGGCTTTATGACCAGTGAAAATATTCTCTCTGGTCTCTGCCAACCAGATACCGGTGTATATTTGATGGACAAATAATAGGCTGTGGCTCCAATAAGCCCTTTGACTGACTGTGCCAGGTTTCAGGGGAGTTTGTTGTAAGGGGCCCTGGTCCCTGAGAAGCCTTTGTTGTCTCAAGCTCCACTCACTCTCTTTTTTAAAAAAAATTTCACCACAGGACATGGTTATTAATTTTTTTATTTTTTATTTAGAGAGAGGGCAAGGGAGAAAGGGAGAGAAAAACATCAATATGAGAGACAAACATTGATCATTTGCTTCCGGTATACACCCTGACTGGGGATCAAACCCATAACCTAGGTATGTGCCCTGATTGAGAATCAAATCCACGACCTTTTGCTGTACGGGACAACGTTCCAACCAACCGAGCCACACCAGCCAGGGCAACCCTTGCTACCTCACTGGTGCTAAAAAGTCCCATTCCAACAGTACCTGTCTGGCATCAAAAATTAGCAGTTGTGCAACAAAGGAGTCTCATGTTCTTGTGGGAATCTAGAGATACTGTTTATACTACACCATTCTTACCACCTGTGACAATGGAATATAATTAATGTCTCTCAGTAAAGCTTTCTGTTGCTTTTTTCCATGCACAGTCTTGCACAACTGGGTTAGATATATCCCTAAGTATTTCATAGTTTTTGATGCACTTGTAAATGTCATTTTTTCCATTTATAATGGTAGTTGCTAACACACAGAAACGTAAATGATTTATACATATTGATCTTATATATCCTGGAACCTTGCTAAACTTACTTCTTAGATCTAGTTGCCCCTTTGCAGATTTCATGGGAGTTTTCTACATAGATAACCATATAATCTGTGAATGGAAACAGTTTTACTTCACTCTTTGAATTCTGATGCCTTTTGTTCCGTTTTTGATCACACTGGACAGAGCCTCCATTGCAATGTTTAATAATGGTGCTCATAACCACTATACTATACTATCTCTTAATTGTTAAAAGCTATAAGCAGCATTAAAACCTTTTATAAATTCTACTTAAATATAAACAGAATACACCAGGGAAGCAAGTGGGTACCTAAACTACCTGAGTTGGAGATAAAATATTCTAACATTCCCCAAATTATAGTACATTTTAAAATAAATTCTTCAGAGTCCACCTGGAAGTTGGTCATTCCATTGCATAAACTTTAAAAAAAAAAACACTGACATCAAAAAGTAGTCAGAAAACCAAACACTTATATGAAAATGAACTATTATTTACTTATTAGGTTTTATTTGCTCCCATGGAACTGTGAAAAGTGCATGCCTTGAACAGTAAGGAAAGAAGCCTAGAGGTTAGAGGCTGAATATAAGAGGGGATAGACTGTTCAGAAGCCAGGGGGTTCTCAGAGCCTGTGTGTACAGTGAGAGAAGAAAATGTTTAGCCCTGGCTTGCGCGTAGCTCAGAGGATTGAGCGCAGGCTGCGAACCAAAGCATCACAGGTTCGATTCCCAGTCAGGGCACATGCCTGGGTTGCAGGCCACGGCCCCCAGCAACCGCACATTGATATTTCTCTCTCTCTCTTTCTCCCTCCCTTCCCTCTCTAAAAATAAATAAATAAAATCTTAAAAAAAAATGAACCACAGTGCTAATGTTTAATTTTCAACCACATATACACACAAAAAAAGAAAATGTTTACAGCAAAGACTGTTTAATATATCCAATAAAACAGTCCTATATTTGTGAATGAACAAGTCTGCTTCTGGGGAATGTAGTAGGAGGGTTGAGAAAAGCTTCCAGGTAGATGTTTAGGTGGGCACAAAGCAGTTTTTCTCTGTCCCATCCCATTCCCGAAACCATCCTCCTCTGTCCATCTAATACAGAAGAACTTTCACTGAGTTGCCTTTCTGTGGTATGCACTGAGTTTTCACTAAGAATGCAAAGAGAAAGACTCTGACAAAATGTTGCTGCTATTTGCTGTAAGATTATTGTTGAAAACAACTCCCACATATCCTATATAAAGCTATTTATAATACGGCCACTATTAATGTCCTATGAAAGAAATTTAGTTTGTAGTTAATTGCTTAGAAAAACTTTACTTCTTTCTCAGGATATAGAATGTTTTTTTCTCTCACATGAAAAAAGAACCATGTAGCTGATTATTTGTAGCCCAGCCACAAAAAGTATATGAAGCACTATGTATGTATCTATATTCTATTTTCCCTCCACTCCATCCTTTATTTTCTTTTCCAAATTATTTTTCCTTGGTCCTAATTTTTAGTTTTAAAACCTTTAATTTATACTTTATTATGAGTGTGTCTATATGTTTCTTGTGCAATGTTTCAAATGATTTATAAAAGGAGCTTATATTAATAAATAACTGACAAAGAGTTGCATCACAACCTTCAAAAAACAGTGATCTAAAACCTGATCTAAATGTTTCATTTCTCCATAGACCATGGGTACAGAGAACAACATCTTGAACAAGAAAATTTTATATAGATGAGGATTGGGCACTGGAATGTACCATAAACAGTGGATCTCCTTAAGACCTTTTGCTCAACAAATGAACTCACTGTAGGCTCCTAATCTTTACAGTTCATGATGTTAGAAGAGTATAAGTCTCATTCACCAGTGTCATTCAGTATGTACTATTACAAGCTCATTCTGAAAGAATAAATTTAGCTTATAACCTAAGATTCTCTTAATGTATTTTTTAAAGTCTGTGTCCTTAAAAATCACTTTAATACACAATTTAGAAATGGCTTCCCTATGTAAGGAGAATGTTCCGTGAAAAAGAAAACCACAGTTTCTTTCTGGTACATACGATTCTTGCTGCAGACATGCTGCATGGCCCAAACTGCCCACAGCTGCACTCCTGGTGTTGCGAAACAGCCAAGCAATGGGAAAAATGGATTAAAGGACCTAAAAGTTCAAAAGAAAATAATAAAAGTTACATCCTACCCTTAGCGTCACTTTTTTTTTAAAGATTTTATTTACATTTAGAGAGAGGGAGAGAAACATCAATGTGTGGTTGCCTCTCACCCCCCACTGGGGACCTGGCCCACAACCCAGGCATGTGCCCTGACTGGGAATCAAACTGAGGACCCTTTGGTTTGTAGGCCCGCACTCAGTCCACTGAGCCACACCAGCCAGGGCCTTGGAGTCATTTTCTAAAGCAATGATTCCTGAGCTTTTAATTTTAGAAATTTCATCCAACTATTTTTAAACTAGTACAAATGAGCTATAGTATATCTTTCCTTTGTCTTAGCCATTTGAAAAAAAGACCATATTCTGACAAGTACTGGTAGAGAAGATGGAAGGTGACTAGAATAAGGTACTAACACAGAAATGTATTTTTTTAAAAAGTATTCTTTTGGCCCTGGCAGGTGTGGCTCAGTGGATTGAGTGTTGTTCTATGAACCAAAAGGGTGCCGCGTCTTTTCCTGGCCTGGGCACATGCGTGGGTTGCAGACCAAGTACCCAGCTGTGGACCTACAAGAGGCAGCCAGTCGATGTTTACCTCCCTCTCTTTCTCCCTTCCTTCCCTCTCTCTAAAATAGATACACAAAACCTTAGAAAAATTATTTTTTGTCTTGAAGATACACATTTAAAGAATAGCAGATCTTGGTCAGAAAACTTAGAAATTAGTTGATAACTAACTGATAGAACACCATTAAGGAAGTCTAGAATTAGCCTTTCTATTTCTACTGGTCTTTTGCCCCAAAATGGCTAGAACTTAATTTGGGGGAGTCAAAAATGTTGGCAGCATCAGCATTTATGAAGCAGACAACAAAACTAAGTTGTAATGATATTATTTATGCAGCAATCTGAAATACTTCAGGTAATTAGAATTAGCTATCAAGTCACCTAATTTTCATAAACAGAGTTAGGCATCCAGTATGCACTTTAATAAATTATTACAAACTTTCCCTAAACTAATCTGGTGCTATTTGTAGTTCTCTTAATGTGCCATCTTGTTTTGGACCTCCTTGCATTAATATATTGTTTCCTGTTCCTAAAATCTTCTGTCACTACTAAATTATCTCTCAAAACTCAGCTCACTATCTTCTTCCTCTGGAAGCTTTTAACTATTTTCCACTGCATATTTATGTACTCTCATCTTTAATTTTATAGCATTCTATGAACAAACTGGAGTAATAGTAAATTATATCTGATTCATATTTAGTCTCCCTCACTGGACTGGAAGGTTCTTGTGTGCAAGCACCACATCTTATTCCTCTGTGTATTTCAACAGCACAGAACAAGTCTCTGGTGCTCATCTTCAATAAATGTGCAGAAAGGACTGATGGATGAGGGGTAACAGAAAAGTATAAACACTTTGCTTCATTTAAAGCCAGTAGAAAGAGAGATGCCTGAGTGAAAAATTATAAATTTAGTAGGAATGACCTTTCTAAGCAAGCAAAATGACTACGTTACTGTCTTAATATTAATTATCTTGCTAATTACCTGTATGCTACCATCTCACACTCTGGGGTTGGCCATTTCAAAATAGCTGAATGCTGTAATACACAAGACACACAAGAAAGGATTACAATATTTATTAGCACTGCACTATTGCATTATAAGGCTTTGACAATTTAACCACTCTGAATATTGTTTGTATGCTTTCAGAAAACACCAAATGATCCTACCAAATCATCCAGGAGAGAATTCCTCTGGCTACGACTCAGTGTCCAAGCTTGTTCACCTCTAGATATTAAATGGGCAATAATTCCTGCTGCAAAGTAACTGACTTCCACTTCAACACTATGTAGGAGGCTACTGATGTGGTCTATAAAATCCTTCCACATTAATTCAGAATGCAATTCTTGTACTTCAGCTATATTGTTCTGGAAAAAAAGATATAAAAAAATTTAAAGTAATATGTATAGTAAATGCCTAATGGCCCTCATAGCCTAAGAAAGGACAGAGATTGCAATAATTTAAACATGCGTCTACACATGGACAGTAAGTGAAGACTGTTACTCTCTTAGCACTGTGGGATTATAGGTGATTTTTTTCTCTTCTCTCCAAACAAAATAATAAATAAATAGTAGTGAGTTCCTTTTCAGGCAAAATGGCAAAACAGATAACCTAAAATCTTCCTAATATAAAATACCTAGAAGTGCTGGGTAAAAAATAGCTGACAACCTTCGAATACGTAACTTCACTTGTTGGGGTAAAAAGCACACAGAGAACAGGCCACCACCAACCTGCAGGAGCAGAGGACTGGGTTTTAATAGCCATAAAAGGGGAGAAGGTAAGGACTAAAAATTAGAACTAAGGCTTCACATACAAAAATTAGAACCAAGGTGTTAAACCTCAATAAAAGATTAGACTGACATAGATACATGAGAAAAAAAAAACCCTATAAAGACAAATATAGGTTAAAAGTAAAAGAATGGGAAATATAAACCATGTTAATAGTCAAAAGAAAGATGGAATGGCTATATTAGTATGAGACAAAGGATATTTCAAAGTAAAGAACATAAGCATCCCTATATTCATTGCAGTGTTATTTACAGTCACCCAAGATATGGAAGTAGCCCAAGTGTCCATCAGTAGATGAGTGGATAAAACAACTATGGGACATTTATACAATGGAATACTACTAGGCAGTAAAAAAAAAAAGAAGAAATTTTACCCTTTGCAACAGTATGGACGGACCTGGAGAATATTATGCTAAGTGAAATACGCCAGTCAGAGAAAGACAAGTACGATATGATCTCACTTACATGTGGAATCTAACGAGCAACCTGAACTAACAAGAAAAATGGGGACAGACTCATAGATGGAGAGCAGGATATAGCTAGTTGGGGTGGGGGGTAGGGGTAGAAGGATTGAACAAAAACGAAAAAGGATTCATGGACATGGACAACAATGTAGTGATTGCTGGGGGCAGGGGTACATAAAGGGACTAAATGGTAATGAAAAAAATACAATAAAGAAAAAAAAAAGTACCAGGGTTAAAGGAGGTTATTTTATGTGACAAAGGGACCAATTTAATCAAGAGAAGATAACAGTTTATGAGCCTAACAACAGAGCTTCAAAATGCACAATGCAAAAGTTGATACAACTGTAAGAAAAAATAGACAAATTCACAACTAGTTGAAGCTTCTGACACTCCAGTCAATAATTGCTAAAACAAGTGCAAATATGGCAGACCTGAACAATATCAGCTAACAAGACCTGACTGACATTTATAGAACATTATATCCAGCAACAGCAGCACACACATTATTCTCAAGTACCCATGGAACATTTATCAAGCTGGAGCATGTTCTAGGCCATACATAGTCTCAATAAATTTAAAAGAACTGAAATCAAACAAAGTATGTCAAATTAAAAAATAATAGAAAGTTGGGACAGAGTCTTAAATTTCTAAATACATTTTTCACTGGTTCACCAGTTATAAGAAGCATGTATTCTTTACAAATTTTTTTAAAAAGCATTTTTAAGCCCTCTGAGATCCACTTTTCCTCTTGTAATGATTTAAGCCAACTTCTATATCTAACAATCCTGTGAACCTCAAATAGAACAATCAAACCTACATTTTTTAAAAAACTCACTAATCTACGCCTCTTACAACCTAATTCCTCAAGAACAGCGGTCTGCTCTGAAATGGCTTTTACCACATGCACTTTGCCTGTTGCAATGATTAAAACATTTGATCCTTCATCTTTGCCTCAAAATCCTAGAGGGCTCACTTTTACCTACATTCAAAACATTTATAGAATATCTGATTTGTTAAGCAGTCTTTTAAGTAGCAATTATTAATTACAAAACATAGCATCTAAGAGTACTTTTAGGTTAGTGACATTTTTTAATGAGATTGTTCTGATTATAAAAGTAAAACATGCTCACGAGGATGCTTTACATTACACTAAAAATTATAAAGTATGTAATTCATATTTTTCCTTTTAATGTGGTGAAAATCTTGATATGTATAGTTTTGTACACTGCTTTTTTCACTTAATTATAATGTATGTATTTTCTAATATCATTCTATATAAACAGAGTAGCAACTTCACTGCATTACTCAGACTGAAAACAATTACAGCTTTAAATTTAGCCAGAAATGCTTATATCTCACCAAAAGTCCTAGGACTTTCTGTTGAATGGATGACTCAGTTGGAAAAGACTGTAAAAAGAAAGAGAAAACTGTAAACAAAGAACCAAATAAAATCAATAAATCAATCAATAAATGACAAAACTGTAGGCTAAATTCCCATTCTAACCTCTAGAACCCTCATGAAGAGTTCTAACCCTTGGTTTTCAATAAAGTGTCTGCAAGTGGTTGGAGATTCATCTGTGAGGTTCCAAAGTGCACTCAAGGTAAATTTCAAAGTAGTGTCCACTGAATTTTGATTGGTTTTCTGCTTCACTATTTGAAGAAGTTGCTGAAAGAAGAAAAACTTAATTAATTTCTCATTAATGAATTGTTATTGCTATTGCAATTATTAGTGGTAATAACCACAAGTCCATGAGGTTTCACCTCATGGCTTAAAAAACATTTCATGTTAAAGTTTTTATAAGTACAACAAACAACCTCCTGGATCAGACTTTTCCTTCAACAAGAAAAAAGCATAGGGACTTCATAAATACTTCTACACTATTTTGATGGTACCTATAGTCTAATCACCTGTATATAAAATGAAAAGCAAAATGATTAAAGCTTAGAACCAACTATCTTACCAATTGGTCCAACATACACTCATTTCAAATTCTGGAATAAAAAAGGTGAAGGGGAAGAAGGGGAGAATGATGCAAACAGTTATTTAGCAGCAGCAAATTATATCCTAAATTGTAGTAGTGCTATCCTCATTTTTTAGAAGAAGAAATTGAGTCTGAAAAGTATTAAGTAATTCGATCATAGTCAACTTACTAAGAGAACATAAGAACTGGAAAATCTAATTCTAACTTCAACTTTTCCTTAAGAAAAAAAGAATGAAGGAAATATAACAGTAAGAGAATTAAAATTTATATTGGATTTAAATAAGATATCTTTGAAATTCTACTTGTAAATGATCTGTATCAGAGCTTTAACCTAAGAAATTTTAAGTCTGAAAGATAAATGTTTTAAAACCTACATAACGCATCCATAATTCCATTTTTAGATTATATTTTGGGGGTAAGAGGGAGCTGTGCTAAAACAGATAAAAGAAAACATTAATGAACATTTAAAGTTACATACAGTCAAGGAAAGCTTTTTTAAGAAACACAAACACTGCCCTAGCTGGTGTGGCTCAGTGGACTGAATGCTGGCCTGCAAACCAAAAGATCACCGGTTTGATTCCCAGTCAGGGCACATGTCTGGGTTACAGGCCAGGTCCTCGGTGGCTGGGGTAGGATGCAAGAGGTAACAGATTGATGTATCTCTCTCTTGCACATTGATGCTTCTTTTCCTCTCTTTCTCCCTCCCTCCCCCCTCTCTAAAAATAAACCAAATATTTAAAAAAATAAAAAATAAACTAAATAAATATGAAAGTAATAGGTGATTAAAAAAAAGAAATACAAACACTTAGACAAAATTATTCAACTTAATAGCAAAGTGGCTAAGAGTGTGGCATTAAAATCAGGTTACCTGAACTTTAAATATAATCTCTGCATCTGATTAATTGTGTAACCTTGTTTGCCAATTCTTTGTTTCCTCATCTGTAAATTACAGGTGATAATTAAAAACTAAAAAAAAAAAAAAAAAAAAAAAAAAAAAAAAAAAAAAAAAAAAAAAAAAAAAAAAAAAAAAAAAAAAAAAGAGCTAGCTATCATCATGATTACTACTACTACTACTACTAATTTCTGCTAATTCCAGCTTAAACTTTCCCCAAGGCATATGAGAGGGCTATTTCCTTAAAATCTTTGAATATATCTCCATCCAAAATTACTGAAACACACATATAGCAATAAAAAAAATATAACTCAAATGTCATCCCTCAGAATAGTGAAAATAAATAAAATCAATATTCTTTTTCTACTCATCTAATATATATTGTATTTTGTGCTAGACACTTAGCATATATATTCCTTCAATTACTTTTTTCCTTTTTGTTTAATTTTATTTTTTAAATATTTTTATTGATTATGCTATTACAGTTTTCCCAACTTTTCCCCCCACCCCCTTCCGCCCTGCCCCCCCAACCCTCCAGTATTCCCCCCTTTTGTTCATGTCCATGGGTTGTACATATAAGTTATTTGAGTCTTCTGTTTCCCATACCATTTTTTATCTCTCCCCATCTACCTTTTGCCTACTAACCATGCTGCTTCTTCACTGTACTTTTTCCCTTCTATTCCTCCCTTCCCCCTCCCCACTGAAATCCCTCCCTGTGATGTCCATTTCTCTGATTCTGTTCCTGTTCTGGTTGTTTACTTAGTTTTTGTTTTCATTGTTTTTCTTTTCTTTTAGGTTCATTTGTTGATAGTTATGAGTTTGTTGTCTTTTTACTGTTATTTTTTATCTTCTTTTTTTAAGATAAGTCCCTTTAACACTTCATGTAATAGCCTATAGCCATATACCACCCTGAATGCACCTGATCTCGTCTAACATTTCATGTAATAAGGGCTTGGTGATGATGAACTCCTTTAACTTGGCCTTGTCTGAGAAGCACTTTATCTGCCCTTCCATTCTAAATGAAAGCTTTGCTGGATAGAGCAATCTTGGATGTAGGTCCTTGCCTTTCACAACTTTAAATACTTCTTTCCAGCCCCTTCTCATTTAACTTTCTTTCTTTTTTTTAAAGATTTTATTTATTTATTTTTAGAGAGGGAAGGAAGGGAGAGAAGGAGGGAGAGAGAGAGAGAGAGAGAGAGAAACATCAGTGTGCGGTTGCTGGGGGACATGGCCTGCAACCTAGGCATGTGCCCTGACTGGGAATCGAACCTGCAATGCCTGGTTCGCAGCCCATGCTCAATCCACTGAGCTACACCAGCCAGGGCTCATTTAACTTTCATAATAACTACATAAAGTATTTCTTATCAGCCTTAAGAAAATTTATGTGACTTGTCCCAAATCACACCACTAGTAACATAATTAGGAATAAACCTAGATATGTCAACTTACAAATTCCAACCCTAGCCCTGGCTAGATAGCTCAGTCAGTATCCTGATACACCAAGGTTGCAGGTTTGATTCCTGGTCAGGATACAAGAATCAACTAATGAATATATAAATAAGTGGAACAATAAATAAATGTTTATTCTCTCTCTTTAAAATCAATAAATTAAAAAAAATTCAACTCTTTGCACTTACCACCACAGCTTTCTCTTTGTATTACTTTTTTCATTCATATCATTATTATCATACTTATTAGATTATATTACAACTATGTCTACATAGCTGTTTACTATACTATGAGTTTCTTATGGGAAGTTATTAAAGACATAATTCAGTGTGAATCCCCAACATTTTAAGGTGGTAGGGGATGAGCATTATACAATTATCAAATGAATGACTTACTTTGTCATTACAAACATAATTTGTAAGTCAGAGAAAAAGGGAGTCTCTCACTTGACTTTTTCTAACATATATTTTTATAAAGATTTCAGAATAGTTTTGATCTTTTTAAAGAAAGTTATTTATTTTTAGAGAGAGGGTAACAGAGAGAGAGAGAGAAGGGGAGAGAAACATCGATGTGAGAGAGAAACATTGATCAGCCTGCCTCTCGTAGGGACCCTGACCAGGGACCAGGGCATGTGGCCTGACCAGGAATCAAACTGGCGACCATTTGCTTTGTGGGATGATGCCCAACCATCTGAGCCACACCGTCAGGACATCTCACTTGACTTTGCTATCTATTATGGTTGTTCAAACACCTCATGCCAGGATTATGACTGGAAGTCCCTATGTGGACTTTTTGCCTCCAATTCTCCCTAAGATACTGTTGATGTTTATTCTCTTTAAAGCTTTTTGACTTTTCATGGTTCACTATGTTATTTCCTCAACTGTGTAAGCAAGCAAAATATTATATCAACTATTTAAATATCTTCTTCCCCAAAGCATCTAGCACAACCTTATACTTAATAATCTTTACATTTTTTCCATAAATTTAACAAAATCACAGAATTTTAGAATTAGATAGGATCTTAAGGCTTATGTTCACCCCAATAGTTCAGGTAATTTGTCTAAATTAACAAATTAAATCCTAGGTCATCTGTCTCCTAGTTTAGGGTTCTTTGCATCTCTGTTAAGGAGTTTACCTGTCTCTATAAAAAGAAATGAATACACTCACTTAGAAGTAACAAATTTTTTTTCTCTTTTTTTTTATTTAAATGAATGTTCAAGTACAGTTTTCGCCCCCTTACTTCCATTCAAGTCCTCCCACCTCCCTCCCTACCTCCCACAGAAATTTTTTTTTAATTAAAGATTTTTTTAAAATTTATTTTTAGAGAGAGAAGGGAGGGAGAAAGAGAGAGGGAGAGAGAGAAACATCAATGTGCAGTTGCTGGGGGCCATGGCCTGCAACCCAGGCATGTGCCCTGACTGGGAATCGAACCTGCAATGCTTTGGTTCGCAGCCCGTGCTCAATCCACTGAGCTACACCAGCCAGGGTACAAATTTTTTTTTTTTAA
Source organism: Tonatia bakeri (assembly GCA_004024845.1). NCBI lineage: Eukaryota > Metazoa > Chordata > Mammalia > Chiroptera > Phyllostomidae > Tonatia > Tonatia bakeri. The sequence continues at coordinate 463,259 of PVIA01000150.1, read as the reverse complement.
ATATAAAGCATCAGAAGATACACAACACTGCCTGAAAACAATGAAAATGAAAACTCTTAGTGGTCTGCATAGAGGAGATAACACTTACCCTGACAATGAAAAGCTCAGCACCAAGTTGTGCGGTCTGTTCTGTAGAAAGCTGCAAGGAAGCAGAGAGAGTAAATGCCCAAGAACCTACAAGTATGACTTTACTATCATTCACTGTAACAGACTCCAAAAGTAGTACTAAAATCTCTGATCAACCTGGAATTCTGCAATACTGAATGCAGCTCAAATAAGCAGGCTGGCAAAGAGACTTACTAATCTTTGTGGCTCACAGATTTTGGGAAAATAATAACTATAAGGGGACACATGAGTTCATGTACCTTGGCAGCCAGGATGGAAATGATAGCAACTGCCATCCTTTGCATGTTTTGATCCTCATGGTTGCAGAGCCACTGCATGACAAGCTTGGCTGCTTCAAACCTGAAAATACACAAATGGGTTCATGAATTAATCCTGGAGGCCCAGGCACAGTTTCAGAGCCCAGGCTGGAAACTGACACTACAATTTAAGTAGGTGAGAGGGAAAGGGAAAATTACTGTTAAATAATAGAGAATAATAATTATACTTAAAGTTCTGGAGATGGTACATCATTATTAACTGACAGCACTTGGTAAAGAAACAATTGTCAAAACTATTTGGCATTCATCTTCTAAAATTGTAACATATTTCTATTATATAGTGATTTCTATACTATAGTTTTGGGGACCATTTTGTGTGGCATCGGGAATTGTAGCCCCAAGCGAGCCAGGCCTTGAATAATGGCCTATAAGTCTCAACCAGAACATTAGGGATGCTGGGAAGCAGGACTAGGGTTCCCGTGGGAAATCAGGCCTAAAGAATGCATCCTTGAGCCTTGCTTTGCTGTGTATAGCCCTGTTGCCAGTAATCTGTTATCTAAATCCAAGTAATAAACTCCTAATCTCACAACCCATGCCTTAAGGACCCTCTGGTGTCAGCTTAAGGACCCTCTGGAGTCAGCTTATCTAACAGACCCTGACCTGAGGCAGATCTCTATGCTTCCTCAACTGTTATCTAGAGATAATATCTGTTTTCTGTAACTATAGCCTTTAGACATTGATTGATGAGCTTTGCATGCATACTATGTACATACCCCTGCACATATCATTCTCAATAAAAGCCTCAGGAGAAAGGACTTTGAGGCTCTTCTAAAAAAACCTGAGAGATTAGCCAGCCTTTTCTACCCAAACAGATCTTATGTTGGTAGCCGCATTTCATCCCATGACGCCAGGGGTCACTGTGGGACTGGGTCCCCCACACTATAGTAATAAGTTAAGTATTGTCTGGGTTCCTCATCACAGTACCTAGCACAATGGGAATTCATTCATTCATAAACATTTATTGAGCTCCTGCTTTAAGCTGGACATTGTTCTTGGTGTTGGAGATAGTGAATAAAATAAAAATATCTCTACTCTCACAGGGCTTAAACTCTAGACAGAAAAACATAATAAATCAGATAATAAGTAAAATATGTGGTATGATTAAGTTCTGACATATGCTACAGAGGAAAAAAAGGAGGGAAAGAAAAGATATGAAATGTTAAAATTTTAAGTAGGGTGGCTAGGGAAGGTCTCACTGAAACTTCTGATGAATTAAGAGCTAGCTAGACATGTAGAAATCTAGGGGGAAAGTATTCCAGGCAGAGAAACCAAGAAACTCAACAAACCCCAAGTGAGAGTGTGCCTGGAAGTTTTGAGAAACAGTATGGAGGCCAGTGAGGCCAGGACAAACAGAACAAAGGAAAGAGCAGTACTAAGAAATGAAGTCACAGACTTCCAGTTAAGGTGGCAACATTGGTAACATGGCTTATCTCCTCACACAACCACATCAAAATTGTAACAAAAATATAGAAGAATCACCATTCAGAACAGTCAGAAATCAAGTTGAATGGAAGTCTGACAACCATGGAATTAAAGAAACCACTGCCTGAGGGAGTGGGGGGTGCTGGGTAGAGGGTAGCAAAGGGGAAAAAATTGGGACAACTGTAATAGAGTATTTGATAAAATGTACCATATTTTGCCATGTATAATGCACCCCTGTGAATAGTGCGTACCCATGTTTTTGGCCCAAACTTTCAGGAAAAAAGTCTTTCGTTTTAATTTTTTAATTCAATTATTTATTTATATTTAGATACTTGTTTTTTGTATTATAAAGGAATTTTAGCATTTATGTTTTTACATATTATGGCACAAGGAATTTTAGGTAACAATTAAAAAACTGAAGAACAAATGCAAGGTATTTGTATAATGTGTATTGTCATTTTTTCCCTCAAAAATTTGGGCAAAAAAGTGCACATTACACATAGCAAAATATGGTAATTAAAAAAAAAGAAATGAAGTCAGAGATAGTGGGACAGCCACATCATATAGTAATTTTTTTAAATCCTCACCTGAGGATATGTTTATTGATTTGAGAGACAGAGAGAAAAACATCAATGTGAGAAACATTGATCCACTGTCTCCTATATGCACCCCAACCAGGGACTGACCCCGCAACTCTTTTGGTGCATGGAATGATGCTCCAACCAACTGAATCCCCCAGTCAGGGCAGACCATATAGAACAAATTAACTTTTACTTTGAATGAGATGAAAAGCCATGGCAGAATTCTGAGGAGAGAAATGACATGAACTCACTTATGTTTTTTTAAAATATGTAAAGCTAATTTCTTTTATTTATTTATATGTTTTAAGATTTTATTTATTTATTTTTAGAAAGGGAATGGAGGGAGAAAGAGAGAGAGAAACATCAATGTGCGGTTGCTGGGGGGCCGTGGCCTGCATCCCAGGCATGTGCCCTGACTGGGAATAGAATCATTTATGTTTTTAATGAGATTATTCTGTTGGTAATATTTAGAAAATTTCACAAGGGCAAGGACAGAAACATGGATATCAGTTCAGAGGTGACCACAGTAATTCAAGAGAAAAATCACTTCCAATCTAATTCAAGTGACAGAAATGGAAGTGAAGACAAATGGCTGGATTTTGGATATATTTTGAAGACAGAGCTGGTTTTGTCAAAGGACTGAATGTGGGGTATGAAATAAGAAGAGAAATCAAGGATGACAATAAATAAAATATCTTTTTTTTTAATATCAATGTGTGGTTGCCTCTCATGCACCCCCCACTGGGGACCTGGCCCGCAACCCAGGCATATGCCCTGACTGGAAATAGAACCAGTGACCCTTAGGTTCAAAGGCCAGTGCTCAACCCACTGAGCTACACCAGTCAGGGCACAATAAGTAAAATATCTGATTATCATACCCATAATTTTATCTTTCAAGACTCAGGTCAAATAGTGCCATGTTCTTTAAGAAGCCTTATTTGACAAGGTTTATCATTGTCTTCTTGCTACTCCTTATCACTTGTTTATAACTCTGTCAGGCAGTTGTGATTATCTGTAGATTCACCTGAATCCCCCATTGGCATGTGAATTTCTTAAAAAAAAAAATTTTTTTTAATCCTCTACTTGAGGACTTTTAGAGAGAGAGGAAGGGAGAGAAACATTGATGCAAGGGAAAAGCATCAACTGGTTGCCTTCCATACATGCTGAGACCAGGGATTGAACTGGTAACCTAGGTATATGACCTGACTGGGAATCGAACCCACAACCTTTTGGTCATGGGCTGATGCTCCAACCAAATGAGCCAAACTGGCCAGGACTGGCACATGAGTTTGTTGATATAAAGGACCGTATCCTATTTATCCCTTTATACCACGAACCCAAGACAGTGCTTTACACACAAACATTGCTTAATACATTTTGGCTGAATGATTAGAGTGAGTAAATAACTCCTCTGCAACTTCTTCAAATTTCCTGTTATCTGTTTCTATTCTCAAGGCCATCTCTGATCAAGCCCATTACTGGCATTCTCCCCTTGCCCATGCCCTCCACCCTGGCCCAACATTACAGCACACTGGCATGTCTTTTAAGTGCCTTTTAAGCAACAGGTTTCTTTTACAACTCCCTCCTCCACTCCATCTCTTTGCCAATAATTTGATAAAGAAATTGGATTCTTCACCCTGTAGAAATTCCCAGTCTAGATTTTACAGCTTATAGCCCTGTGGAGCTATTTTTTGTTTGTTTATTTGTTTTTTATTTTTTAATGCCATTTTAAAAAATTGTTGTTCAAGTAGTTTCTGTGGAGCTTTTTAACATGTTCTTCTACCATCAGTATTTCCTATAAATTGGTAGTTAGATTTAGACATTTAAGCAGATTTATGCTTGATTTTGGGGGCAAAACTACTTCATGGATTGTGTTGTGCTCTCTTGTCAGAAGGCACAGAATGTCTGAGTTATCTCTCTTTTTGTGGTTTTAGCAGCCGTTGGTATTTATTACTTATTATCCATTAGTTAATGAGGAATTATAAAACAGTGACATTCTTATCCTATCATTCTTTCTTCATCTATTAGTTGAAATACAAAAAATGGAATACATCTACTATTTGATTATCTAGTAACAAGAGTTCATATAGGAAAGACAGGATAAATGTTTGCTTCTTTCCCTTTATTTGCCAATTTTCAAAATAATGAGTGGTTTACTATAATCTTCTAATGATGACCAATTGTTGTGGATGTTTTGTTGTTGTTTTTCTTTATAGCATATGCCAGGGAGTTTCATACCGAGGCATCCCAGAAAGTTGTTTAGGACTCCTTACATACCTTGTACTTTACCATGATTAGGGTTGGTGATACAGAACATCACAGGACTGAGCCTTCAGGACCCCAGCTATGGGGAAAGGCAGCTGCAGAGGTGGAAAATGAGGCAGACCTTGATAGAATCAGTCCACCAACATATAAAAAACAATTATTCTAATTCCCATTCCTCACTCTCTCTCCTTTGGCAACCATCAGCTTATTCTATGGATCTGTTTCTGTATTTTTTTGTTTATTAATTTATTTTGTGTTTTTTAGATTTCACATATAAGCGAGATTATAAGACACTGTCTTTCAATGTCTGACTTACTTCACTAAGCATAATATCCTCTAGGTCCATCCATGTTGTCACAATGGCAAGATTTCATTCTTTTTTTATTTTTAAAGATTTTATTTATTTATTTTTAGAGGGAGGGGGAGGGAGAGAGAGAGGGAAAAAAATATTAGTGTGTGGTTGCCTCTCATGCACCCCCAACTGGGGGTCTGGCTAGCAACCTAGGCATGTGCCCTGACTGGGAATCAAAACAACCCCTTGGTTCACAGGCCAGCACTCAATCCACTGAGCCATACAGCCAGGGCTCATTCTTTTTTTTTAAATAAAATTATTTTCTGTTTTAAAAAATGTATTTTATTTTTCAATTATAGTTGAGTCAATATTATTTTATATTAGTTTCAGGTGTACAGCATAGTGATTAAACATTTATACAATTTATGAAGTGATCTGTCTGATAATTCTAGTAGCCACCTGGTACCATACATAGTTATTTACAATATTATTGACTGTATTTCTTATGCTGCACTTTACATACCCGTGTCTATTCTGTACCTATCAATTTGTATTTCTTAATCCCTTCACCTTTTTCACCTAGCCCCCCAACCACCCTTCCATCTAGCAGCCCTGTTTGTTTTCTGTATCTAGAGTCACTTTTTGTTGTGTTTGTTCATTTATTTTGTTCTTTGATACTATATACAAGTGAAATCATATGGTATTTGCTTTTCTCTGTCTCACTTATTTCACTTAGCATAACATCCCCTAGGTCCATCCATGTCATCACAAATGGCAAGGTATCATCCCTTTTGTTTCTGATCAATATTCCATTATATAGATAGATAGATGGACCACATCTTCTTTACCTATTCATCTACTGACAGACATGTAAGTTGCTTCCACATCTTGGCTGTACTAGGAATGTTGCAATAAACATAGGGGTGCACATATCTTTTTGAATTAGTGTTTTTGTTTTCTTCATATAAACTGGCATTCTCCTACAGTAGATTCCTAATGGGTCTCTGCCTCCATTGCTTTCCCTTCAATTTGTGCCTACACATTGGTAATAAATAGATCTGTCAGAGGATTTCAGAATGATGTCAATCCATATACTAACATTATTTTAGGACTCTAGCAATGGGCCCATACACTCAAATCTTTTTTCCTGCACACCTTATGCTTACTGCAAAGTGGACTTCTCATTAGTCCCCAACTGTACCCGCAATTATGAGGTAATACAGCTGATATTTAAAAACACAGATTCTGGCCCTGGCCAGGTAGCTCAGCTGGTTGTACTCAGCATTGTCCTGATATACCAAGGTTGCAGGTATAATGCCTGGTCGAGGCACATATAAGAAGCAATCAATGAATGCATAAATAAGTAGAACAATAAATCAACTCCTCTCTCTCTAAAAATCAATAAAAAAATAAAAGAAGATCCTTTATTTAAAAAAAAAAGAACACAGATTCTGAAGTTCTTTGGATTTTGGGATTTAAATTCTAGTTATACCCAGCATCAATGATAATAATAAAATAAATTATTTTATCATGTTAGGCAATATAGTCAAGTCATTAAAAACTTCATAAACTTGCCCTGGATAATGTGGCTCAGTAGATTGAGTGTGGGCCTGTGAACCAAGGGGTCGCAGGTTCAATTCCCAGTCAGGGTACATGCCTGGGTTGTGGGCCAGGTCCCCAGTAGTGGGTATGTGAGAGGCAACCATACATTGATGTTTCTCTGCCTCTCTTTCTCCTTCCCTTCCCCGCTCTCTAAAAATAAATAAATAAAATCTTTTAAAAAAATAAATACATAAAATCTTTAAAAAAACAAACAAACATCATAAACTTGCCCTGACTAGTGTGGCTCAGTTGGTTGAGCATTATCCTGCAAAGCAAAAGGTTGCTGGTTTGCTTCCTAGTCAGAGCATATGTCTGGGTTGTGGTTTGGGACCCCAGTTGAGGTGCATATGAGAGGCAACTGATTGATGTTTTTCATATTGATGTTTCTCTCCCTCTCTCTAAAAGTAAATAAACAAAATCTTTTTAAAAAATCAAAACATCATAAACTTTGGAGTCAGCCTGGATTCAAATATCATCACCTTCTACTACTTACTAACTTTGGGACCCTGGGCAAATTCCTTAATCTCTCTGAACTTCAATATTCTCATCTGTAAAATAATAAGATCTCCACAGGACTGTTGTGAGGGTTAAATAATATCACATATCATGATTAAAACTTAAGAAGTTGGTACACCCAAAGCTTTTGATAAAGGTTATTTTTTACTAGTATTACTATTGACCTCCTCTGTGCCTTTATTTGTACAGTTCCAAAAATATAAAACAATCAACTCAACTAGCTTCACCTTTAAAGCAGTATAGCATGGTGTAAAAAGTAGAGGCTCTGAGTCACTTTAGATTTAAATTTAAATTCTGCTACTTACTACCTTACCATCTTGAGCAAGTTACTAAACCTCTCTGTGCTTCTGTTTGCCCATCTATAAAATGAAGATTATGAGAGAAACAATTTCACAAGACTGATGTAAGGAATGAACAAGCATATGTAAAACACAGCACAGCGCCTGGCGATATTAGTGTTTCATACATGTCAGTTCTCTTTATTATCTCCAATGCCATCACCAATATGAAATCTTTAGTGATCACCAATCAGATGGAATTTTTCCCACCTTATCTGGGGTCCCAATGCATTCTGTCATCCTAGAAAAAATTCTGTCTTCTATTATAGTCATTCATTCATTCATCCTTCCATCCATTAAACACCCACTTAATCACTAGAAACAAAGAGATTAAGCAATACAATCTCTGACCACAAAGAGACTCAATTCTAGTAGAGTGCATTGGCTATAAAATAAAATTAGTAATCTACATGAGACGTATATAGTTATAGTTTATCCAAATTATTTATTTAAAATGGTAAATGGGACACCTCATTCCTCAGCCAGGCCAGATAAAGTGTACTGTTAACAAAATAAAAGTAAATCACAGTAAAATTGCTGCTTGGGAAATATACTTTTCATTAAATAATAAAGTAGAAATTTCTGTTTTAAAATAGCATCATTAAAAATTATATTTTAAAATAGTAAAATAAAAAATCACCTTTTTAGCTCCCAAATTATAACATCTTAGAAAGCAAAAGAACACTTTATACTTACTGAAATCCAGTCTTCCTTTAACATCTGCTTAAAAGTTTCTTCTATAATTCAGTATCAAATAGAGGTATGATACAAAGAAAAGAACACTGGACCTAGAACTAGAAGACTTCTAGCCTGGCAGTTACCAGTCACAAGACTACAGGCAAGACACTGACTCTCTATATGTTTCACTTTTTTCAGACCACATTATTATGTGGATATTTTAAAAACTATAATCAATAAAATCTTCAGCAAAAAGCTATGAAAATAGGAGCCAATCTCCTATCATGAATGTCAAGGCGCTAACCTAGAGCAAGTAGATTTGGCGTTCCATAAGGCAACACATAATCCCATCCACTGCATTAATCACACACCAGAGATATCCTAACTGGTAAGAAATGACCCAAGACAAACCTATAAATTCTGTTTTGTCCCACTTTAAGTTACAGGACTATCACTTGCCTGTTAAATGGGACATCTTGAAGGATCCGGTCACTGCAAAGTGAAAGGAGGCAATTCTTCTGTAACTAAAGAATCAAAGGGAGAAAAAAAATCCTGAATAAAATATTACTTTGTTATTTTTTTAAACAGAGGTAGTCTCTATTTAAAAAAAAAAAACGGGAGGAAGACTGATGAAACACCACTTACTTCTTATAACCTTTATTCTGGCCACCTACTTCCACCAAACCCATGTAAGTTTACCAGCATCTATTTTTAAATATTTTTATTTCTTTTCCACTAGGTGAGAAATAGGATAATAGAATAATTCCAGGTAATTTCCTCTGTTCTGGTAGACTTGGGTGGGTCCTGCTTTGTCTTCTGTCCACCTGGCTTCCAGAGGCCATAAAAAAGAAAGTCTAAAGTTCATGTAGTGTGAGAGAAGCTGGCTTTAATGATCCACTCACAAATCTGAGTTGACATTTTTACTTGGTTTTGGAACTTGCAAGTATTTCTTATAAACTTGCCAAGTCACTGCTAAATTTTAAAAGTTAAAAATATCATTTAAGCAGTATTTTGAGTTTTTATCTGGAGGATAGGCTAGGATCTAAGTGTGTCAAACTCATTTTCACCAGGGGCCACATCAGCCTCATGGTTGCCTTCAAAGGGCCAAATATAATTTTAGGACTGTATAAATGTAACTACTCAACTACTCCTTAACAGTTAAGTGACAGCTCAGCGTTGCAGCCAGGTAGAAACAAGGTGCGGGCCGGATAAAACAAGGTGGAGGCCCCAAATCGGCCCACTGGCCGTGTGTTTGCCATCTGTAAGCTAGGTAATATGGCCTACCATATACTAGAAATAGAAAATTCATGTCTTCTTCATTTCTGTATCCTAGTACTTGATAGTGTCTTGTCCAGAACAGATTCTCAATGCCTGTTTATTGAAATTATCACAAACTCAAGATCTAGGCTGAAGATGAGTTTTATATGGCTTGCATTATTTCCCTCAATGTTTGGATTTAAATACTGTTTCTTACTTCTGTTGCCCTATACTCAGTCATGCCACAAACTTATTACTTTACAGCTTTCAAAGGCATTTGAATTTCCAGCCTTGGTTTACTAAATTGAATTATGTGGAGGCAGGAGATGGACAGCAGACACTAAAAGGATTATTTGAATGGAGATTTCCATATGCTTACCTGCTGATGATTAGGAAAATGTTCCATAGCTTTGAGCAGTAAATGGGTCACATCAGCCAGGAGTCGGACAGGCATTCCTGCAGCAAGATCCTGCTTGGTTAAGTTAAATACACAGGCGCTTGCAGCAAGTTGCACTGGCAAATTCATAGGGTGGTTTCTCATCCCAGTGACCACAAGCTGGAAAAAAAATTAGTTCTCTTAATCCACCTTATAAAGCTAGGCCCTCTTCATGCAACAGCATTATTTTGTTGATGTATAATAATTTCTAATATATCTTAAGTATCTTTTTTATCCACATGTGCAAAGAGCCTAGGACATAGCAGTTACTTGCTAATACTTAGTTCCTGCCTACCTGGTGGCAGTAGGCATCAAGCTGTTCTATCCAGAGACTTTTCTGTAAGGCTAATGAATCTTTTCTATTCAGGTCATTTCCAAGACCTAGTACAGTGCCTGTTATAATGCTTAACACTAAAATTCTTACTGACTTGAACAGAGTAAAACAAATGCAAACTTCACTTTCAGACAAGATTGGGCACATTCATCTGATATGGAAGTAGACTAAACTTCACTCTCTTTTTTCTACTTTTACTTTTATTAGCATTTATTTTATGCCAAACTTACTCCTGAGTCATAGCTTTTTGTTTCTTCACTTTCTCCTGGGATGTATTTTTCTTCCGTGCAACTTCCTTTTCTGGCTTAGGAACAATCTGCTCTTTTTCAACAGGATCATCTCAAGGTGGGAGGGAGAGCTCATGCACAGGTTAACCCACTCAGGAGCTCCGTAAGTTCTACACCACATCTTCGGAGCTCTGTTTCCCTGAATGTACTCCAGGACCAGAGAATCTACACCTAAACCCTTAAGTTCAGTGCTACTCTGCATTTTTAAGCATGTACAGCAAAAATTCAGCACTCTTTTTGGGCCACTGACCCTGTGTGCTGTCTTCTCCCACTGTTTGGCCTGAGCAAACTTGCCAACTCCACCACTCTAATGACAGAATGGCACAGACTGCTTCTGTAAAGTGACGTCCTTCAGATACTTGGTGGCTTTTCAGATACGCACACTGTTGATGGCCTGGGCAATCTCATGAGCGTCCTTAAAGTGAACACAAGGATTTGAATCTCTTAATTTGCATGATTTTGTGGGATTCTCTGGGTCAAGTGAATAGCAAACCATTTTCAGATGTCACTTCAGACCACTTAGGGGAAGAGTTAAACTTTACTTTCAAATTCCAATATTCAGTTTCTTGAGAACACTGCTACAGGTAGAGTACAATAAAATCCATTCACTTCGCTCTAGTCTAGGCAATTATTTTTCACCTTTTCCACTCTAATCTAACCCCTAACAAATCTTCCCCATTCCTCATTATGAGCTGAAAACCTTGCTTGCAACTAAAACTGAAGCAATCAGAAAAGAACCAGATTCTCACTATCACATGTACCCTCTTACCAGCATATACACATGCTACCTTCCTGCCTGTTAACATACATGATTTTTGTGGGCTCCTTCTTCAAGGTAATCCCTCTAGTATGTGACAGATCCTATGTTTCCTGTCAATTCAATATTGTTTCAGCTGTTCTCCCCTCTCACTTTTACATCACTTTAAAATTCTGTACTAGATCATTCATATCACCATATAAACAAACTACTTTTTTACTTTTTTTTTTGTGATCTACAAGTATTTTGTTCTTTATTTTTATGGGTGACATTATTGCAGATGTCCCCATCTTTTCCCAAAACAAGCTATTTTGTCTCCCATAACAAACCCACTTCCTCAGCCAACTACTACCTTTTTTCTTTGCTCCCTTTTGCAACAAATCTCCTTAAAATAATTGCTTATATTATTACATTTATCTGTATATCATTCTCTGAATGAATGGATGACTAAATATTTCAGATCAGGACTAGAGGTCTAGTTCTTTGTTGCTCCACAGAAAAAGAAAAAAAGAAAAGATAATGCATATACTCACTAAGTGCCCGTATTCTCTGGTGTGTATGGAGGGGTGACAGGTGTTGGGGTTAACATCCTAGGGACTGAAGTGTACTTGTTCCTATCCAAGTACTCCATTCTCAAAATTTAAGATACCTGAAGATTAAGTCATTTCTGGTTGTGCCACTAATTTATCATTATTTAATCTCACAGACTCTCAATTACAAAATTTATAAAACAGAAGATAGAGCTTGTCAATTGGGGTTGTTGTGCCCACTAAATGAGGTACCAAATATGATGTAGTCCTATACTCAGTGACTTCAAATATAAATGTGCATAAAGATTATCTTGGGGGGTTATTAATGCAGATTCTTGTATCTAATCTAGTCTTATTGAATCTACATTTCTTGGGGTGGGGTTCACAAATCTGCTTTTTAAAATAAGCAATATTCCAGACTTCTGGTGGACAAAGACCACATTCTGACAAATACCATCCTAAGCAATCAACAAAGTTAAGAATCTTCCTTTCTTGCCCCTTAAAAGCTGTCTTGGTTAAAATAAAATGGATTGGTTATGAAAGCACAGGTAAATGGCATGGAAAAGTGCCTTATAGAATTCCAATACTGTATTTCTTAAAAGAGCCTTTATGGAAGCAATGCAGGGCTAATACAAATTGCAGAGTCCTGATTCCAGTCACGTACTTCCATTCCAGTCACATACTTCCAACTGGTAAAAAAAATATTACACTGGCCACTGGTTTTAAGTAGTTAAATATAATCTGGAAGGTATTTATACTGCTTAATGAGACCACTATAAAACTTCAATAATATTATGCAACTATCCTCTCTTTTTGTCATTTACTGCTAATAACTGAAATTATACATCATGGATCCTATTACCAAAAAAAGTCAAAGACTAAATGCAAATTTTCACCAGTTTTCTTTACAAAACCATTAGGAAGATAATTTAAAATTTTTCATATCCAGTTTCTTATTCTTACCTTTAAAATTTCTGGCTTTGTTTTTTCCATTACATGTGTCAGGCTAAAAAGGTGAAACAGAGCTTCTCGGACAAAGAATGCCCGTTCACTGTACCGCTTCAATGCTTCCGCAATCTGAGTTTCATTGGCTTCTCCAGACACCTTTGAACATACCCAGAAAATTAGTTTTCAGGATTCCTTGCAACCCTCTAACTGTCTCTATCCAAACATCATTTGTATAGACAGCACCCAGGACAGCTATGTTAGGCTTAAAACAAATAAGAATGATAACTTTTCAACCTACCCAGAACAGTCATCCTATAGATGTGGACATGCTAAAGAGATATATTTTAGATAGGCTCAGATCTTACTCTAAGCCTATGGGTAAAATTTTCTACACTCCACCTAAAATAAACCTCAAGTTACCTAACACTATCTATAAGGTCTTGCCTGAAGATCAGGTTTTTACCTGCCTCTTAAGGTAACCCTCTCCCCCAAGATACAATGTAATAGCCACAATGGTTTTTTTCCTGATTTTTCTATAAGCCAAGCTCTTTCCCAGCAAAAGGCCGTTATATATAATATCCTCTGACTAAACTCTTCCTCTCTTTCTTGACTAATTTCCACTGACCTTTCCCAATTCAAGTAAAATACCTCTTTAGAGAGGCTTTCTCTGCACCACCAATCTAAATCAGGTCCCTCTGAAACATCTCCTTCAAAGCCATTATCATAAACCCCCCACTAGACTGATCCATTCATCCTGTATCCCAACAACTAGCACTATGTGTGCCCCACAATAAGCATTCAGTAAGTATTCATCATATAAATGTATTAATTAATTTCCCCAGATTTATCAAGCTCCCATTCAGCATCAAAAGGTTCTGTTCAAAATTAAGTCCATCTAGGAATTTCCCATTTATACAAGGCAATACACTTAAACTACGGTTCATGTACCACTGGGTAATCAAATGCATATAGTAAGAAGTGGCTCTTTACAAAAGTAATCCAGTAAATGAAGAGAAATTATTAGAATAGCACCATGATCTCCAACTAATTAATGGAACTATATATTAAGTATCAACAACTGTAACATCACAGAAAGAAAACAACCATTTTGTACTTCCTTAATGAAAGAGCACAACACTTTAAGGGTCCTGCCAAAGATATCAAACATGAGTGTGATTAAGCCTTCAAATCCAGCTACCAATATGCAGAAAATTCAAAGACAGAAAAATATGCACCAAAAGAAAACAATCCAGAAAATCCGGATTGAGGGAAATTCTACAAGTCAAAAAGGCTAGATTCTTTAATAGATAAAATACAAGGAAAAGGAAGAAACAATGAGGGAACCTAAAAACAAAGATACTCAAAAGACATAATTTTGTAAAATGGGTAAGATAATCCCCTAGAGATAAACAGGTGGGTCGTAAAACTATAGAGAAAAGCAAGGACATGATTATTATCAGAGCCAGGATCTGGGCTACTTTTGTGGGGAAGAAGAGGGCTGTAATCAGGATGGGACACATGGCAGCTGTGTCCAATCCTGTTCAGGATGGCTGACAAAGTTCTACTGATCAACCTGAGTGATGGTCTCAAGTGTGTTCACCTTATTTTCACTCACTAAGCTATACATTTGTTATTTGTTGTCTTTTTTAAAAAAGAATTTTTTAAAAGATGTATTTATTTATTTTTAGAGACAGTGGGAGGGAGAGAGAGAGGTAGAGAAACATTGATATATGAGAGAAACATCAATGCATCGCCTCTTGGCCCACAACCCAGGAATGTGCCCTAACTGGAAATCGAGCCAGTGGCTCAATTTTGGTTAGCAGGCCAGCACTCAATCCACTGAGCTACACCAGCCAGGGCCATTTGTTATTTATTTTATTATAAGGTTTAAAAACATGTAAAAAAACTGTCATTCAGAGAGATATAATCTCATTAAGTTGGAAGACTTGAGTCTTTTTTGGCAGAACCATTGTACAAAGTAACACAAAAAACAAATATTTAAAAAATACTACTCAGCAACTAGGTTTTATAGGAACATACAGTATTCAGGTAGGAATATGCAGCTTTGAGAAAATGAAGGGCTGCACCATGACTGACATTTCAACCACTGATGTATGCTACAAGGTCTCATACAAATTAGAGTACAAATGTGTGCCAAATGACACATGGGTACATACTGAGCATTTGTTAAGACTATACAAATAACAATGTTACTTCTTGTTTATTTATTTATGTATTTATTTTTAGAGATGGGGAAGGGAAGGAGAAAGAGAGGGAGAAACACATGGATATGTGAAAGATACATCAAATGATTGCCTCTCGCATGTCCCCAAGTGGGGACCTGGCCCACAACCCAGGTATGTGCCCTAACTGGGAATTGAACTAGTGGCCTTTCAATTTGCAGGCCAGTGCTCAACACACTGAGTCATACCAGCCAGGGTTAATTCCGACATCTTTAAAAAGTACTTGGCAGATGTTGTCTTAGAATGGATCAACTTCACTTGATGTTAATTACTCCAACTTGATATAGGAGCCTTAGTTCAAGAGAGAAGTCTAGGCTAGGGATCACATTTGGGAGTCATGAGCAGATAGGTTAAGGACAAGGCCTCCAATATTTAGAGGCCTGAGACATGAGGAGGAACCAGCAGAGAAAATTGAGACTGAGTAGTCAGAAAGGTAGGAAAAAAATACAAGACAAGTGTGACATCCTAGAAGCTAAGTCAAAAAAGTATTTCAAGGAGGGAAGACAAGATCAACTGTGTCAAATACCATTTTAGGTAAAATAAGATGAAGACTGAGAATTGATACTAGGTTTAGCACACTTCCAGTGGTTCTCATGGGAACCACGGCTTGGTAGACAACCCCAGAGTCTGGGAATGAGGTGGCCCACAAACCTAAGAGTCCTAGTTGTGGAGAAGCAGAAGGTTCAGGAACTGGATGGTGACAAAAGAGCAAACTGGGTGGGAAAACAGTGATGACAGAGTTGGAAATTCTATGGTAAGGAAGCCCTCTGTGTTTGGACTAGAAACTGAGAAAAAAGGAAAGAACAAAAATACTCAATTAGAAGTGAGGAGATGTAGCAAAAAGGACATATACTCTGGTATCAAACAGTCCCAGGGTACAGAGCAAGCTCTAATGTTATCTGGTTGTGACCCTTAATAAAACTATTCCTTCTCACTGAGCCAAGAGATCAAAATAAGTAATATATATATGTGTAAATAAGTAATATATATAATATACATATAATATATACATACATACACATAAATGCAAAAAAATCCTTATAACCACCCCAACTCAGAGTACCATATATGTACACTAGGGAGTCACACTGTGTCTATTTCTTGCATCTTTTAATGTGACCTATAAATCTCAGGAATGTAAACACAAGAAAGCCAATCTAAACTAATTTAAAGCATCACAATACTAAGATAATCATTTCAGACAAGTTTTTCAACTTTGCTAAGTTAGATGATTCTAAAAGAGGTGACATGGCAATCTCAGCTCTCCTACTTTAACACGACCTTTCATTTTTCAGTTGTCAAATCAGTAGTCAAATAATTTAAAAGCAACATCAATTTTTGTACATAGTTGAATAAAGGGCAAAGATCCAATGATATTTGTTTTTTTTTTTAAATATTTTAAAACAACGACTCTCACTTTCAGCTGCATATTACAAACACCTGCGCAGCTTTAAAAAAATACTGAAGCCTAAGTTCCACCTCTCTGTGACTCTGGTTTAATTGCTCAAGCTTCCCAGGTTATTTCTTTTTAATTAAAAACTTTTTTTCCAGCTTTAGTAAGAATGCCTGAAATATAACACTGTAAGTTTAAGGTGTACCACATGGTTTGATGCATGTGTATACTATGAAATGACTGCAATTGTAAGGTTATTTAACACAGCCATCATCTCACATAGTTACACTCCAGCTGATTTTAATTGTAGCCAAGGTTGAGGATCACTGCTTCAACATGTACAGAGGAGGAAATTAGATAAGAATAACAAAGTGTTTGCTAGGTTCAAGATTTCAAAGTAATTTCAGTTGCATTTGTGAAATCAAACTTATTTCACATAAGCATTATTATGGAATATAGATGTCCTAATAGCCTCAATTTTTAAATTTAGGCTAATTCACTGCTCTTGGATAACATCTTTTTAGGATCTTTATCTTGAGATTATTTAGCTTAATGTGCCAGGGGCACATTCCTTTCATCCTTCAGGATGCAGGTCTGGCTTACCTCTTCTGGGAAATCCTTCCTCAATTCCCAGCACACAGGGCTTTCTTCCCCTTTAATTGTATATAATTCTTTATCAATTGATCCAGGGCCTTTATCCCTTTAATCTGTACAATTCTTAACTATCTGACCAACTGTTAGGCAATTAAGTACAATATTAAAATAGTAATTTATATTTTTGTGCTTCTTTCATCAACAAACCATACACTAGAAATTTAGCTTGTTCCATAACAAGTTTTCAAGTAAGTTCCTCCTCCTTCTTGTCACCCTGAACCTGGCTGATGTGATGCTTCCACGCCTGGCCCTGGCACCTGCTTCTCCAACTTTACTTCATCACTCTTTGACTTTTTACTGTCGAGCTCTAGCCAGTCGCCTCCCTTCAGTTCCTTGGATGCACTCTGTTCCTTCCTACCACACATCTATAGCATATACTATTCTCTCTGGGAAGAGAGAAGAAGTTTCCTACCAAGCTGCTCACCCTTAAGATCTTCACTCATTTATTAGTTCCTCAGAGAAGGCTTAAATTAAGTCGTCTCTCTCTTAAACATTCTCATATACAGTATTGTGTGTCTTCTAGATTCTTAGCACTACTAAACAGTTTAAGGTATATGTATGTATGTATGTGTGTGTGTGTGTGTGTGTGTGTATATATATTTGCATATAATGTACACATTTCAAGTGCACACACACACATATGATATTTGACTCCCTTGCTAAATTACAAGCTCCATGAGGGCAAGATCTGTCTCTCTGGCCTCACCATCAAATCCCCATGTCCAGCATAGTAATAAGTGTACAGAGGCACCTGATAAAATTTTATTGAGTAAATAAATAAGAGTAACTCAAAACCACTTTTTACATTCTATTTTT
The DNA here is from genome assembly GCA_004024845.1 of Tonatia bakeri. Taxonomy (NCBI): domain Eukaryota; kingdom Metazoa; phylum Chordata; class Mammalia; order Chiroptera; family Phyllostomidae; genus Tonatia; species Tonatia bakeri. Next base: position 445,467 of record PVIA01000150.1, on the reverse strand, counting down.
TAAAGTCTAAATTTATAAATAACCTAGGAATTGAATGTTTGTAAGATATTTATAATTAACCTTTCCTTCTCCTTTATTGAGGTCAATGACAGTTGCTCAAAAAAGGTGTCTTGCCACCTTGCCATTTAGTCACAACATTCACTTCTAGGCCATCCCCGACTCTGCTCCAGGTAAGATCAAAGAACGCTTCTGCTTATGTTGTGTAGGTAACAAGGGGAGAAAATGGGGCTCTGGAACTAGACATGTAGATCCAAATGTTAGTTCTTACTAACAGTGAATCATATAATTTCTGAGTCTATGTTTGGCATCTATAATATGGGGTTAATACCTATGAATATAAAGCATCTAGAGGATACAATGTATGTTAGAAAATATTAGTATTCCTTAAATTCATTACACTCTATCCTTCAAGGTCTGACTCAGATACCACCTTCTCCATTAAACTCCAAATTCTCCAGCTAGAAATTTCCCCTACTCTCCTACAGCAATTGTACCTATTCTTGGCTTTATAGTTTTTTTGTTGTTGCTGTTTCTGTTTTTTGTTTTGCTGATCATATCATTACCACTCCTATTAGACTAAGCTCCTAGGAGGTAGATCCTGCATCTCTTACATCTTTGAATGCCAAACTGTGTCACAGCTCAACAGATGTTTGCTAAACTGAATTTAAACCATTAGGCATAAGAATCCTAACAAAAGCAAAAATTGACCATTTCTGCAACAGAAATCTCCTTGGAGAACTTGATCTCTCACCAGATATTCAAATCAACAAAGAGTATCCCTAGTTTTTTTGAAGAGATTCATTAGAAATGGTAGGTGAAGTGGTTCGAAATATCTAAACATATCATGAGAACCATTATTTATCCAGGGCTTACTATGTGACTTGTACTTTACATGTATAATTATTAATCTTCAGAAGAATTCTGCAAGTAGGAATGATAACTACTTATAAAGAAATGAAAACTCAAAAAGTTACATTATAGCTTGCTCTATGTCATAAAGTAAACAAGTCCTTAGGACTTATAATTAGGACTTTGATTCTAAAGCAAGATCTTTCCTCTATACAATGCCCTGTTTCATGAATATGTTCCATATATCATTACACATTCACCTTAATGTAGTCTTACACAACAAGACATTGGCCAGCCTGACAAAATCATACATTTTTAAAGTCTAACCTTCAAATGCCCTCCGCCTGTGAGGAATTCAGAGTAACCAGCATCAGTGGCCAGCAAACCTACAAACTGCATGCTGGGCCGTTGTTGTATAAAAGCTTCAACAGCTTTATCTGTCACATGCTTTCTCCCAGAAACATCCAAGGAGACGAGGTTAGGAAGGATGTCCTTTTGTTCAAGTAAACGAAGAGCTATGTCTGATGTAAACTGTTTATCATCTGAAATATCAAGATGGTTCAGATGTTTTAGTTCTCGAACAACATCCAGTATCTGGGTAGTTGTCATTTTTAAACATTTCAAGTGGTGCATGGTAAGAGACTTGAGTCGATCTTTGCAGGCCAGCAGAGCCGTGATGTCTGTGATTGAGGTGTTAGAAATATCCAGGCTCTCTAATCTTGGCAATGAAGCAACTTCGGCCAGGTCTTCATTGTAAAACAGAACGTTAGTGATGCTTAATGCTCGAAGGCCAGAAAGCCGACTGAAACACCGCTCATAAGGATCTTCAAGGGACAGAGTTAATGAGTTCAGCACCAGGCACTGCAGATTTTGCTGGATCCATTTATTACTGCCAAGCCCGCTGATGATGTCTGTAATTGTGATGTCAGCATTCACACCTGTTGCATCAAGTTCCACTAACTTGTGGTGGCAGAATGCTTTCCGAAAAGCAACAGCAGAGATCTTGGCTTTGCGAATGCAAGCTCTCTTTAAGCGCATCTGGTTGCCCCTAAAAATACCTACAGTTCCATCATTCAGCAGACCTGAAACAAAACAAAACAAAACAAAACAAGCAGCACCTTAACTTCAAAAAAAATGGTTAAAGAAAAGCTAAACTTTCCAGCATACTTTAAATTTCCAAAGCACTTCCATGTAACAATATCTCATTTAATATATATAACAATTGACTTAGGTAAAAATATTATCATCAACAGTTTATAGAAGAGTAAACTGGGGCTGGGAAAATAGGCCTTCCAAGACCACAGAGCTAGCAAGTGGCAGAATCAGGACTGAAGTAGACATTACTGATACATCTGGTTCTCCTTGTCTCCCTGAACACATGGACAACTACATTTTCCAGTCTACCCTAGGAGTCAGATGGGGTCATGTCCCTGTTTCTGGCCAATAGGCTGTAAGCTGAAGCACCTGAGAGCTAGTGCATGATTTTCCATGCTATCTTTTCCTGCTATGGCAAATGAGGAGCCTTCAAGTGCTAGACAGTGTAGCTCTATGAGAGTGGAGCTTTTATCAGCCTAAGTCCTAGGTGACCATGGAGAAGAACCTCCATGGACTTGCAATGTTTATGCACCATGAATGAAGTGTAAACTCTGTGTTATGCTACTAGATCTGGGAGTTAATTTATTACTGCCTTTCTAGTCTATACTTTAAATTTACTGTAACACATTATTATACAAACACATATCTACATACAAATATAGTTAGAATAAATGTCCATAATTTATTATTAAACCACTAGCTAATAAGATCTGAAATCTTATTAAAAGAATCTAGAGATTATAGCATCTCCCTGTCAGATGAATTCAAATAAAGTGAATACAGTAACCTCTTAAAGTCCCTAAGAGATTAAAAAAAAAAAATCACTCATACAAAAGACCAGTAAGGTCTCAAGCTGAATAAAAGACAATCTACAGAAGTCAACATGAGATAACAAAAATGTTAAAATTATTTGACAGCCCTCACTGGTGTGGCTCAGTTGGATGGGTGTCATTCCACAAAGCAAAAGGTCACCAGTTCAATTCCAGTCAGGGCATATGCCTGGGTTGTGGGTTTGGTCCCCAGTCAGGGTGCATATGAAAGGCAACCAATTGATGTTTCTCTCTCACACTGGTGTTTTTCACCCCTTCTCCCTCCCTTCCCCTCTCTCTAAAAATAAATGAATAAAATCTTTAAAAAATTATTTGACAAATATTTTAAAGGAGCCATCATAAGAATGCTTAAGTGAACAACTACAAACATGCTTGAAACAAATGAAAAATAGAAAGACTCAGCAAAAAAATAAAAGACGTAAAGAAGACCAAATGGAATTTTAGAACTGAAGAATACAATAATTGGGTTCAACTAGATGGGAAGGAACAGGCAAAAGAATTAGTAAACTAAAAGATAAAACAACAAAAATCACTCAAATCTAAATGGAAAAAAATAATACACTGGAAAAAATTGAACAGAGCTATTTTGTCGTTCAAGTCCCAGGAAGGAAGGAGAGCGAGGGCAGGGCTGAAAAAGTACTTGAATAAATAATAGCTATACACCTACTAGAATGGCTCAAATAAAAACCCGTAATAACATCAAAGGCTGGCAAGTGCGTGTAGAAGATGGATCAGTCACATATTGCTGTCAGGAGTGTAAAATGGTACTACCACTCTGAAAACAGCTTGGCAGTCTTCTTAAAACCTAAACGTACAATGACCATGCAACCAGCAAGAGCACTGCTGGGTATTTATCCCAGTGGGTGAATGGCTACACAAACTGATGTACTTCACGACATGGACTACTCCTCAGAAATAAAAAGGAATGAACTGATATACACAACAATCTTGGAGGAATCTCCAGACTAAATTATACTGAGTCAAAAAAGCCAATCCCAAAAGGTTATATACTGAACAATTACATTTATATAACATTCTTGAAATGACAAAATCACAGAAATGAACAGAAATGGTTGCCAGGGCTTACATAGGAGGAAGGGGCAGAAGAGAAGTGATTGTGGCTATAAAAGAGCAACATGAGCCCTGGCTGGTGTGGCTCAGTGGACTGAGTGCAGGCCTGTGAACCAAAGGGTCAATGGTTTGATTCCCAGTCAGGGCACATGCCTGGATTGCAGGCCAGGTCCCAGCAGGGGACGTGTAAGAGGCAACCACACATTGATGTTTCTTGCCCTCTCTTTCTCCTTCCCTTCTCTCTCTCTAAAAATAAATAAATAAAATATTTTTAAAAAATTAAAAGAACAACATGAGGGATCCTTAAGGAGATGGAAATCTTGACCACATCAATCTCAATAACCTGCTTATGATAATGGTTTTACAAGATACTATCCCTGAAGAAAGAGGATATCATCATCTGTATTACTTATTATCACTCTACGTGAAGCAACAATTGTCTTAAAATAGAAAGTTTTAATTTTAAAAATAGAGATCACTGCAGAAAATTTAAAGACATGTTGACATGGAATTAAGGAAATTCCACCTGATGGCTTCAATTTTCTTGCCAAGAATAAGTAATAGGAAGTCCAAGAAGAGTAAAGAACACCTGAAACAATTATTAGGAGCACTAATGATGATCAGAGAAATGCTCAAGAATTCCTGGGCAATGCTGAGGGGCCTTATTACTCACCTGCCTCCTTCTCATCATTCAGGTCTCAGCCTAATTATCACCTCCTTGGAGAAGCTTTCTTTTACCATCCAGGCTAAAGTAGATGCCTTCCTTCTTTACCTTCCCTGAGGACCATGTTCTTTTTCCCTCAGAGGATCTATCACAATTTGTAATTCTACATTTGTTTGCTTCTTAGTGATGCCTCCCACCGGACTATACACTTTATGAGAGCAACATTCATGGTGTAGTCATACCGTACACTCAACACCTGACATAGTGGTCAATAATCTTCTTCTCCTCTGGAACTTCCTTCTTATACATTTTACTTGCACTGAACCTCTTTGCACTAACTAGTAACTCCTTTCACACACATGTTAAGGATCTTCTGTTAGGGATGCTTGTAAAAAAACAAAAATGGGAATAGACCTTGAGTTAAGATCACTGTTTTCCTTGTTTATGCCACAAAATAGATCTTCACATTTTTAAATATTAATTTTATTTTTTACAGCTGAAACTTCAGACTCTTCAGTTAATTAAGACTGATTTTAATCTTAGTGATTATTGCAGCACTTACAAATTTTGCTCTTAAATTTTGATATTGTATACATATATTTAATAAAATGGCTTACTCCTGGCCTATTTGGGTCAGTCCACATCAAGTGAATTTTTCTAATAACCAAGTTTAACTGTCTATATTTGAAAGTAATGGAATTAAAAGAGCAAAGAAATTAAAATTTTTAAAAAAGACAAAAATAGACCTGTGTTTGAATCCTGGTTCCAATATTTATTTGTTATTTGACACTAGACAAATTAGTCCACAAGTCTAAGATTCCTTATCTGTAAAATGTGAATAGTTATATCTTCCTCACAGGGACTGCTATAAAGATATACATAAAAAGCATTTTGCAAACTGAAAGCACTTCACTAATGTCATTAACTATATTATATGAAAGAAATCTTTCTACATCTTTTCCTTCTCTCAAAAATAAACATACTGAAGAATCACCTATCTTTTTCTATGACCAATAATTGTACTTCCTACAATGTATTTAAGCTAAATCTTCCTTTGCTGTTATACGATCTACTTGGGTTGCAATAGGCAGCCTTCAGATTACCAGTTCTTAATTTGCTGTGGTCAAAGAACAAAGGTAATTAGAATTGTGTATATTTAAGAATCAATAATCTAAATGAAGGTTCCTCAAGGGGTTCTTTCAAGGAGTAAAGTACAGAAGTCTTAATGTGAGGATTTTGCCCCAAAGCATTTTTTTTATTTCTTCCTGGTTTAGTCTATAGACAGAGGAGGTGACCAGTAATGTGATGACCTCCAGGTAAGTGACCCCACTAGACTGGGAGCATAAGCCCTCAATCACTTAGAAAGTCTACGTGGCTATACAAGGATGTAATCCATGTTCCAATTTAATCTCAAACCTGAATATGTCAAGATGTATCAGTCTAGGGTAGACAGACACATTATCACTAGATGGCAACAACCTTATTCTGATTCCTAGCTTGTACATGCCCAGTTCCTGGAAAATTTTGAGCACTGAGACACAAACTGATAGAATGATCAAAGATTACAGTAAGAGAATTATAGATCCCAATAAGTAAAACTGGAACATCAGGTTTATTTTAAGAAAGACTATTACCAATATCAGTAATCCTTTGAATTGGGTAAATAAGTAAAAAGTTTTAAGTGTAAATAATATTTTCTAAAATCATGACGCTATTAGAAAAATACAATATCACCAATTTTAAAAGAATTCTTGGAACTTTTTCCCCATTTGTTGGGATAATTTTTAAACACAGAGAAAAAGTTATGAAACAACTTTTTAAAATTGTGACAAGAATTGGCAATATGTTCTTTTTAAAAAACTATGTTTATTGATTTGAGAGACACAGAAATGTCAATGTGAGAGAGAAACATTGCCCTAACCAGGGATCAAATCTGCAACCTGGGTATGTGCCCTGATCAGGAATTGAACCTGCAACCTTTTTGGTATACCAGATGATGCTCTGAACAACTTAGCCACACCTGCCAGGGTGGCAATATGATCTTTTGCATGGAATCAGTAATACCCACTCTTGATTATTTGAAAATGAATATGATTTGTTTTAATTTATTTTTTTATCTTCACCTGAGAACATTTTTTCATTGCTTTGAGAGAGAGCAACATCAATGTGAGAGAAAAGTTTTGACTGGTTGCCTTCCATATGCACCGAGACCAGGGATTATATGTACCCAGACTGGAGATCATACCCACAACCTAGGTATGTGTCCTGACTGAGAATCAAACTGGCAACCCTTCGGTTACGGGATGACACTCCAACCAACTGAGCCACACTGGCTAGGACAGATATGATTTTTACAAAGAGATTAAATAATTCAGAATGCTTTTTGGTGAATAAGGCAGGTAATCACATTGGGATAATACAAATGGAGGCAATATGTTATTTCTCTGAACCTGTTTCCTTATCTGAAGGCAGTTTGAAAAGAAGTAGAAAATACATTTTGATCAAGCATATAGCCTCTCTAAGACACTAGCCTTGAAAACAATTACTTGGTTAGACTGACTTAAACACTATTGTACTTCCATTATTTTATCCATTTAAAGCAGTTGCCACTGTATTTTATTATAAAATAATAACCATCCAATACAGGTTAGTGGCTATCATTAGCTATCAGTAGTTGTATTTCAAAAGGAATATTGCACAGTTAAAACTTCAGTTACCATTTACTCTTGATTTACAAGACTAGTTATATGTGTATATATACATTTAATTTTTTTAAATTTTACTTATTGATCTTATAGAGGGAAAGAGGAAGAAAGAGAGAGAGAGAGAAACATCAGTTTGTTGTTCCACTTTTTTATGCATTCATTGGTTGACTATTGTACGCACCCTGACTGGAGATCACACTTACAAGGTGTATGGGAATGATGCTCTAACCAACTGAGCTCTACCTGGCCAGGGCCTATATTTAAATTGAATATGTTCATATATATTTAAATAGAATATGTTAAGCATAATCATTAAATAGAGACTAGAAACCTCAATTTTCTTATCTGTATTGTAAATAGAATAATAATAGCTTCCTTAGAGTTTTTTGAGAAAATTCAAGGAAAAGGTATAAAATGCCTGGAATATAATAGGCAATCAATAAATGATATTATTATTGCCACATTTTCATTCTACTTTATGGTTGTAGACAAATTATTTTTCCTACTGTAAGAATTTATAAACCCTGCCCTAGCTGGTGTGGCTCAGTGGATTGAGTGCCAGTCTGCGAACCAAAGGGTCACAGGTTCAATTCCTAGTCAGGGCACATGCACATCCCTGGTGGGGGGATGTGCAATAGGCAACCATACATTGATGTTTCTCTCCCTCTCTTCCCCTCTCTAAAAATAAATGAATAAAATCTAAAAAAAAATAAAGAATTTATAAATTCTATCTATCAAGGTATTTATTATATTTCTTTCAACTTAAACAGAAGTAAAAAGAATCCTTAATGTACATAACCAGAATTTCACAGATGAGACACTCCCAATATAATTTTAGAATTTGTTTTTGAAAACAGAAGTACAAAATTAGCTATGATTTCCCATTTCAGAAGTCAAAAACAGAAACTACTTTTGCTATAATAGTATTTATTGATTTTCCTGCTGCCAAATAAAAATGTAAGGTATTTTTTTACATCAACAGACTTCTAAACAGATATTTTGAAAGAGAAGTTATTTTTGCCATGAAAATGGCTTCTCAAAGCAAAACAAAAAAAAAAGAAGAAGAAGAATGAAAAAGTAATTTGCCCAGGCTTGGCCAGGTAGGCTCTGTTAGTAGGAGCATTATCCTGTACACCAAAAGGTTGCAGGTTCCAATCCCCAGTCAGGGCACATACCTCGATTGAAGGTTTGATCCCCAGTCAGGGCATGTATGGAAGGTAACCAATAGATATTTCTCTCTCACTCTCTAAAATCGTTAAAAATATTGAGTGAGGATTAAAAAAAAAAGTAATGTGCCCAGATTAGGAAAAAAAAATGCTTATTTCAAAATACACAAAAGTGCCAGTATAGGCAAAGATAAATAAATTTCTTTTCTTGGAATCAGGCTCACCTGGCCTGTTCTGTTATTGCTTAGAAAATAATTAAATGACCACAGTAGCACTTCAAAATCCAATGTCAATTAACAGCATAAGCTTTGTCTCCTATGTTTATATTATTTTTACCATGAAAGGCCATGGTCTGAAGCAGTCGGTCAGCCACTTCCTGTGGGAATACTCCAGGTTCTTGCAGACACAATGTTCCATCTTGTCTTGCTGAACAGAACTTCTCAAGGTGGGTAGTCAGGAAATTCAAGCAGATATCAAGTAAAGAATAGGGAGATGCCTCCTCCTTGTAGCCCAGGAAGAAACAAAGGGAACACAAAAGCCAACAAGTTAGTTTCCAGAAAAGCAGAGAACAAAATATTCATTTCCACATTCAACAGTATTTTTATTCAGTGTGTACCATGTGCTAGATACTGTGTTAGGTAATAATACATCATGTGATCCATGTTTTTAAGAAGTAGACAAAGAGAAACATTAAACAAATATTAACATAAAGCTTATTAAATACTATAATAGAAAGCATATTGGGTAGTATGTAAGCATACAGCAAGGTGCCCTAATAGGTCAAGGATGGTCAGGAAAGACCTCAGAGATCACAGAAGATTAATCTTCCTAAATTACCACCTATGACCTCTCCACTGCTCAAACCTTCAATGGCCTTCCATGGGTCTGAAGACCAAAAAACAAAAAACAACAGCAACAAAAGAAAAAGAAAAAGAAAAAAAACCCCTTAGATTGTTAGATTGATGCTTGAGTTTGAAAATCTAGCTTCAATTTACTTTCCAACTTGATTTCCCACAAAATCTACATCTCTACCTGTAGTTCAAATATGATAAATTTTGGGGGGTAAAAGAAAATTTATTATAGGTGTTAGTATTCTCAAAAAACAAAAAGCTAAACCGGCCCTGGCTGGGTAGCTCTGTTGGTTGGAGCATAGTCCCAATACGCCAAGGTTGTGGGCTCAATCCCTGGTCAGGGCACATACAAGAATCAACCAATCAATTTATTAAGTAACATAAATAAGTGGAACAACAAATTGGTGTTTCTTTCTCTTTTCCTCTCTCTCTCCAAAATCAATTTTACAAACAAAAAAAGAAAGAGAAAAGTTAACTCAGTCCAGTTTGAGAAATAAAGACCTAATCAAATAAGCACAAAAACGTAAGTGTAAAACTTTTATTTATAAACACTCTAAATGTCCCCAACAATAATAATTATAATATAATCATGGTAGCTACTATCCATTAAGCGCTTTATTTTCTTTTTTTAAGATTTTATTTATTTTTAGAAAGGGGAAGGGAGAGAGTAAGAGAGGGAGAGAAACATCAATGTATGGTTGCGTCTTGCACACCCCCTACTGGGAACCTGGCCCACAACCCAGGCATGTGCCCTGACTGGGAATAGAACCAGCAACCCTTTGGTTCAAAGGATAGCACTCACTCCACTGAGCCACACCAGCCAGGGACCATTAAGTGCTTTCAATATGACTGTGTTGAGTGTTTACATGAATTACTTATTATTTTACTTATTCCTCATCCCAAAGTAATTCCACTCCTAGGTATATACCTAAGAGAAATTAAAACATGTCACATAAAAACTTTTACATGAATGTTTACAGAAGCATTATTCATAATAGCTAAAAAGTAGTAACAACCCAAATGTCTATCAATTGATGAATAGATAAACAAATATAGTATATCTATACACTGGAGTGTTATTCATCAAAAAAAAAAAAAAAAAGGAATTCCAACACATGACATAATATGGATGGATCTTGAAAACATTATGCCAAGTGAAAGATGCCAGTCACAAAAGACTACATATTGTGTGATTTCATTAATATGAAACATCTAGAACAGGCAAATCTATAGAAAGTATATTTGTGGGCCCTGGCTGGTATGACTCAGTGGATTGAGTGCTGGCCTGCAAACCAAAAGGTCTCCAGTTTGATTCCCAGTCGGGGCACATGCCTAGATTGTGGGCCAGTTCCCCAGCTGGGGTCCTGTAAGAGCAACTGATCGACATTTCTCTCCCTCTATTTCCCTCTCTCTAAAAATAATATGTAAAATCTTGAAAATAAGAAAGTATATTAGTGGATGCCTAGGGCTGGGGGGAAAGCAGGGTTGGAGGAAAATGGAAAGTGAATACTAATGAGTATAGGGGTTCTTTGGGGGGAACTTTATGATATACAAATTAGATTTCAATAAGAATGTCATAAAAATAGTTTATAAAACTGTAAATATAAGACAAATACAACAAAATGTTAACAGTAGTTAACTCTGGGTAATTAGTTTTCTTCTCAGAATAAATAAAACTTTCTATATAGCATGTTATTTCAATAATCAAAAGGTTAGTAAAATATTTACGATATTTTACAGTTTACAAAGTACTTTCATATTGATACATCTAATATTGCAATGACTGAGTAAGGTGGGTAACAAAGACATTATAGATGAGGAAAGACTTCATAAAAGTTAAATGGTTGGCCCCAGTGTGGTAAAGACTGTTAACTATTCACTCTAATTCTGTTCTTCTCTTCTTCCACAGTAATAAAATCTTCTATTTTTACCTGAGCACAAAACCACCTGTAATAAAGACTATATATACCAGTCTCCTCTACAGCTAAATGTAGCTGAGACAAAAAAGAAAAGTTCACAGGAAATGATCAAATTCAACTACTGCCTCATAGAACTTTGCTTATCCTTATTTCCTAAGTTGTAACAACTAATTCTTTCTGCGTTTTTTTCCTCTAGGAAATGTACCATGTTCCTAAATGTTTAAAATTTATCACTCAGATGAAACAAGCTGCCTTTTTACCTCAAATTTCATCTAAATTTCAAAGAAATCTACTTGTTTTGTAGAAAAGAAAATAAAAGTTGGGTAACTGTCAGAGGAAGATGTATAAGCCTTCTGAGTACACAATCTTTAAAAGTCATTTTAGTAGAATAAAACCAGGCAGTAATATATGAACACTTAGAATATTTAATTAATCATTCTAAAAACTTTTTTTCCAATTGTTAGAAGTTTGTTCAGCAAGCCCTGGCTGGTGTGGTTCGGTGGATTGAGTGCTGGTCTGCAAACCTCAAGGTCACCAGTTCAACTCCTGGTCTAGGCACACACCTGGTTTGCAGGCCAGGTCCTCAGGCGGGGGAGTGTGAGAGGCAACTTATGGATGTTTCTCTCCCTCTGTTTCTCCCTCCCTTCCCCTATAAACAAACAAACAAACAAACAAATAAATAAAATCTATAAATAAGTAAATTAAATCTTAAAAACAATTTTAAAAATGTATGTTCAGTAAGGAACAAAGGCAGGTTTTGGGACTGCACAAATTTTCCTTTTCAAGAAACTCTCCCTTATCTCTATGTTACTTTCTATCAGCAAGCATAAGACTTTTCTTCTGTTGGGAAGTGCATCTCCCTAATAGTTAATAACCTGGGCTTTGAAACTAGAGTGTAAAATCAGACTTCACTTGCTAACTGTGTGACAGTATACAAGTTACCTAACCTCAATTTTCTCATCTTATAATAAAGATAACAGTAATACATACCTCATGAAGTTGTTTTGAGGATTAAATGAGATAAAATAGGAAGCACACAGCTTGTATGGGACAGAGCCAAGATTCAAATCAGAAAATATGGCTCCAGAACCTGTGTCCTTACCTATTGCAATATACTACCTTGCAACTTTATCACCTCCAAATACATTATGATATCACCTGATACTCAAAGCAGGTCTGTGATGTGAACAATGATAATGATCCCCATTTAAAGATAAAGAATAGACAGGTATGTATCAAGCAAGTGACAGCACTAGAACTGTACTCAGGTTATCTGAGATTTTTGCTGTTAAAAAGTGGAAAGCCAGGAACCTAAAGAATAAGCGTAAACACTTTAGCTCAGTATTCAAAATGTTTTGTTAATTGGCCACAACCTTTCTTTCTAGCCTCATTTTCTACCTTCTCCCTGCAAATGTGCTACCTACCAGACCCACTAAATTGAGTATTCCTTAATGCAACCTGTTCCCTAAGCACTGTAATAGGCATTTTCACACCTCTAAAGCCTTTTTTTCCAATTAGTCCTTCTATGTGGCAAAATCACATACATCCTTCAAAATTCAGTCAAACCTCACTAGCTCTGCCATGACTTTTCTAATTTCCAAAGCAGAATTAATTTTACTCTCAGCACCTGAGAAATTAAACTGTCCATTAACAACAGCTATTATGTACTGAATGACAGCTGTATGATGCCAGGCAGTAATTCAGCCACTTTATATATGTATATAGTTGACCTGAACAACATGGGTTTGAATTCCACTTATACATTTTCTTCAATAAATACTGTAAAGGTATTTTCCTTACAATTTTCTTAATAACAAATTCTTTTCTCTCTTACTTTATTATAAGAATACAGTATATAATACATATAACATATAAAATAAGTGTTAATTGACTTAATTTTATTGGTAAGGCTTCCAGTCAACAGTAGGCTACTAGTTATTAAGTCTTTGGGGAATTAAAAGTTATACATGGATTTTCAACTGCACGAGGGGTTGGCACCCCTAAGCCCCATGTTCTTCAGTGGTGAGCTTGCAGTCTTCAAAACAACTTTGTTTTGAACAAGGTAGGTAAACTGAGGCTCGGAAGATTAATTTACACAGCAAAGATAAAAACAGCCAGCAGATAGCAGAGCGAGAATAAAAATGACAACTGCTATCTTTCATGAAACACTATGTCTCTGGTCTTGGTTCACAGTTCTTGAGAAACATGAACTCTTTCAATTTCTACATCTTGTGAGTTAAGAACTGTTCTAATGTGCATTTTCTAATTAATTAATTTATTTATTTATTTATTTATTTTAGAGAGAAGGGAAGGAAGGGATAAAGAGAGGGAGAGAAACATCGACGTGTGAGAGATAGATCAATGATGTGTGATACATCGATCAGTTGCCTCTCACACGCCAGACTAGGGACCTGGCTTGCAACCACGGATGTGCCCTAACTGGGAATTGAACTAACAACCTTTGGGGTTGCAGGCCAGCACTCAATCTACTGAACCACACCAGTCAGAGTCCAAGATGCATTTTAAAGACGAGGAAACAGGTTTAGGTTAAAAATCTTCCCCATACTCACATGGCCAGCTTGTTGCTAAAGTAGAACTCCAACTCAAGAATGAGGCCAAAATCTATATTTTTAATCTCTTAACCACTATATTATAACATCATAATCATTATTGACCTAATACTTTTTGTTAATATATGCTATGTTCTATATACTATAAACTCTGCTAAGTTAAGGTCTATCAGTGTGCCTATTCTACAAAGATGAGGACACTGAAGCTTAGAGGGCCTGAGTTATCTGCCCAAAAATGATACAGTTAATAAATGGCAGAGTCAGGATTAGACCCCAGGCAATCTGACTCTCCAGTTAAATCTGTGCTTTTACCAATACTATATAAGCTGCCTTTACGTCTGACTCCAAAGCCAGTTTTCTTTTACAATTCCATGCTACACCATTGTTATTTATGACTGTTATCTATCTCCCTTACTAGATCAGGATGGTTTTTCAAGTTTGAGGAAACTGTCCTGCATATATCTACCAAAACGCAGGTAGATTTAATCACACTACACTTTGTATATAGTCCTATTAGTTATCCACTGTATAACTTTTATGTTTAGATGACTGTACCCTCCTCTAGATTGAGTTCAAAGAAAAGTTAGTAGTTCCTAAATGTTTTTTGTTTGTCCCACTTAGGTGGGGCAAAAAAACCTTTTAGCTTCCTCACCCCTCTCGGTTCCCAAGTTACAGTGGAAAACATTGTTAACAACGAAGTATCACTGCAAGGAAATCTTACAGATATCTGCTCTGACAAGAAAATGAATGTTTTCTATTTGAAAGACAACACATACATTGTCAAAATCTAAATTTGGAATTTTTTATGTCAAAAGTGTTATTGAGGCAAATACACATCACCCACACTAAACCAAATAAACCACAACAAATGATATCAAAGTTAAATTAATGATAATTCATCATTAAGATATAAAACTAGCAACAATAAAAAACTACCAACTCAAAACAACACTGCTGATGTACTGATTACAAAGCTCTCTTCCAAGAAATTAAGAGACATTCCAACAACTTACATTTGTGCGTATTTAAGGAGCTTTACAACATTTCCAAATGTCAGACTTCATAAAAGGCTAGAGTCCTCTCCTCAGTGAACTCCAGTAATCTGCTAACTTTAGCTTTATGATTCCTAAGTGACAGTAATTCTTAGTAACTCACTGAGTAGTTCTCTAGATGGAGCCCTTAATAGAAGATAAAAATGAAAAGTCTGGGGAGCGGCATCATTAACCAGCCCGTAGGAGTTAAGGCAGAAGTGGCAACCACAAGCAAGGCCCACGGGCCGAATCCAGCCCTCCACCTTGTTTCATCCGGCCGGTACCTGGTTTCTACCTGGTGGCAGTGCTGAGCTCTCGCTTAACTATTAAGGAGTATAGTTACATTTATACAGTCTTAAAATTACATTATACCCTTTGAAGGTAACCGAGAGGCCCCGGGTGAAAATGAGTTTGACACCCCTGAGTTAAGGAAAGGACTTTCAGGACAGTTCATCATGCATCAGGAGGAGTTCTGTGTCCCAGACATTGAAAACCACTAGGGTTAAGACCCATGCCTACATTCTTCCATATTCCCTACTCCAAAAACAGCAAATGCTCAGTATCTGTTGAGCAAGTGAATAAATGAACTACTTATAAGCAGATTCCCTGCTTCTGAACTTCCTCTTATAAAAATACAGCAGCACACCTGGGGGCATGGGGCAATAAAGACGGGGCTCCCAGAAAGGAGTAGAAGAGCTCCCAAAACAGCTTTTCCACTTGACTACTTTTTGTGGCAGGTACCAATTTCTAAGCAAGAAAAGGTCCGACTCAGAGATCATTCCCCCCCCCCACACTACAGAAATGGCACACTTGCACTTAAAACAGTACTGTATCTTTCCATTGGCCTTCCAGTTCTTCAGAATCCAGCTCCTTATCTCCCTGACAACGAAGAGGATTACTACTTATCTATTGTTCACTATTAATCCAGGTCCAGGATTACTCCATTTACTAAAAACAATGCCTCTGACAAAGCCACTCTGTTTTGTGCCTCAGCTTCCTTAAGGGTAAAGTGAAATTTGTTAATACTTTTCATTTCTTAAGGTTACTGTATCACATGAAATACAGGACATGAAAATGTTTTGTTGGTTTTTTTAGATTTTATTTATTTATTTTTAGAGACAGGGGAGAGAGAAAGAGAGGGAGAGAAACATCAGTGTGTCGTTGCCTCTTGTGTGCCCCCTACTGGGAACCTGGCCTGCAACCCAGGCCTGTGCCCTAACTGGGGATTGAACTGGAGACCCTTCGGTTCACTGGCCAGTGTTCAAACCAGTGAGCCACACCAGCCAGTGCAAAAATGTTTTGTTTACTATAAGATATTGTTGCCAGCATCATTCATAAAATATTTTTCCTTATAATTAGCCAAGAGAGACTTCATTGCTCAGATTCTAAAGGCCACAGGGTCCTTGAGGATCCTCATACCGACATTCATTAGCCCTATTTAAACCTTCTCATGGCTTTCTTTTAATCTCCCTTAAATTTTTTTTTGCTTTCATATATTCTCCTCCCTTGAAGTATTTAGTCATCATATATGCAACACTCAGGTACAGGCATTCTGTCATTTCCCCATAATCTAGATATCTATTTTGTTGGTTGTTTTTTTTTTACATGTTTAAAAACTTCAGTCTGTTCCTGTATTGCTAGGGTCATGTCAAAGAAGCATTTTAACATTCTGAGCTTGGCCCACCCCTTTCTACCAAGTAGGGAGGTAGGGAACACTGGGAATTGACTACATATTATAATTGTATTCTACTGTTAGAGGGGACAAGGAATTCTACTGCTGCTGATATGAAAAGAATCCTCACAAATCAGGCATCATTTATACCCAGAACTAAAGCCCCATAAAATGTACCCAATAAATTCTTTGTTCAATGAATTAGTGAGTCACCAGATGGTAACCTGCCTCAAAACTCATTTTATTTCCCTCGTACTAAATAAGGACATACCATGGAGTTTTTTTCTTTTGGCTTTTAGACTTCTTTGGCAAGTGTTATTATCTTGTAACAGTGCAGGGAACAATCTATGACAGCAAATAAAAGTTCAAAACTACAAATTTTAATAAGGTTTTTGATGCATCTAGTTAATCATTAGAACTCCGGTGCTTATAGTAGTCTGTTGTGCAAAATAATTTATTGTTTAAGCAACTGCTATTGGAGCCCTCAATTACTTGGAGCAAAAGCATTCTAAGTAATCTATAATTATATCATTGACGTCATGAGGGAACGTCACCTACTTTTCTAACATTCCATCCTAAATAAGCTCAAAATTGCATATTAAACATAGCAAAAATAGCAAAAATAGAAACTAGATAATAAAACTTTCTGATATTAAAAACTCATTTTACTTCTCTTTGTAACACTATTACATCTGATATAAAAAGTATTAAAATTGTCTTAACTCCTCAAGACAGACCTTGACTTTGTGGACTTTACAATCACTGAGTAAGGAGGTCTCTCTTTTGGTTAATTATAATGAAAAACACACTTTATGGATGATGCTGGTAAAAATGTCTTACAGTAAACAAAGCATACTCATATCTTTTATTTCATTTGATACTCAAAATAACCTTATGAAGTGAAAGGAAAAATATACGACTTTAATTTTACGGATAAGGAAGCTGAGGTACAAAAATGAAGAGACTTGGCCAGAGGCATTGTGGTTAGCAAGAAGAATATTACACCTGGATTTGAATTCTAGTGGTGCTACACTGCACACATCTAGCTTTTCTGACCCTAAGTTCTGTCTTTTGTAGAACGGGGATAATATGGTACTAGTACTTATCGCATGATGTTATTATAAGATGAAGCACAGACATATGTGTGAAGCCCTCAGCACAAGGCCTGACAGAGTAATTACTCAATAAATGTTCCCTTCCCACCTACTAGACATGACATTGCACAAGTAATATAAATATATGTTTCAAGACACAGAGGACAGCAAGTTCATGGTTCTAAATCCTCAAGAGAGACTTTTCCCATTCAGAGTCCATATCAAAACAAAAAAAGCCTTTTTGTCTCCCCGCACCATCAGGCAGATATTTTTTAGTCTACCTTTCCATTAAGGGTGTAGGCATTTAAAAATCCTGATTTTATGTAGCTGTCTCAATTCCAACTCATGAATCAGTCTTAAAATCTCATCTCCTACCTGCAAGTCTCCTAAAACTGACAAATCCTCCAATAGAAAAAGATAATGGCTCTGATAGCGCTTCATTTTTCTGTATCTGTGGATGATTTTTTCCTAAGGACTGGGCCAGAAACCAGGTGACTACAAAGATTACAAACTTGACAATTTTATGATTATAAATAAATTTTTTATTGGCCTCTCTCTGCAGGACTGTGTAATACTGTGGGTGAAAAGTGTGAGGTTGGGATTAGACCATCTAGGTTAAAATGCCAGCTCCACCACTTACAAAACTACATAACCTTAGGCAATGTACTTAATCTCCCCTCCCTCAGTTTCATGATCTGTAAAATGCAGACAATAACAGTAACTATATCATAGGACTGTTATCAGGATTAAGGAAATTCTAAGTGAAAGACATGCAGAATAGTGACTGGCATACATTAACTGCTAAAGAAATGTTGGCTATTATTACAGAATATAAACTCCATACAACAAACGCTATGTTTTGTTATTGCTTAAACCTAAAACAATGCCTACTACACGGTGGACACTAAATGTTTATTGAATGAATAAATGAACAAGCAAGCACAAATTTGTTAAGTGTATTAAAATAATTATTTCCCCCTAGAGAAAGAGACTGTGTGTCCAGCAAGAAATACAAGCCCCAAGTCCAGCCCTGAAATTAAAGAATGGAATTAATGTGCTTGCTTCAGAGCACATATACTAAAAATGGGACTGAATGGCAGACAAGTGTCATTTGAGTTCCTGGGTATAGAAACTTCAGCTATGGACAATTTTTCACTCTTCATTTCTACAGTACCCCATGGGAAACTCTCCTTTGTTTATGGGTGTTTTCCCCTTACATTTTCTACTACTAATTCAATCAAGTCCGACTTCCAGGAATAAATACTAATATAACCTTAGATATACCTAACCTTCTCCTTCCCCAAACACAATCACTTCACAAATGAGGAGGAAGGTCAAGAAGATAGTACCAAAGGCATAGATACATTGTGCTCAAGGGTACAGATATAAGGAACTATTTGGCATGGACAATGGGAGAATATTTTTCTTTTTTAAAAACCACCAACTACTTTCAGAGATCCCTAGATGTCAAATAATGCAAGTAAGGCAAGCTTCTTGCATATTTTACTACAAGGCCTAGCCAATGTGGCAAACGACTCTATGTGCTAAAGCTTAAGAGGCTAGAGTTCCATCTATGAGAGATCAAGGTCTAGAAGGGTAAATAAATCCCCTTGCCTTCCATCTTAGCCCACGTAACTAGTCCAAGAAACAAAACTAAAATTCAAGTCAGTAATCACTGAGCTGATGAGCAGATCATAGGAATCACTAACTCAAAGAGATATTTTAGCATTATTTTCCTCTTAACTTACCAGCATGAGTTTTGAAATAGAATATGGTAAACAGAGAAGCCAGGTTAATAATGGAAAGAGCACTGGGCTTGCAGTCAGTTCTGGCTCTGCTACTTACTAGCTGTGTGACCTTAGGAAAATAAATTACCTTCCCAGTTTTCTTATCTGTAAGACTGATGCTAAACCTCTATCTTGACAATCACACAAAGTGGTGGTGAAGAATAAATGAGATGCCTACGAAAATACCTTTAAAATACTAAAGTACTATGCAAATATTAGCACAATTGAATGAACAGTTTCTGGTATGAAAACTTGGGTAATATATTCAAGGAGGTAAGAGCTCAAAAAATTTAAAGCTATAAAAACAGCTTGCCATAATCCCACAGTACAATAGCTAGTAGGACATACCTACTCTACTATAATACTTACCTTTAACTTACCAAAATTTTACTACCCTTTTTAAAAAGGTGCTATTTATTTATTTTTAGAGAGAGGGAGAGAAACATCAATGTGTGGTTGCCTCTCACATGCCCCCTACTGGGGATCTGGCTGCCTGCAACCCAGGCACGTGCCCTGAGAGGGAATCGAACTGCTAACGCTTTGGTTTTCAGGCCTGCACTCAATCCACACCAGCCAGCGCAACTATTACAGTTTTTTGAGAGGTGGAAGGGATCACACAGATGATATAAAATAACCTTTTCATTTTGTAGATTTAAAAATGGAAGCATAGAGAGGTGAAATTATTTGCTGAAGTTTACAAAGCCCATGAAATGAAATTGATATTACATAACCAAGAACATTCAAACTTTTAATATTTTTTAATTTATGGACTTTTTGAGAGAAAGAAATCAATTTGCTGATCCACCTATTCATGCATTCACTGGTTGATTCCTGTATGTGCCCCAACCAGGGACTGAACCTGCTATCTTTTTTTTTTTTTTAAGATTTTATTTATTTATTTTTAGAGAGGGAAGGGAGGGGGAGGGGGGGAGAGAGAGAGAGAGAGAGAGAGAGAGAGAGAGAGAGAGAGAGAGAGAAACATCAATGTGTGGTTGCTGGGAGACATGGACTGCAACCTAGGCATGTTCCCTGGCTGGGAGTCGAAACTGCGATGCCTGGTTCGCAGCCCGCGCTCAATCCACTGAGCTACACCAGCCAGGGCTGAACCTGCTATCTTGGCGTATCAGGACAATGCTCTAACCAACTGAGCTTCCTGGTCAGGGGTGGTCTTTTATATATATCTTCTATGTTTCTACTAAACTTTTTGAACATATAAATATATTTGTAATAACTGTTTTTATTGCCCTCTGCTAATTTTAACATCTGGGTCAAGTCCTGGCTGGTGTGGCGCAGTAGACTGAGTATTGACCTGAGAACCAAAGGGTTCCTGGTTCAATTCCTAGTCAGGGAACATGCCAGTAGGGGGCATGCAAGAGGCAACCACACACTGATGTTTTTCTCCCTCTCTTTCTTTTTCCCTTCCCCTCTCCTTAAAAATAAACAAAATCTTTAAAAAAATCTTTATTAAAAGAAAAGATCTGTTAGTTCTCGGTCAGTTTCAAATGACTAGTCATTCTCCTTATCTTGAGTTGTTTTTATTGCTTTGCATACCTAGTTTTTTTAAATATATATTGTTTTTACTGATTTTTAGAGAGAGAGAAGGAAGGGAGAGGGATACAAAGAGCGAGAAATAATCAATTTGTTGTTCCACTTATTGATGTATTCACTGGCTGATTCTGCTATGTGCCCTGACCAGAAATCGAACCCACAACCTTGATATATCAGGACGAGACTCCAACCAACTGAGCTACCAGGCCACGGCCAAGAACATTCAAACTTTTAAAAGGCATTTTATTTTACTTTTAAATTAAAATTTTTATTTATTTATTTTTAGAGAGAAGGGAAATGAGGGAGAGACCAGGGACACTTGGCCAGCAACCCAGGGATCAAACCAGCAACCTTTTGGTTTGTAGGCCAGTACTCTCAATCCATTGAGCCATACCAGTCAAGGCTAACGGCATTTAAACAATGTGTTTAGGAAAGGAGACTATGACATTGAACAGGCATTAAGATACTGCAGAGCTAAAAAAATGTTTTTACAGAAGAGAAATGGAGATAGGAAAAAACAAAAACAAAAACTCTTCATATAGAGTTAACAAAATATTTAAATGATTAACCACCCCTCTAGATTTACCTGTAACTGATTCTTTACTATCTGTGTTTAAATATTCTATTCTCTGGAAGGACACCTCCACACATTATAAACAAGTAATTTGCAAATATTTATACAAAGGGATATTGTTTTGCAATTCATCTTGAAATCACTTGGCTTCCTTCTTAACTCCTCCAGCTCAACTCTTCTGGACAGAAACATGTATCCTAGGTCAAAAGCACCATTTAGGGTAGTAAGAGAAACTATCTGATCAAACATTTCTTACCCATCCAATCTCTTTTTCCCCTCAGGGCACCTATACAGAGTGTTTGCCTTTTTTTTTTTTAAGGTTTATTTTAGTCTTACTAAATAGAGAGGGGAAGAGAGAGAAACATGGATATGAGAAACACGGATCAGCCACCTTCTGCACTCGCCCCAACCAGGGATTGAGCCCATAACCACAGCATGTGCCCTGACTGGGAATCAAACCGGTGACGCTTTGGTTATGGGATGACATTCCAACCAACTGAGCCACATAGGCCAGAGGGAGTGTTCACCATTTTTGCCCTCTTTTGTAACTCACATCCCAGTAAACACCACCTTATTCAATTCTCTACAAAATATACACATTCTTTCACTGAACAAATATCTTTTTTACTATGCCTCAGGTATTATGGTAAATGCTTAAGACTGAAGTTGATAAAACACAGTACTGTCCTTGCCCTCAGGAAGCTCACAAACTGGAGAGACAGCCTTGTTAACAAACAATACCACCACCACAGAATAACTGTTGTAACCAAGACATATTCAAAGTCCTGAAAGGCAAATGTAAAAAAGTAACACAAGGCTACCTGGAGGTAATGAAGGCTTCAAAAAGGCAGTGGTTTTCAACCTTTTTCATCTCGTGGCACATATAAATTAATTACTATAATAAAATTCTGTGGCACACCAAAAAAATTTTTTTTTCTGCTCTGGCAAAAACATAGGTATAATTTTGATTAATTCACACTGGACAGGTACTGTTGTGTTGGCTGTTGTCACTTTTTAATTTGACAAGGTAAGGGAAAACAGGTCAGTGTCCCTGACTACATAGTCAGGAATTCCACATTTTAAAAATCCTTGCCAGTATGCCTCTTGAGGCACAGCAGTTGAAAATCACTGATTTAAAGTAACACATGAAAGTTAAACAGTCAGGAAGGAGGGCAGAATTCTAGGCAAAAACAAAGTGTAATCAGGGAAAAGAGCATAATGTGTACTATTGTAGAGCATAAAATGCAAAGATTTTTCCTCATAAAATGATTAGACCATTAAGTGATTAGGTTATTGAATGATTAGATCATAAGGGTCCTTCCTAATATACTATTCAAAACACTTGCATTCAACAACTATTTGCTGAGCCCCTATCCTACTATGTGTTAGACACTGACAAGTAAGTACACAGGACACAGGTCTTTGCAGACCCACTGCCGTCCATATGTATGACTGCCACTTGAGTTGGGCAGAACAGCCTGCATGGCCGCAGCAACCCTGTAAGAACACTGTAAACTAGCCGGGTGTAACCTGCAGGCTCCTTAAGTCTCATAAAAAGTTCACAAATTCACATTCATACCAAGTATGCACTCTATAATCTTGAAAAATACAGTTTTCAATGCATGATAGATGCTCTTAGAATTAAGAACTGTATCATTTTAAAACAATACTTAATTCCTACCAGTCTTTTTCTTTTTCCCCACATTAATGTATTCTGAAAGTGTATTCCCATCGTACTTCCCAAGCTATCGATGTTAAAAAAGTGTTTAAATACTAAAGACAGATGGCATCAACATCTGATATTCAAGTGCTTTATAGAAGAAGGCAATATGGATCAAGAACCATAAAACTGTACATACACTTTGATCAATTTTCTTTCAATAAATATAAATGTTTCATCATGGAAACAATGATACAAATATTCCTACAACCTCATAAAAGCCCCAGGAAGGTGTTTGAAATAGCACCAGCTTAGGGGTCAGACAATCCTGTGCTTGAATCCTTCTCTGTCACTTATCAGCTATATAACCTCAGGAAAGTTACTTGATTTCTCAAAGCCTCACTATTCTTATGTGTGCAATGAGAAAATATCATCAACCTCATGGGACTGTGAAGATTAATTAGTACATCATCTGACACATTGTGTGCTCACTAAATGAAAGCTATTGTATGAGATCATTCTCCTCTAAATAAATGTCCCAGTATTCAAGAATTATGTTTTAACATTATTTTTATATTTTAACTACTGTTAGCATTAAAAATGTCTTTCATTACATTGTATCTAATGACTATTTCTTCCACTTATTGGTTAAATGTGTTCTTAAGGGCTAGCTTTAGAACCTATAAAAAAGTAGTGTTTTAGCCAGCATTTCCCAATTGCTCAAGTCATTAAATTCAATACTGATGTCTATCTCAAATTTGTGTATTTTTAACCATTTAATGAAATAATTATTAAAAGTTTTCCCCTTTAAAAACAGAATAGTTTGAAAGTATCCAAAATTATCTGCTGCACATAAATTAATTAATGAAAATTAAAAGACTGGCTCATGATATTATAATCACTCAATTATTTTAATTTTTTTAAAGATTTTATTTATTTTTAGAGAGAGGGGAAAGGAAGGAAAAAGAGAGGGAGAAAAACATCAACGTGTGGTTGCCTCTTGCATGCCCCTCACTGGGTACCTGGCCTGCAACCCAGGCACGTGCCTTGACTGGGAATTGAAGTGGCAACCCTTTGGTTCCCAGGCCAGCACTCAATCCACCAAGCCACACCAGCCAGGGCTATAGTCACTCGATTATTATAACTTCATCTGAACATTGAACATCACTGTAGTTTAAAATTATATTTACTCTTATAATGAACTGTTGGTTAAAGACAAGAAGCATAGGTTACACTAATGATGAAACAAATAAATGAGTGCATTATTTGATCAGGATTCTTTTTTTAAAATTTTATTTATTTTTAGACAGAGGGGAAAGGAAGGAGAAAGAGGGAGAGAAACATCAGTGTGTGGTTGCCTGTCGCGCGTCCCCTGCTGGGAACCTGGCCTGCAACCCAGGCATGTGCCCTGACTGGGAACGGAACCGGTGACCTTTCAGTTTGCAGGCCAGTACTCAATTCACTGAGCCACATCAGCCATGGCTGATCAGGATTTTTAAATGGTACTACATCAAGATAGTTCAGTATCTTTAAGCATTAAAAAAAAGAAAATAGAAAAGAAATGTGGTAATAGTTACCTCCAATTAGAATTTTCATTTATTGGAAATAAACTATCGATACTTCCAATGTTTTATTTGTGGAGATAAGCTTTCAAGTAGCAGCCTGGAACTATTCCTTTAATTTTGTCATTTAGAAACAAAACAGAACAATGGTTTTATAAACACCTGTTGATTTTTTTTAAGTACAAAAATGTAATAATTCCAAATTTAAGGTTAGAAAGTCATTTCTTATCTATTTTGATACCATAAATGTAATTAATTTCAATCTACATTGTAATATATGTCCATTTCAAATACAACAAATAATGATTCAGCTCATGTTAATGTGTCATTTGTAAAACAGGAAAAAGAAATTTGTTTTAACATATTTTGTTCAAAGTATTATTAAATAAACTATATATATAATTTAAAATAAAATATACTTTACTTAAAATCACTCCTTTATCACACCATACAATTTTTAAAATCTGCACTGTCTGGTGTAGCTCAGTGGACTGAGCACTGGCCTACAAACTAAAAGGTCACTGGTTCCATTCCCGTCAGGGCATGTGCCTGGGTTGCAGCCCAGGTCCCCAGTTGGGGCATGTGAGAGGCAACCAATCTATGTTTCTCTTGTACATGATGTTATCTCTCTCTTTTTCTCCCTTCCTTCCCCTTTCTCTAAAAATAAATTTAAAAATCTTTAATAAAACATATATTTTTAAAATTAAACAAGGTTGGGAAGTGTTGATTCTCTCTACATGACTTCATACATGACCTTTGGGAGACCTACTGTTTGTAAATAAAGGAGTTTGGTATAGTAAATGTACTTTAATATTCTCATACATCCCTAAAGGCAGTACATATGAAAACTGAGGCCCTATGAGCAAAATTGCAAAGCTGTTATCAATTCTTTGTTTCTTATACAACTCCTTAGTAATGTCTCTATGGAGAATGCACCAAAAGTGGTGTGCCAGATCTTCATATTTCATTTCCCTATATTCTCCTTTCTCCAATTAAATCACCACCACCATAACAAGGCTAGGGAGAAAGTTCATGTACTTATTTTTTCACTAAGACTAGTGCAACAGCTCTTCCCATTCCGAATCATGTTTCATACTGATTTATAGTGATCATCCTCCAAATCTCTTAGTTGTAACATCCCTTCACACACACAAAAACCTTTCAAGGTACTCAGGGTCATTACAATGAGACAAAAACTCCTGAGCCTGTGACTCAAGTTCCTCCACAATCTGACTGTAGGCTCACCTAGTCTCATTTTCTACTGCATCCTCAATGCTAGGGTCCCCTATTTCCCAGAATACATCACAACTGCTTCTCTCTCAGCTTCAACACTCAGGCTGGTCCCTTTGCTAAAAATGGCTTCCTTTCCCAAATACCCAATAAAACCTCACCTTGTTAAAACCCCCAGTTCAAATGCTCCCTCCTCAACCAAGCTTCTCTTTCTAATCATGCCTAAAGTCATTCATTCATTCGACAAATATTTACTGAGCATTTACACACAAGGAACTAGGTGTTAAAGATTCAATGATGAGCCGAACAAATACGGTCCCTATATTCATAGAGCTAGTACTTATTTCATTAGGTTGCTATGAAGATTAAATGAGAAAAAGTATGTAAATCAATTAAAACAAGCCCTATACAGTCATATTAGCTATTAGTGTTGCTGCCTAACCATACCATCTAAAATATCTGTCACATACACACATACATCACTTTATATCTTACCCTGATTATTTATTTATGATTTTTATAAGTTTACTTGAGCCAAACTGACAACATATACTGAGAAGCAAGATCTCAAATTTTCCCTGATTTATTTCTTCTTAGCATTTATAATTACTTCTCACTACATATTTGTTTATTTATTGTCTACCTTCCTCCCTCCACAGGGACCATGTCTTTTTTTTTTTTTTCAATCATTGTAACCCCAGTATCTAGAACATCACATGGCCCTTACTTAGAGCTGGTAAAAAAACCACCTCTATATCAATGATGTGTATGGTCTGGGGTTGGATACAGATATTAACCAAGTAATCATATCAAGAAATTTAAAATTACAGTTGATATGTATACTATGAAAGAGGGTTATATGATACAGGTGTGTAACTACTATTTTTTGTTTTGTTTTGTTTTTGAGGGGTAAGCAGGGCAGATGGGGTTTCAGTGAGTTCCTTTAGCTGAAACCTCCAGGATATGCAAAGTTAAAATGGCCAGAGAGAACAGTACCAGTGATCATTTACATGTGATATTCCTTCTATCTGATTTTCCACAATTCCTATAACTTAATACTTCAGTTTTCTTCCTCAAAGTAAGATCCTGTAGGAAACCATCCCTGACTATCACATACCTTGATTCTACAACTTTTCCATTTTTAGCACTCTTCACATTTATAATTACTCTTTCTACTTGATGTCTATATTGTCCCCACATATAAGATACAAAAAGGCAGGGACCATATCTGTTTCATTATTTGTAATATCCCAATGACAGCAGTCAATGGCATTAAAAAAACTGTTAGGTAAGTAAAAAATAAGGATTATATATTAGACTAGTGGTTCTCAAAGTGTGGTTCACAGACTAGGAATGTCAGCATGATATGTGTTACTGGTTAGAAATCCAAACTCTCAGGCCCTACTCCAGACCTAATAACTCTGGGTGAAGCAGCTTGAAAGCTCTCCAGGATTCTGGTTCATGGTAAAGTCTGAGAACCTCTGTCTCAGCCATCTCAACTGCAGTTATGCATTGCATAAGACATTTCAGTCCATAATGGACTATATATACAATGGTGGTATACCATAAAGCCTAGGTGTGTAGTAGGCTACACCTAGTTTAGTGTAAGCGTACTTACTCTATGATGTACAAACAATGGCAAAAATCATGTACCGATGCATTTCTCAGAACATATCCCCATTGTATTTAACTGGGCACTGGGAATAACAGGAATAAGTAAGGCACAGTTGCTGCCTAGAAGAACTTGTCTCAGGGGGAGAACAGGTTAACACAATTGCAGTGTGACGGGTTGTGAATGGGAGGGGCTGTTGGGGAGGCAGACGCAGGACAATGACAACCCAAAGATGCAGAATCAGTGAGTTAGAGAAAGTTCACAAATTAAATTATTTCATTATAAACCACTTCCCTAAAAAACAGATGGGAGAAACAACAGAAATTAACTAACCCACTAAGAGAACATGATTACCAGGACTTAAATTTGACTAGAATGTCTTATTTCTCCCAGAGACCAAAATATAGATTGCTGCATATGATGGAGAAATGTGTTAAGTGACCCAACTCAATGAAAAACCACCTGAAGCCACAACCTATTACAAAACGGGAAGAAAAATTGCAAATGTATGGGCCACTCAACTAAATTCAGAAAGGTCAAAACCAATGAAGGCATGGAAGGTATTAAAGAGTACTGTCACAATCTAACTACCAAGCTGATTTTCAGTCTTTAGGAGCCCTGGTCTCTGCCTCCAAACAACAAACGATTTGTTCTGAGTAACAGTCAAACCTGTAAATAAATATTTAAAAAATTTCCAAATTGTACATCCACATTAAAAGGCCCTCAAGATAAAAATACATTCCAAAACATTTGAGTTATTTCTGTCAAAAAGCTAAATATCTCATAAGGTCATAGTATGCATGCTGACCTCATTCCATCACTCCAAAACATACTTTCACTCAGGTTTTGCCGTGACACTAGGTGATAAGCCTTCGAGGCTCTCCAATACCTGCAGTAACGCCTTTACCCTCCACAAAACAAGAGGAAGAAGAAAGCCAACGAATTCCCATCTGCGCCTCTCAGGAAGCAATCGCCCTCAAATTGCTCCTGCTTAGACCCCTGAAACCCGGAGAAAGAAGTGGGGACCACTGTGAGAGCCGGGGGGAGAGAGGATGGCGGATAAAGGGAAGAGGAAATGTGGATGGTAGAGGTCGAAGGGGAGAAATGATTCGGAAAGGAGGGGGTAGTGGAGGTAAAATGGTGAAAGGGGGTAAGAAGCGAGAGCAAAGAGCAGGAACGAAAAATGGGGAGGAAAAGAGGTAAGTAGCAGAGATCCCAAAAGAGAGATTATGGCAAAATGGTAGAGAAGAAAGGAAGGTCGGGTTAAAGGACGAAGAGGGGGCGGCAAAGGGGAACGCGAAAGACGCTGTCACTGGGAGTGATTTTAAAAAAGGGTGTCACCAGCAAGGAAAGAGAAAAGGGGGAAATGTCACCCCAGCAGGTGGCCGGGGAGCACCAGGAAAGGAGGACCGGCCGCCGAGGGGGCGGAAACAAGCGGGTGACGGAAAGGCGGGGCGCAGAGGGGGCACCAGAGCTGGGGAAGGGCAGGCCTGCGGGAGCCGGGGTGGAAGGCGGCTGCGATTCGGACAGGCCTTGCTCCCTCACCATGGCTGTGCCGGCCTGGTCCTCGGGCATGCAGCCTCCGTCCTGGGCTCGGCGGCGGGCTGGGCCTGAGCCCGCCCCCAGGTTGAGCCGGCGCGGGGGCTCCAGGAGGCTCCGGCGAGCCGCGGCTCCGGGCTCGGCCCAGGCCTCAGCCTCCTTCCCTCAGAAGCTGGAAGTGCAGCACCCGCAGCCGCAGCCGGACCCGGAGCGCAAACTCCGCCCCCGGGAGGCCCCGCCCTCACCCACGAGCTCAAGCTTGGCCCCGCCCCCTCTATCATTGCGCAGGCTCGGCTGTGTAGTCTGTACTCGATGCTTCGTTTTTGGCTTCTCCCTGTCCAGGGCCCTTAAAGGACTCACACCCCCTCAAATCCTATCCTACCTTTAAAAATAAGAACTTTAAACATTACGTCATTACGGGAAACTAGAGCACTGACTTATGTCAGTCACCTTCGGCCGCCACTACTTCTGGTTGTGATTCATTAGTAGTGTCGTAATTCTTGGTGATTTCAGTTCTCTTGGATGATTCTTCCTATGCCCTGGCGTCTCAGGTTCCTTTCCTCTAGGGATTGCCCTTGCCTCAGCCTCTCACTTCCACGTTCATACCTTAGATTTCTTCATTACCAAATTGTAACCACTCTAATATCTCAATTTTAATTATCCAACTCTCCCACCACAAACCCCTTCCTTTCTAGCTCTGTTCCTTTAATACCCAAGTCCAAAAATTTTTCAAGTCCGAAAACTCTACCAAGACTCCGAACCCACTGATCCTACTGCCTGTTCACTACTCCTCACACTACCCTATGTCCTCACTTCCTTTTGTGAACAGTTTAGATTCTACTGCCCCTCATGAAAATCATTCCCAGGTTAGCCTCTTTTTCTCCAGTTCTGTTTTCCTTTCCTTGTACTCACCTGACAAAACTCTAATCCTGAACCTGCAGCAAAACAGGGTGAGAATGGGGGTGTTTGGGGAGTGGAGAAAAATCCAAGACCATACTGACTGAACTGATTGGTCTCCCTCTAAATTTATCACTATCCTCAAACAGGCACCTAATGCTTGGCTATACTGCCACATTTTTCCAGTTCCATACACCCTTCACCCTACTAGATAACTATTTCACACTCCTCTCTTCAAACCTTCCTTCCTCCGTTATCTTCACTTAACTGATTATTTTACTACTAATTCACTGAGAAATTGAACCAAAAAAAAAAAAAGAGAACATCTTCAATTTCTCACCAGCCACCATGACTTCCAAATACCTACAAGTCTGCTCTGCATGCAGCTCTGCTCCTATACACTGACTTCCTTTCTTTCCTACTAATGATTTGTCTTTTATTGGAGGTCTTCTCAAACTACCTCAGCTAAAAGACTTAGTTTTTTTTTAAATTCACAATCAGTTACAAACACACACACACATATATATTTAGATTCTTTATTTACTCATTTTTAGACAGAGGGGAAGGGAGGGAAAAAGGAAGGGAGAAACAGAAATGTGTGGTTACCTCTCACCCGCGCCTACTGGGGGCCTGGTACACATCCCAGACATATGTCCTGACTGGGAATCGAACCAGAGACACTTTGGTTCACAGGCTGGCGCTCAATCAACTGAGCCCCACCAAACAGGT
The DNA here is from genome assembly GCA_004024845.1 of Tonatia bakeri. Classification (NCBI taxonomy): domain Eukaryota; kingdom Metazoa; phylum Chordata; class Mammalia; order Chiroptera; family Phyllostomidae; genus Tonatia; species Tonatia bakeri. Next base: position 414,812 of record PVIA01000150.1, on the reverse strand, counting down.
CATGAACCTATATATTTTTAAATGCAATAAAAGTTATTAGAAAATAATATTAAAAACCAACACACAAAGCCCTGGCTGGCGTAGCTCAGTGGATTGAGCTCGGGCTGCGAACCAGGCATCGCAGGTTCGATTCCCAGTCAGGGCACATGCCTAGGTTGCAGGCCATGTCCCCCAGCAACCGCACATTGATGTTTCTCTCTCTCTCTCTCCCTCCCTCTCCCTTCCCTCTCTAAAAAAAACCAAACAAACAAAAAAAACCAACACACAAAATGTAAACCCAGATTTTTTAAACCATCATAACCACTTTTAAATGTACAATTCAATAGTATTAAGTACATTCATGTTGTTGTGCTACTATCACCACCATGGAGCTTCAGAATTCTTTTCATCTTGCAAAAGTGAAACTTCAAACACATTAAATAATAACTCCTTATTGCCTCCTCTCCACAGCTCCTGACAACCACCGTTCTACTTTCTGTCTCTATGAATTTAACTACTCTAGGTCAGATTTTTTATTATCAGATCCAACAGACATAAAATTGCTATACAATATTTAAAGATTTTAAATTTAAATACTTACTCTCAATGTCTGCCATAAACTGGTAACAAATTGTTCATAGACCATCACTAATCCATAGATCACACTTTGAGTAGCACAGTGCTTGGTCGCCTACTATTTCATTTTCTCAAAGACAGCTCTCCAGCAATTCTCTCTCTCTTCTACATCATCATTTTTGTGTTCTTACTTCCCATTGACATACCAACATGAATTTATTTCTACCATCTCAAAAATAAAAAAATATATACCTCTTTTGACCCAGCTTGATCCTCCAGATACTGCCCCATTCCTCTGCTCTCATTTACAGCAAAATGTCTCACAAAGGTGACCTGTACTGTACAGGATGTATTGACCTCCTGTTTCTCATTTCCTGTGAGACCCTGTCTAGTTAAGTTTTCATCACCACTTCACAGAAATGCTCTTGTCAAGGCCACCAGTGATGTCCATTTATTAACAATGGTCAATTCTCAGTGTTATTTGATCAACCAAGAGCACTAGACACATCTGATTATTTCCTCTTCCTTGCTACATGATACTCCCCTCCCCTAGTTTTTCTGCCTCACTGGCTGCTATTGGTTTCTCCTCAATATCGCCCCAATCAATACTTTGACATTTTAACCTTTTCCATTTTTATACACACTCCTTGATAATCTTATCCCATCATATTACTTTAAATGACACCTCCATCCAGACCTCTCTTCTGAATTTCAGATTTATATATTCAACTGCCAGCTAAACATCTTCCTTTGTATGTTGAATAGATTTCTGTTATTTCTACTAGCCACCAATAAACTTCCCTTTAAAACCTATTGACCATGAATAAACCAACAAACAGCAAATGGAATAAGACCATCAATACTAACTTAGACCAACCATGATTTACTCTCCGTCTGATCTGGGAATCACCCTTCCTGAAGGCCTGGTGGTAGTAAAAAGATAGCACCATAAGAAACAAAACAAAACAGGGGTTTGCCACCCAGAAAGAATGGAGGCACAGTTGCTCTGTAATCAATGAGAAAGAATAGAAAGTACAAAAGTACAATCAAATATACTTAGGAATTCAGTATGGTAAAGGTAAAATTTCAAGTCAGTGTAAAAGAAGGTGGAATTATATTTGGTACTAGAAAAACTGGATACCTATCTAGAAAAATTTAACTTGGGTCTACACCTCACACTATTCACCAAGATAAGTTTCAATTACATCAAAGACTTAAATGTAAAGAATATATACTTGAAGGAACTATAGAAGGTTGTGTGTGTGTGTGTGTTTATTTTTATCTGCTTAAAGATTATTTATTTATTTATTTATTTATTTATTTTTAGAGAGAGGGGAAGGGAAGGAGAAAGTGAGGGAGAAAAACGTCAGCGTGTGGTTGCCTCTCACGTGGTCCCCTCTGGGGACGTGGCCTACAACCCAGGCACGTGCCCTGACTGGGAATTGAAGTGGTAACCCTTTGGTTCACAGGCTGGTGCTAAATCCACTGAGCCACACCAGCCAGGGCTTTATTTTTATTTTATTTTTAGAGAGAGGGGAAGGAAGAGAAAAATGGACAGAGAGAAACTTTGATGTGTGAGAGATACATCTATCAGTTGCCTCTCACGTGCCCCCATCTGGGGACCTGGCCTGCAACCCAGACATGTGCCCTTACCAGGAATCAAATCTGTGACCTTTCAGTTCACAGGCAGGCAGTCAATCCACTGAGCCACACCAGCCAGGATGGAGAAATTTTTGTGTTAAAATGAACAATGTCTTTCAAAGTACAGGGTACAAGACAAAACCTAGATGCTATAAAAGACTGGTGAATTCAACTATATAAAAATGAAAGATGTCTATGAGACACAAAATTATCTTTAGAAGAGTAAGATGACACTGGCTGGTATGGTTCAGTGGATTGATTGAGCACCAGCCTACAAAACAAATTGTCACCCGTTCCATCCCTAGTCAGGGTACTTGCCTGGGCTGCAGGCTGGGACCCTGCTTGGGGGCATGCAAAGAGGCAATCACAGATCGATGTTTTTCTCCCTCTCTCCTTCTCTTCCTCTCTCCCTAAAAATAAATAAATGAAACCTTAAAAAAAAGAAGAGTAAGATGACAAATAACTATATATATGCTTGCATTTTATGTCATAGGAAAATGGATAATTTTCATATTTATATAGAGAGCTGATAAGAATAAGAACAAAAACCCAAGGTGAAAAATGTATGAAAGACATGATCTGGTAGTTTACACAGAAAGAAGTAGAAATAGATCTTAAATGCTTGCTCTTATAATAAGAAATGCAAATTATAATTTCTATGAAATACTATTTTTCTTCTAGCAGATTGACAAAGATCTATAAGAATTAAGGGGTGGAGAACACTCAATGCAATATACAGTTGGTATATTTTAGAATTGTATGCCTGAAACCTATATAATTTATTAACCAATGTTACCCCAATAAATTCAATATAAAAAAGACTGATAAGACACTCTGTGGTGAGGGGAACATTTGACAGGTACTCTCATATTTTGTTGGTGGGAGTGTAAATTGTAAAATGTTCTATGGAGGACAATTTATCAAGTTTTTAAATAGACATTCCCTTTGACTCAGAATTTTACTACTAAAAATTTAATCTATACATATGCTCAAGTATATGCATAAGACTTGTAGTTGCACAAGACTGAAAACATCTTAAATGTTTATTAATAAACATTAATAACACATTACTAATAAACTTGTCAAATAATAGCGTGATTCTACAATGCATACTCTGCAACCATAAAGAAAGGAGATAGTTCTTTGTATACTGACATAGAATCTTCCAGGTCTATTGTGAAGTGAAAAAACGAGGTCTTCAACAATGTAAATTGCATGCTGTTGTTTTTGTAAGAAATTATGGTAGCAAAATATATTCATAATTGCTTTATCTATGCAAAAATATCCTTGGAAAATTTAGCAGAAACTAATATCATTGACTATCTGATTGCTGCTAGGAAGGACAACTGCATGGCAGGAAAGAGGTAGAAGGGAAACTTTTTGTCGTATAACATTTTGTATCTTTACATTTTTTAATCATGAAAATGTATTATCTATCTTAAAGGTAAGTAAATAAAAATTTCAAAGATAATCATTTAGAGCCACTTATTCATTTCATAAGTAAAACAATGTTTTACAGTATAGAATGATTTTATTGATGTTCCTAATTTTAAGAGATTTTATACACTATTTTATTCTGGTTGAATTAATTAGAACTAGATCAGTAGGTAGTTATTGTAACTTTGGTGAATATAATCAACCTCCTTCAGCAAACAGAGTTTATAACTTCACATGTACAAATACTGTTTTCTACAACAAACACTCTAACAATTCATAATTTCAAGATTACAAATTGAGATTGTTTGGAACTACTAAAATAAGCCTTTAAATATTATTGGGATGCTCCGCTCCTTTTGATAAATATAGAAACTCAACTTTATGAGCAAAGATTCAGAGTAAGTATAGCTTTAACTTAAATCCAATGATAAATGGTATATAAGTATACACTAGTCTTTCTTCTTATCCAAGTAAACAGAAATTAATGGTTAATTCAGTGCTCTGCCCTCTCAAAACCACCATATCCTGTACAAATTCCTGCTATTAAAGCTTTGAGCTTTTGTTCTCTAATTCTAATCAAACTGAACCTGAGGTTTCAGGGCTTATAATAATTTATTTCTCCAAAAATTCAATTGTTTACAGAAATTGAAAGATTTCTTCATAATGATGGCTATTATTATTATTATTATTATTATTATTATTAAGAGAATATCAATTCCATTTTGCTCTAGAATATAAAGCTAGAGGCAAAGAGGGGATGGGGAGCTACAAGAAGGTAGATTTTGGTTCAGCAAAGGGGAGAGCATTCTAAGAGCAAGAACTGTTCCAGACAGGATGGGCTACTTACAGTAAACACCTGGTTACCAGATTAGGGCAAAAAGGGGCGTATTTACAAAATGTTAGGGATACAATAGTCAGGAGTTCTATAAGGAGTTAAAAAAAAGAATCGATGATTGTTCACATTCCTCCCAATTCTGAAAGTCAGTGGTTGAAGAAAGTTAGCTGCAAAAGCAGAGGAATAGGAATTTCAGTACAATTCACTTATTTCTGAGGCAGGATTTTCTGTTACTTTGAATATCCAGTGCCCAGAATCTTTAAGGGATGGAACCATTCTAAAGTTCTACTGTCTTTTGTACTTTGTTGAATAATGAAAAAGACTCCCAGTTAAAAATAAACAAGCTCCTCCTTAGCAATTTAATAAGGGGAAAACAAACTTACTGAGTATGGTGAAATTTCAGCTGGCTGCTCCTGAGCATGAGGTGCTGAGTTCCATTCCAGCCATGCATCGGAATCCAAGACCCAAGGCAGACACTTCCAATAAGCCTCATCTATGAAGAGTTCACCCTGGTTGGTGGGCTGACTATTCTCATATAGAGCTAGACAGTATCAAAGAGATTTTCTTTCAGAGCTAAAAGTAGCAATCCACATATAGACTCTAGCAATTCCTCACAAGGTCACACAGCACAGTTTTTTAGAAAGCAGTTTATTGGGCAACCTTGCATTTAGTCTTCAGGACAATCCTCCGGGACTGGTAGAAGGGATTATTATCACATTTGGTAGATGAGAAAACACAGGTTTAGCGACTGGAGACCTCACCAGTCAGCTATGGAAGGGCTAATTCTGACCCCAGAGCTCACCTTATTCCATGACCTCCCAGCCTTGGAGGGGACTGGAATTTCTAAAATAGGAAGAACCAGGTGAACAAGGGGTCTTTCTAATGCATAATTTTCTACTATAATTCACCATCAATTTCTAGTATTTATCGGAATCAACTGGAGCACTTCTAGGTCCTTTCTCCAGGGTTTCTGATCCATTAAGTCAGGGTTGGGGCTCAAGATTTTATACTACTAGCACATTGCCAGAAGATGCTGGTGATGTTGGTCCAGGAGAGAACTGGGAGAACCACTCCTCTACTCTGTTCTTCCTTCTTCGTGTCTTCTATCAGATGCCAGAAGGCAAATGAGGATTATTTGAGCAGAATAACAGAAGGGTTTTATACCTCCCTGGACTGCTGCTGAAGCAGAAATGTACCATCTCAGGATGAGACTGAGGAGCACTGTACCAGGAGCCAGAGGACTGCATTCTAGTTCCCTGGCTCTGACACAGGGGAGGAGGGATTTGTGCCTTTAATTAAGGCCACTTGGACCCCTGAGATATGGAGGCCTTGGGCAAATCCTTCTTCTCTCTGCAGGAGTGGGTTTGATCATCTGTAAAATGTCTGAGGGGATGAGTGGTCAGGAGGGGTGAACTCCAAGGTCTCTACCAGTCCTAACATTCTGGCTCTGTGCTCATCTAACCAGAGTCTTTATTTCTCTAGGTACCTTTGCCTCCAGGGTATACAGAGAGCAGCTAATATTAAACATGGGTCACAGGAACTCTGAGAAATCAGACTGTGTCTAAGAAATCCTCTTCATACGATCGCTCCAAAACCTCATGTCCTTTGGAGCTGGCGAAAACTCCTGACTGTGGAATCAGACATTATGTCTCCAGAGAGGAGAAATGTAGATTAAAAATCAATTAGGTGTCTTCTCATCCTGTCTTAATTAAAAAGGAACAGTGGACAGAGGGATTTGTACAGAAAGGAAATAAACTCTTTGGACCTATAAGTACAGTGATATAAAATCAATCTTCTTACATGACTAAGCAGGCTGAGGCAGAGGTCTCTAATAAGATTATATTCTACCATGCTCTGCTTTTTAATATAAATTACAGGTTCTTCCTGTATTTTCCTTTCAATGTAAATAGACAAGGTTAATTTCTAAACCTTGTAAAATATGTTTCAGAGAGTTGCATAGAGGCACAAAACATATTTTTTGTGAGAAATAGTATTAGTTTGAAAAATCTGCCTGCTATTATTCACTTAATCTATAAATGACCTCTCTAGAGTTTTCTTTTCCATTTCTTTTCTTTTTAAAAAACTTTGTTGTTGTTGTTGGAAATGGAGATGTGTACAGTTGTCTCCATTTCCCCCCACCATTCCCCCAAACCCCAGCCATCCCCACCTCACACCCCTGATCCCACCCGCCTTGGTTTTGTCCATGTGTCCTTTATAGATGTTCCTGAAATGCCCCCCCAATACCTACAGTTTGTTCTTTTTAAAAATATATATTTATTGATTATGCTATTACAGTTGTCCCATTTTCCCCCTTCAATCCCCTCCACCCTGCACACCCCCCACCCACATTCCCCCCCTTTAGTTCATGTCCATGTGTCATAAGTTCTTTAGCTTCTACATTTCTCATACTATTCTTGCCCTCCCCCTGTCTATTTTCTCCCTACCATCTATGCTACTTATTCTCTGTACCTTTCCCCTCTCTCTCCTCCTCCCACTCCCCTGTTGCTAATGCTCCATGTGAACTTCATTTCTGTGGTTCTGTTCCTGTTCTATTTGTTTGCTTAGTTTTAGGTGTGGTTGTTAATAATTGTGAGTTTGCTGTAATTTTTTTACTGTTCATATTTTTTATCTTCTTTTTCTTAGATAAGTCCCTTTAACATTTCATATAATAAGGGCTTGGTGATGATGAACTCCTTTAACTTGACCTTATCTGGGAAGTACTTTATCTGCCCTTCCATTCTAAATGAAAGCTTAGCTGGATAGAGCAATCTGGGATGTAGGTCCTTGCCTTTCATGACTTGGAATACTTCTTGCCAGCCCCTTCTTGCCTGCAAGGTCTCTTTTGCGAAATCAGCTGACAGTCTGATGGGAACTCCTTTGTAGGTGACTGTCCTCTTATCTCTTGCTGCTTCTAGGATTCTCTCCTTCATTTTTACCTTGGCTAATGTAATTATGATGTGCCTTGGCGTGTTCCTCCTTGGGTCCAACCTCTTTGGGACTCTGTGAGCTTCCTGGACTTCCTGGAAGTCTATTTCCCTTGCCAGATTGGGGAAGTTCTCCTTTATTATTTGTTCAAATAAGTTTTCCACTTGTTGCTCTTCCTCTTCCCCTTCTGGTACCCCTATAATTTGGATGTTGGAACGTTTCAAGATGTCCTGGAGGTTCCTAAGCCTCTCCTGATTTTTTTGAATTCTTGTTTTTTCATTCTTTTCTGTTTGATTGTTTCTTTCTTCCTTCTGGTCCATTCCATTGATTTGAAACCCAGTTTTCTTTCCATCACTATTGGTTTCGTGTGCATTTTTCTTCATTTCACTTATTGTAGCCTTCATTTTTTTCATCTAATTTGCAACCAAAATCAACCAATTTTGTAAGCATCCTGATTACCAGTGCTTTGAACTGTGCATCTGATAGGTTGGCTATCTCTCAGTCACTTAAAAGTACTGAACATGAGCTTTCAGTTCTGTTTGAGCCATCTTTTTTTTTCCTTTGGTCTGGTCGCACCTGTTATGTATGAGGGGCAGAGCCTTCGGTGTTCACCAGGGCAGGGCACCCCAGTTGCTGGGTTGTCATGTTGTATGTGGGGGCGGGGTCCAAGAGGAAACAATGGCGCCTGCTCTGCTCTCTTTAGGGTTTCAGTCCCCTTTGCTGCTTTCCACAAGCAGATTGGGCCCTTCTGGTGCTGGCTCCCGGGTGGGTGGGCTTGTGTACTTTCTAGGACTCTGTGGGTCTCCCCAAGGAGCTCTCCTGTGAGGCTGGGAGATTCTCCCAACACCTCAACCCCCATAGGTGTTTTCTTTTTTTTTTATTTAAATGAATGTTCAAGTACAGTTTTCGCCCCCTTACTCCCATTCAAGTCCTCCCACCCTCCATAAGTGTTTTCAATCGGTGTTTTTAGGCTTTATTTTCCAGTACTGGGTCACTGGGTTGCTCAGTCTGTGTCGCTGTCCATTTTCACCTAGTTTATCACACTAGAATGTGTGACTGCAGACAGCCAGCTGCCTTGCGCACCTCACTAGGTCTGCTCGTTGCCTCCCGCTCCCAGGGTCTGCCACCAGGTCCATCAGCTGCCCCTGCGCTTCTGGGGTCTGCCAACTGCCTGCACCCTGAGCGCCCCACACCTGCCAGTCACTGCTTTTTCCTGTCGGGAACCCTCAACCCCTCTCGGTAGGCCTCCAACTCCGCCCCTCTTACTGGTCTGGATGAATGGTTGTCAGCCTTCCATATAGTTCATTTCTCTCTGTTCTGATTGTTTTTTTTTTGTTTCTAAATTTTTGTTGTCCTTAGTTTTGGTTGTGTGAGGAGGCACAGTGTGTCTACCTACACCTCCATCTTGGCCGGTCAGTTTGTTCTTAATTTCAATGTCTCTGGCTGTATTTTGCTTGCTTGTTTGTTTTGTTGATTAGGTTCCACTTATAGGTGAGATCATACATTATTTGTCTTTCACTGCCTGGCTTATTTCATTTACCATAATGCTCTCTAGTTCCATTCATGCTGTCGCAAAGGGTAGGAGTTCCTTCTTTCTTTCTGCAGCATAGAATTCCATCGTGTAAATGTACCATAGTTTTTTGATCCATTCATTTACTGATGGGCACTTAGGTTGCTTCTAGCACTTGGCTATTGTAAATTATGCTGCTATGAACATTGGGGTGCATAGGTTCTTTTTGATTGGTGTTTCAGGCTTCTTAGGGTATAATTCCAGCAGTGGAATTGCCAGGTCAAAAGGCAGTTCCATTTTTAGTTTTCTGAGGAAATTCCACACTGTTTTCCACAGTGGCTGCACCAGTCTGCATTCCCACCAACAGTGCACTAGGGTTTTCTTCCATTTCTTTTCTTCATTCCCCAACACACAGTGAAACCTCTGGGGGTACAAAGGAGTTCGGCAGTTAAGTCTTTTTCTCTTTGAGTTTCCGGGGTTTAGCATAAAGGTGGCTTTAACTATTCCTGATTCAAATATCAAGGTGAAGTGTATTCCACAGAACAAGAATCAAAGCAGAGCTTAAAGCTTTAAACCAAGGAGGGGAGATGAAGGCTGTCCAAACTTCTAGCAGACAGCACAGAGGAGTATGTGCCCAAGGTAGACAAAGAACTGACCATTAGGTGGGGTGTCCACATTCTAGGTCAGCTCTTCAGGGTTGGTATCCCTCCCTCTTCACTCCTCTCACCTACTAAACACATTCATGGAAGACCTTGGCACCTGACCTAGGCTTTACTCTGCTGCAGTAATCGTCAAAATGTGGTATCAGCCTCACCTTGTAACTTGTTAGAAATGTGAATTCTTGAGCCACCAAGACCAACAAAATGAGAAATTTCTGGGGCCCAGAAATCTGTGTTGTAACAAGCCTTCCAACTGATCCTGATCCATACTAAGGTTTGAGAACCACTGGACTACTGCACTCCTACAACTTGGGTGACTTCAATACTCACTTCAGTGACCTGTTAGCACTCTGGCCTCTCTGATCCTTGACCTTCTCAATTCTAATGATCCTGCCTTCCACTTCAGCCACCCACTCCCATGTCCCAATCCTATCAAACTCAAAATGTATTCATCTCTGAAGTCTGAAAACATCCCACACGCACATCACCATCTCTTTATCTCTGTACTCTCTGTGCTTTCCTTGAGTGGTGGCAAATTCTCCAACAGCTCCACGTAGACAGGGAGAGGCCAGCCCTATATTCTGATGAGTCCAAAACTTTTCTACCAAATCTTTCTTCCAAGCTTCTGACCTGTGCATCCAATGCCAAATACAAACTCCATCTGGATAGCCCACTGGTACCTCATAGCAAGAAGTCCAAAAATTAACTCCCTACCTTTCCCCAAACCTTTTCCCTTTGCTGCACTCCCTATCTCAGGAGCACAGGGCCACAGATGAGTTTTTAAGGGTGACTTGGGTGTCATTTTTGACATCTTCCTCTCCTTCACCCTTTACAACCAAGAAATCACCCAAATTCTATCAATTTTACTTCCTGGGAGTCATATGTAAGTTATAACTTGTTCTTCAGAGATTGAGGTCTGCAAAGCTCTTACCAGACCAGGGATTCTGTGGGTGATTTATTTCTCAAATATTTTCCCTCTTGATAGCGTATCACCCGTGACTTTGTTTAAATGGTTCTCAATCCTGACTTCATATTAGAATCATCTACAGATTTTATTTATTTTCCTTTAGAGAGAGGAGAATGGAGGGAAAAAGAGAGGGTGTGCAAGAAATACATTAATTGGTTGTCTGTCACACACCCCTAATTGGGGACCTGGCCTGCAACCCACGCTTGTGCCTGGATTGGGAACTGAACCAGCAACCTTTTGGTTCACAGACTGGCACTCAATCCACTGAGTCACATCAGCCAGGGCAGAATCATCTAGGAAGCTTCCAAAATTACAAAGCCTTGGCCCCTTACCTAAATAATCTAATTTAACAAGACTGAGCTGGGGCTCCGAAACAGGAGTTTGTTTTCATTTTTTAAGACTTTTAACTTTTTTAAGGAAGTTTTAGAATCACAGCAAAAGCGAGAAGTACAGAGATTTCCAAAATACCTCTTGCCTCCACACATTCATAGCCTCTCCCATTATCAAAATCCCACACCATATGACCAAAGTGGTACATTTGTTACAACTGATGAACCTAAAATGATATATCGTAATCACTCACCTAGAGCCCATAGGTTACATTAGAAAGATAATTTTTGTAACAAAAGGATTGTTGAGATAGAGGTTTAAAACTGGAGACAGCTTTCAAACACTTGGAAAGTTGCTCAAAATCATTAGTCATTAGTGAAATGTAAATTAAAACAAAAATTATCTTTTTAATCTATATTACACTCTTGTGTGGAACTTTTCCGTGACTCTTGATCTCCTGCAGGATAAGGTCAAAACCTTTAATCTGATGACTGCAGCACTTTCCCATCTGGCCTGTGTCTGTGCCTTGGGCAACACCACTTCCATTTCACGTCTCCTAGCTCTGCTATGGCCATACTGAACTCTCATAATTCTTGGCATATATAGTGATGCAGACCCCAGCTCACGGAGTCCACCACATTGTGGATGAGGAACGAGAAATTCACACAGACTACAGAGTCCTGTGGAGGAAAAGGGACAGCATCGCTTTTCTCTCAAGAGGAAAAAAGCCTTGGCCCTTGCCTTGACAAGACTTTATTTCTTTTCTGGGCATATTACATGATGGTCCCCATTTGCTATGCACAGGTTCATTTTAGGTGGTTACCGTTTACAGAAAACAAAGGAGAGGATGCCGCTAATCACATCACAGAAGAAAGGTATTTGCAAATGCACAGGGAAAAGTGGTTGAACTGGCTACACTTCATACTGGGAAGGTTTAGCATGGATTTTAGGAAGTTGCAGTAAGCACTTGCTGTCTCAATTCAGGGTGAGGGAGTTTTAGCAAAAGCAAGTCTCATAGCAGTCTAGGTACATTGCAGGCCTGATTCCCCACGGGAGAACCTATCGTGGGCTTGGGCCCCGTGCATCTCCAAGTGGGAGCTGGGCCCATGCCACGCAGAATGGTCTCCTATATATAGTACTATTTGAATCCCCTTTATGTTTGCTCATAGCATTCCATCTGCCAAGAAACCCTTCTTGCTTCCTTCAATTATGTCCTCCATTTGCCTTTACTACTCACGCGTCTCCTCCTTTGGAAGGCCTTTCCTGATCAATCCCTCCATCAACACGTTAGATGTCCCTTATGAGTTTCCCTCTATAACAGTTCTATACTGGGGTTGTCTCCCCAAACAGTCTGTCTTTAGGGCCCAGAACATGACCCGACAGGAGGAATTAATTTTGTAGGATCTGCATGTCCCTTAAATGTCCTCTGGCTGAAGCGCTAAGACCTTGTTCCAGTTCCTCAGGAGAAGCCAAAGCCAGATCACCTTTAGGGTATCTTAAAATAGCCCAGACTACTCAGACAGAAAACCTTCTTTCATTTTTTTAAAAAGATTTTATTTACTTATTTATTTTTAGACAGAGGGGAAGGAGGGAGAAAGAGAGGGTAAGAAGCATCGATGTGCGAGAGAGACGTGCAAGAGACACATGATTGTATCAGTTGCCTCTTGCACACCCCCATCTGGGGACCTGGTCCGCAATCCAGGCATGGGTCCTCACTAGGAATCAAACCAGCGACCTTTCAGTTCCAAGACCAGCAATCAATCCACTGAGCCACACCGACCAGGGCAGAAAACCTTCCTTCAATCACAGGAGTATGTAACAGTTGAAAGATAAAACATTTTTTTTAAAGATTTTATTTATTTATTTTTAGAGAGGGAAGGGAGAGGGAGAGAGAGAGAGAGAAACATCAATGTGCGGTTGTTGGGGAACATGGCCTGCAACCTAGGCATGTGCCCTGACTGGGAATCGAACCTGCGATGCCTGGTTCGCAGCCCGCGCTCAATCCACTGAGCTATGCCAGCCAGGGCAAGATAAAACATTTTTAAAAAAGGTAATATAGTACTCGTTAAGAGCATAGACTGGAGCAAGCCAATCTGTCTGGGTTTCACTCCCAGCTCATACTTACTAGCTGTATGATCTTGGAAAAATTATGTGACATTTCTGTGTCTCAGTTTCTTTATTTATAATATTTCTATGAAAATTCTACTTATCTCATAGAGTTCTGGTGAGGATTAAGTTACTAATATATTTAAAGCTCTTAGAATAGGACTTGGCAGGGTATAAGTGTAATGTAAGTATTAACTATTATTACAAAATCTTCCTGCCAATCCTGCAAGCTAGATATTATTATTCCTGTTTTACAGATTAGGAAACTGAAGTTTAGAGAGAGAAGTGACTTGCTCCAGGTTATAGAGTTAACTTGGCTCCCAGGTTTGGTAACTAATCTAGATCTCATACTTGGTATGCACATTTTATTCTTTGTCTTTAACCCTTCTGTTACTTTCTGTCACAGTGGGTGGGAGAAAGAAAGATGTGGCAGCCAGTTTGGAATAGTCACCCCAATCAGACTACTGGGGCCTTGTCCCCAGGGTGTGCTTCTGTAGAGGGTCATCTCTCCAAGTGCTACAAATGATGCATCTGCCATGGACAGTGTGTGTGTATAAAGTCCACTTCTCCAGGCATCCTTACCTGTCATCTACTATTCGCCAGTGTCATAGCCCTTTCCTAGGAAGTCATATGCATGTAAATAATTTATCTTCAATGAATATTAAATGAGGTTTGGCTAAGCCCATATTCTTTTTAAAAAATATTTTATTTATTTATTTTTAGAGAAAAATAAGTAAAGGGAGCAAGGGAGAAAAAGAGGGAGAGAAACTTCAATGCACGAGAGAGACATCAATTGGTTGCCTCTTGCGCACCCCCAACTAGGGACTTGGCCCACAACCCAGGTATGTGTCCTGACTGGGAATCGAACCAGTGACCTTGTGGTTTGCAGGCCAGCACTCAATCCACTGAGCCACACCAGCCAGGGCCAAAGCCCTTATTCTTAATTTAAAATTTTTTTCAATTACAGCTTACATCAATATTATTTTGAGTTAGTTTCAGGTGTAACAAAGCCCTTCTTAAACCTGGAATTCTACGGGTGGCAAATTCCCTGACTAATGATAACTCTTCTACTCAATAGTCTTTCCACTGGACCATGTGCCTCTTTTTTGTGTCATGCCATATGCTGGACTCTGAGAACACATAAATAAGACATAGCCTTTGCCCTCAAGGTACTCAAGTCCTGTGGGGAGAAAAGACAGACAACAGCAAAACAATGTGATCAGTACTTTTTAAAAATTTTTTGTTTATTTTTAGAGAAAGGGGAAGGGAGGAAAAAACAGAGGGAGAGAAACATCGATGTCCGAGAGAAGCATCAGTTGGTTGTGTCTTGCATGTGCCCCAACTGGGGACCTGGCCCTCAACCTAGGCGTGTGCCCTGATTAGGAATTGAACAAGCGATCTTTCGCTTTGCGGGATGAAGCCCAACCCATGGAGCCACACCAGTCAGGGCTAATCCGTACTTTTATAAAAAGAAGCATAGCACAGAGGAGGCATCCAGCCCAGTGCAGCCTTCAGAGAGGGCTTCCTAGAAGAGGTACTACTTGACCTGGGCTCTGAAACACAAATAAGAATGACCTAAATTAAGAGGGAAGGAAAGAGTATTCAAGATAGAGGGAACAATATGTGTGAAGGCATGAAACCAGGCTCTACGCACAGTTTTGGGTGATGCACGAAGAGTACGTAGAGGAGTGGAAGAGACCACTGGAGAGGCAGGCGGGGGCAGATTATAGCACAGCAAAGGTAAGGAACTTATACTTCATCTTTAACACTATATGACATTTGGTCACAACTGCACCACTGCTTCTTACTGATAGTCATCATTTGGTTATGAAGAAGCCCAGATTAATTCACCCATTCATTTACCCACTCATCAACATGTACTGAGCACCTACTTGTAACAGTTCTTATGTAGGGACTGGAAGCCTCAGGGTCATGATTTGAAATCTTGTGAGCTTTTTAGAAGACACTAAATCTCAGCCCAGACTTGAGATGATTGACCCTGAAGTCAGATCCCTTCATTACCCTTGGTGTTGCTACCTGTTGTGTCAGTTGGGTGCCCCTGAGCATGCTACAGTGAAGCAGTGTGGGGGCACATTATAGGAATGACTACAATCGCAGCAACTAGGCCAGTCAACCTGAGTGGAGTGGGAGTACCTCCTGTGCCTAAGCACAGGGAGAGAATATGAAGTCCCTGCTCTCTGGGAATTCACAGTCTCAAAATGCAGAAAGTTATACCTGGAAGACACCTTAGAAATCCTCAGTCACATGGGATAAATTGAGTTCTTGCAAAGTGCTTGACTGTATAGGGACCTGAGACATGATTTCCATCCTTAAGGAGCTCACAGTCTGGTGAAATAGGTACTGTAAAAACAGGTGATCACAGAGCTTCAAGAGGTGGAGGAAATTTCAGCTGGCTAACCACAGCCCACTGTCAACCAGTAAAGGTTGGGAAAGTATCCTAAACAAAGACTGGGGGTGTCATGTCTGAGCTGGTATCAAGGGTGTCACAGTTTGAGCTAAGGTTAGAGAGAAATGTGGGGACAGCCCACACAGAGAAAATAGCTTGAGGAGTTCAGAGAAGAAAATAGCTTGAGGAGAGTCAGAGGGATTGGCTTGTCTCACACAGGTAGAGAAAGCATTCAATATCAAGCACAGTGTAAACAGGGGCCAGGTGAGCTAAGTGGTAAGCAGGGGTCATTGCTGAGCTAAGGATGTGGGCGATGTAGAGCCAATGGCTTCCAACATGGGGGCAGCAGAGTTAGATCTGCCTTTTAGGGAAAAAAGTCCCTTTCAGTGCTGAGCTCATGTTCTCATCTGTAAAATGAGGGAGTTGAAGAGGATCTTTAAAACAGTTTGTGAATGTGTCCTGTGAGTCTGATTTAAAGCAGTACTTCTCAAAGTTTGTTGTGCCTCTGAATCCCCTGAGGATCTTGTTAAAATGTAGATGCTGCTTTAGTAGGTCTGGGCGGGGCCCTAGAATCTGCATTTCTACCAAGATTTCAAACGATGCTGGTGTTGCAGGTCACACTTTCAGTACAAAGGATTTAGAGTTGTTTCCAACCTGTAAATTCTATCAGTTGTAGATTATTTTTTCAGAAGCAGTATTTTAATTTTTACAGTGTTTGGAGATTTACAAAAAGGTCTACCTACATGATTCCCTTTAACTGCTTTCAGTAATTCTTCCTGAGAGGAATTATTTAGTGGTAGTGTGAAGCATCCTTAAAAGTTAGGTATTAAATTTTGTCTGTCTCCTCCCAGCATCGTGGTGGGCTAGTGATTATGAGTGCAGTGTTACATATTAGGAGGCTGAAGGTCTGAAAAGAAAATGGACTTAGCCAAGGCTAAATACTATAGAAGTAGCAGAACAGGAATTAAAATGGAAGCTTTCTGACCCCTCTTCCACTGTTGTTTCCAGCACATATCAGTGCTCCTTCAGGCATTCATTTACTAAACACAGATTTATGGTACACCAATTACATTTCAGACCCATCGCAATGCACGAATGTGAAGAAAGTTACCTTTCAGTGCTGGAAAGAGTGAAATAGACCAACGCAGGGGGAGAGGAAGGCTCATTGGAGAGTGTGACTTATCATTGACATGTCAGTTGTAAAGATGGATTATAAAGTAAACCCAGTCAGTATTAATTTCTGACTTTTGCACATACATTCATTAAATATTTATTGTACCCTAATCTGCACCAGGCTCTGTGTTAGATTCGGGTGACATAAGCATGAATCAGACGAGTCTCAGAGAGCTCACAGCTTAATTGAACATGGCATCTCACTGTTTACAAGTCCTTCCCCAACATGGATAACTGCTGCCAGTTGCTGAGTGTTCAATATGTGCCACTGTTGTGCTAAGCTTTATGCATCATTATCATAATTATTTTAATGAATCCTCAAAAATCTCATTAGAACAAATACTAATTGCAGGCAAAAGTTTTTGTTATTTTTTTCATTAATGTATCCCTAGAACCTAGAATAGTGCCTGTCATGTACTAGGCCCCTGAAAAAATTGTTGAATGAACAAACAATTGTTGTGAAGGTACAACTATTACCCCCATTTCACAGATGAGTAAACTAAGGAGCAAGTAGGTAAAATGCTTTGCCTCAGACTTCCCAAATAGTAAAAGTCAGAACTAAGACACTTTTAGAAGAACCCAGAATTGTCTGACTCCAAACCTAGTGGGCTTCCCCTAGTGTACACCAGTGATTTGCAAACTTTAGGAAGTGTCTCAGTCACCTAGAAAGTTCATTTACACACAGATTGCTGAGGCCCGGAGAGTCAGTTTGTGATTTGTGATGGGGGCAGAGAACATTCATTTCTGACAAACTTCCAGGTATTCTGATTCTGCTGGCTTAGGGACCATACTTCAAAAATCACTGCTCTATACCAAACTGCCTCCCAGTTTCTTATTTATTTCTATCAGGTAAATAGAGATTAATATGCCATGGAGAATGAGGACAATAAGGCTAGAAAAGTAACACAACTTGTTCAAGTTCCCACAGAAAGTATGAGATTCCAAGGTTAGTGTGATTCCAAAATTCTTATTATTCTTGATGAACCTTGCTGCCTCAGATAATGATATATGGGCAAGAGACACAGAGGAAACGAGAGACAAAAAAGAGGGAGGGTGTTTGTCGGGAGGAGGTGAAGATAAAGTTGGGAAGGTTACCATCCAACTTTTGTCCTGAGGGAAGAGTCTGTGGCTTCCATGGCTTTCTCGTTAACTTTCTGTGTGCCCTGGGTCAAGCCTCCTCCTCTGTCTGGACCTCAGTCCTCTTCTCTGTGAAGCAGGGACCTTTCTAGCTTGAAGCACAGTCTGGGAGCCTCAAAGACAGGCAGGAACGTGGAGGTTGCATTGAATCCTGTTTCTGATAGCTTTGCCCTGGCTGGGAACCATGCAGGTCATGTGGGGACTACGCGATGTGCAACTGTGCTGCTGAAACGGGAGCCTGAGCAGAGCTGGCACCTATCATGGCCTCTTCCTGTTTCCATGGGAAGAAGGATACAGGGAGGCAGGGCTGGAGGCTAAGCAGGCTCGTGCTAGGGGATTGGCCACAGCAGGAAGGGCAGGACACCTCCATGACTAACAAACCCAATGCTGAGGGTCCCCAGGGTACCTGCAGAGGATGAAGAACTGGTGCCTCCAAGGCGACCCTGGGAAAGCCTAAGCATCCTGAGTGTTTGGCCACCTGCAGCTGCACCAGCATGCACCAGCCTGTACCAGCCACTGAGAACCCCTTGTTCAGTTTAGACACAAGTACCAATCCCAGGTCTTTAAAGTAACATCACAGCAAATGTGATTGGTCTTGTTTTTCCCCAGTAGGTGAATCCTGTCTGCTCTCAGATATGTAACCTTTGGGGGAGGCTTGCTGGGCTGTGTGTGTGACCTTTAAGAAATCACTTTACTTCTCTGAACCTTGTTTATAAAATGGAGATATTAATACCTGAAATGACCCATAAGACAGTGAACATGTCTGGGGAAGACATTATGTCTTTAAAAAACATTTGCAAAAATAATATATGATTATTATGGAAATAAAGATAGCCCCGACTGGTGTGGCTCAGTGGATTGAATGCTGGCCTTTTGACAAAAATCAAGACAAGTGTCGCTGAGGCTATGCAGAAATTGGAATCCTTGCACCCTCTTGACAGGAATGTAAAATGGTACAGTTGTGGAAAACAGTATTGATGTTCCTCAAAAAATTAAAAATAGAGTTAACATATGGTCCATCAATCCCACCTCTGAACATTTATCCAAAAGAATTGAAATCAGCATTTTGAAGAGATATTAGCATCCACACATTCACGGCAACACTATTCACAGGAATCAAGATGTGGGACAACCTAAATGTCCACTGACAGGTGAATGGGCAAAGAAAATGTGGTATACATGCATATATTGGAATACTATTCAGCCTCAAAAGAGAAGCAAATACTGCAGTATGGTACAACTTAGATGAACCTTGATGAAATTATTCTAAGTGAAATGAGCTTATCACAGAATGACAAATACTGCATAATTCCATTTATATGAGGTATCTAAAATAGTCAAATTCATAGACTCAGAGAATGGAATGGTGGTTACTGGGCCTGGGTGAAGCAGAGGAAATGGGGCGTGAGTTTCAGTTAAGCAAGATCAGTAAACTAATCAAGGGCATGAGTTTTAGTTAAGCAAGATCAGTAAACTCTAGAAAGCTGTACAATAAACTCTAGAAATGTATAACACTGTACATTGTACCTATGTTCAACAATAATATATTGTACACTTAAAAATCTGTTGTCAGTATAGACATGTTAAGTGATCTCACTAAAATAAAATAAATCAAACAAATAAAAATGCAAGTGGTGCCCTGGTTGGTGTAGCTCAGTGGATTGAGCATGGGCCTGTGAACCAAAGGGACGCTGGTTCAATTTCCCATTAGGGTACATGCCTGGATTGCGGGCCAAGTCCCCAGTAGGGGTTGCACGAGAGGCAACCACACACTGATGTTTCTCTCCCTCTCTTTCTCCCTTCCCCTCTCTAAAAAATAAGTAAATAATATCTTTTAAAAAATGCAAAGTGGCTGTAGCATTTTGCATTCTAACCAGAAATATATAAGGGTTCCAGCTTTTTTACATCCTCATCAACACTTGGTATTGTTTGTTGTTGATTATAGCCATTCTAGTAGCTGTGTACTGGTATGTCATTGTGGAAACATATTTGTGTTTTACTATGCTGGGTGTATTTTTGTGTGCTTGTTGCCTATTCATACATTTTCTTTGGTAAAATGTCTACTCAAATGTTTTGCCCATTTTTTAAACATTGTCTTTTTATTGTTGAGTTGTAGTTCTCTATGTACAAGCCCACTGTGAGAGGGACAGTTTGCAAATATTTTCTCCCACTGCACCCCAAATATATACAATTTATTTTATTTTATTTTATTTTAAGACTTTATTTAGTTTATTTTTAGAGAGAGGGGAAAGGCAGGAGAAAGAGAGGATGAGAAACATCAATGTGTGGTTGCCTCTCATGCGCTCCCTACTGGGGGCCTGACCCACAACCCTGGCATGTGCCCTGATTGGTAATCAAACCGTTGACCCTTTGCTTCACAGGCCCATGCTCAATCCACTGAGCTACACAAGCCAGGGTATATATGCACATTTTAAATGTTAATAAATATTACCAAATTACTCTCCAAAGACGAAGCATCAACATATATTCCCACCAACAGTGTATGGGAATGCTGGTTTCCCAGCGTCTTCATAAACAATCTTTGTTAACCTACGAAATGAAAAAATGATATCATACCATTTCTAATTTACCTTCCTTTTATCATTGGGGGAGCATCTCATCTTGTTTATTTACCAGTGCTTTTCCTCTTCTAAGGAAAAACATGTTCTTGTTGAAACTTTGCATTTTTCAACTTTGTATCCCTTAAGCCCTAATCATTATTTAGCATCCAGGAAGTGTTTGTTGAATGAATGAAGAAGAATGCTGTGAAGAATAAATGAGATAAAGTACTAAACTAAAGTACTCATTAGAGATTAATTAATATTAGTTGAATGTATGTCTGGAGTCAGGAGGTGAGTGCTATGATGCTCTTGACTTTGTCCCCTTCAGGATCTGGGGTGGGCTGCTGAACTCTAAGATTCCAAGAGGCCTGGCTTCTCTGGAGCTTCTCATTGTGTGTTTTTGGGCACACAAAAGAGTGCCCAAATAACTCCTTTGAACCCTCCAAATAACTCCTTTGACCCTCCACTTCCCTGCAACAGTCTGAAAAGTGTATACAAGCTGCATCATGCTTATCAAAAAGGGTTATTAGACTGAAAACATGATATTAATTTATAATAAGTATATATTCATAAGTTTAAAATGAATGTATACTTGAATATTCACATGAATATTCATACATCAAAAAATAAGTTTAAAAAGTAAATGAGAAAATTTATAAGAATAGGGAAAATAAACCTACATAATAAGGCCAGGACTAAGAAAAGATGCTGTCTTTGTAATGACCTTAAATTTCCTTCAAAATATGTGATTTCCTACTTGGCCCAGCTTCTCTTCCATTTTTTCCCTAACTCTCTGTCTCCCTCTACTGCTCAGGTATTCTCATTTCAGTGTATTTCAATTTAGCAAATAGGATTAATGGAAATAATTGTGGCCTGTCCCTGACCTTAGTTACCTATATTACCCTCACCAAACCCTGTTCTATTCTTGGCTGTGACCAGCACAAGGGAAATAGAACTCACAGTCTGGTGGGGGACACAGATTTTCAAGCATTGTAACCATTATGAGTATGATAAGAAATAATTTGAGCCATACACTCTGCTAAGCACATCGCATACATGAACTTTTAGTCCTACTGACAGCCATACAGGGGATCTCATGTACAGAAAAGGAATCAGGGTCACAAATGTGACTGGTTCAAGGTCACAATTTAGTAAACATGGATTCTGACTACGATCTGTCTGCCCTCCAAAGCCAGTCCTTTCCTACTACAACAGAATAATTCAAGTGATGTGAAACACTGAAGTGGGAGCATCAAAATCTACTTTAGGGGTAGGTAGTTATTGTGCCTGGGAAGATTTTACAGGGGAGAAAATTTCTGATTTGGGCAGAGAAGGCTGGTCCACACATAGAGGAGCAAACCTGGGACCTATTCAGTGAATAGAAGGTCGGGTGGGGTGTGGGGAAACAAAGGCAGGAAATGAGGCTAGAATCAGATTGTACATGGCCTCAAAGGCCAGGCTAAGGAAGGTGGGCTCAAAATCCAAGGTCAGGGCTTCCCTATCTGGGGCATGTATACTGAATGACCTCCCAGTGTGGTCAGGTTATGAGAACCCACAGGTGAATGTGGCATATCACCTGGAATTTCAATTTTACTCAAAGGCTTGGGGAAAAAGCAATCTCATGTTTTTCTATGAAAGATGTATTATAGAGCCCTGGCTGGTGTGGCTCAGTTGGTTGGAGGGTCTCCCATTAACTGAAAGGTAGCGAGTTTGATTCCTGGTCAGGACACATGCCTAGGTTGCAGGTTCAGTCTTGGTTGGGGCATGTGCCAGAACCAACCAGTCGATATTTCTCTCTAACACTGCTGTTTCTCTCTCTTGTTTTCTCTCTCTCTGTCTGGAATAAAAAAAAAGTGTTATGAAATTGGATGTAATATCATGGATTTTAAAATTAAACCTGAGATTTCAAAAACATTTCCCAGTTGCAGTAAGCTGTTTCCCAATGAGGAAGTGTTTGGAAGCCTACACTCTCTGATGCCCTTAGGGATAGATATTTGGGAAGCATTGTAGGTGCTGGATGGGAAATAGGAAACCATGAATTGAATTCCACGTGAGGGCTCTAGACTAGGTCTGGCTGGCACTCAAAGATTAATGGGAACTATCTTTGGAGAGCTTTTAGTCTGGGCCTTATGACGCTGATGATTCTGAGCAGGAGAACAAATTAAAAAGCAGGTGAATTTCCTTTTCTCTCCCCTATCTCCTTGACACATTCCTTTTGTAACTCAACCATTCTTTTATTAAAAAAATATTTACTGCACAACAACTCTCTCACTTCCTGTGTGATCTTGGACAAGTTACCTAACTTTTGTGTACCTCCGTTTCTTCATCTGCAAAATGGGAATATAATATACCTACCCGGGGCATTACCAGGAGTGTCATAGGGAGAATTAAATGGGAATTTGTATAGTGCTCTTAGAATAGAATGTGGAACAAAGTTCAGCCCTGTTTAAATGTTAGCTATTATAACAATATTATTTGTACAACCTCTACAGCTACTGTTTTCCAGTCATTACCTTGCACAGCCATCATTTTTTAGGTAATTCATGTTGGGAGCAGGGGTTGGGTCTGGCAGGAATATAGAAATGAATCAGACTTCTCCTTGCAGTTGTACAGACTTATAAGTATCTGGCACATAGGAAGTGTCCAAATTGCTTGTTGAATGAATGAATGAATGAATGAATGAATAAATAAATGTCGTCCTACTAAACTGCAAGCTCTTTAAAGGCAGGGACCATTCTAGCTGTGAATTACTAGAAGAACATACTTGGTGAGGCACACAGTGGGCACTTAGAGAGTTGAAGGGATAAAAGACTACAGGCAGAAAAATCATTTAAGACCACAAAGCTGGCACAGAGTGCTGCAGAAAGGCTGCCATCAGTCTTTGAAATGGGCAGAACAGAGGAAAAGATGTGACCGCCAAAGGCTTTAACAGCGTGAGGATTAGGGGGAAGCCCAGGCTTGCGGACACGACTCTCCTAGAACCTAGAACGCGCGTGTGAGTGCTGACCTCCGAGGCTCCCAGGCCCAGGCCCCGCCCCTTCGCCGGCTCACGTGACCATGGGCGGGACTCCGGCGGGGAGTCAGTGGGAGAGACTGGGTAATCCCGCCTGGGAGAGTAAGGGCCATGGCTGGCCTGGTGGACTTTCAGGACGAGGAGCAGGTGAAGTCGTTTCTGGAGAATCTGAAGGTGGAGTGCAACTATCAATGCTACCAAGAGAAGGACCCGGATGGTGAGCGCCCCGAGAGCCCTGGGAGCACGTGGGAGATCATGGAGGAGGGTGCGGGGGACCGGGCGGGTCACGAGAGTGACCTCTGAGGGATTCTGGAAACAGTCAGGGGCTGGGGACACATCCGGACGGAGTCTGTGGGACACAGACGACCTTGTGTGTGTTAGGGAGAGTTGGGTTTCCACAAGGTCTCTCCGGGCTCGCGGTGCGGGAATGCTCCGCGGGTTTCAGTCTGGTGGCTGGGCGGGAAGGAGATATGCCTGGGTACTTAGGGGAGAGGGACGTGGGCATACATCAGTGAACAGATAAGATTTCCTGTCCTCTTGGAGCTTATATTCCAGCAAGGTGAATTGGGCAATAAACATAAGGAAATGAAAGAAATAATGTGTTAGAAAATAATAAGTGCAGCCATGGCTGGTGTGGCCCAGTTGGTTGGAATGTGGTGTCCCCTGCACCGAAAGGTTGGGAGTTTGACTCCAGGTCAGGGCACCTACCTAGGTTGTGGGTTCGTTCCCCCAACCCTCCCCGTCAGGGGCACATGGGAGGTAACCAGTCGCTATTTCTCACATCGATATTTCTGTTTCTCAGTGTCTCTCCATCTCACCCCCTCCCCCCCCATATATATAAACTTTTTTTTTTTTTTTTTTTAAGAAAAGTGCAATAGGAAAAAGAACTGACTGAGAAGTGTCAGGAGTTTAGGAGGTCAATTTTATTTTATTTTTTAAAGATTTATTTATTATAGAGAGAGGGAGAAAGAGCAGAAGAAATACATGGATTGCCTCTTGCATGTTCCCTTCTGGGGACCTGGTCCCACAATCCAGGCATGTGCCTTGAATGGGAATCCAAACAGCGACTTTTGGGGTCACAGCTGTGCAGGTTGGCGCTCAATCCACTGAGCCACTCCAGCCAGGGCAGGAGGGAATTTTAAATTGAGTGGTTAGGGGGAATCATTGAAAAAAATGGCATTTGAACAAAGTCTTGAATAAGGTAAGGGAGATCTGTGCCAGGTGAAAGTGACAGCTTTCCTGGGTGAATGTAGGAAGGTACCAAGAGAAGGACCAGGATGGTGAGCGTGCCCCCAGGCGCCCTGGGAGCACATGGGAGATCATGGAGGAGGGGGTCAGGGGCCAGGGGCCTGACCGGTCACCTGAGCGACTTCTGAGGGACTCTGGAAATGGTCATGGGCTGGGGACACATCCGAATGGAGTCTGTGGGACACAAACGACCTTGTGTGTGTTAGGGAGAGTTGGGTTTGCACGAGGTCTCTCTGGACCCGCAGTGCAGGAATGCTCTGCGGGTTTCAGCCTGGAGGCTGGGCGGGAAGGAGAAATGCAGGAAGGTACATTCACCCAGGAAAGGACCTGAGATATGAATGTACCATGTGTGCTATGGAAACACTGAGTTGACTTGAGAGTGGGGTGGACGTTGGTGTCCAGAAGGGGCCACCCAGAGCAGTCAGTTTTTCCTACTTTACAAAGGAAAAAAAAAATGGCACTGGTCATACCTCATAATAGCTTGCAGCCTAGTTTCCAGAGCATGGTATAGCTCCATTTTGATGCTAACCAACTACACAGAGTTGCTCTGCAGCATAATAGCTTAAAAAGAACCCATGTTGCTCTTTGAGGGCTGGTCCATGTCCCAAGTGTAGAAAGAATTCACAGGAGTTGGAGTCACTGAGGAGCAGGAAGGTTGGGAAAGATTTCTGGGGTTGGTCAGAAGGAACAGGCCTTCCCTGGTAACCCAGTCTGTTAACCATTTTCCCAGCATACACAACAAAATGTTATAATACTGTTTTATTTCAGATGTGACATTTATTACTTTTTTATTGTTACTTTATTTTTAAAATATATTTTGTTGATTACGCTATTATAGTTTTCCCAATGTTTCTCCCTTTATCCCCCCTCCGCCCTGCATCCCCCAACCCTCCAGTATTACCCCCACCTTAGTTCACGTCCATGGGTTGTACATCTAAGTTCTTTTGAGTTCTCTTTTCCCTATATCATTTTTGATGGTTCCCTATTTTATATCTACCAATTATGCGTTTTCTTCACTGTACCTATTCCTCCCTTCCTTTCCCCTTCCCACTGAAAACCCTCCATGTATTGTCCATTTCTCTGATTCTGTTCCTGTTCTAGTTGTTTGCTTAGTTTCTGTTTTTGTTGTTTTTTTAGGTTCATTTGTTGATAGCTGTGAATTTGTTGTCATTTTACTGTTCATATTTTTGATCTTCTTATTCTTAGATAAATCCCTTTAACATTTCATATAATAAGGGCTTGGTGATGATGAACTCCTTTAACTTGACCTTATCTGGGAAGTACTTTATCTGCCCTTCCATTCTAAATGAAAGCTTAGCTGGATAGAGCAATCTGGGATGTAGGTCCTTGCCTTTCATGACTTGGAATACTTCTTTCCAGCCCCTTCTTGCCTGCAAGGTCTCTTTTGAGAAATCAGCTGACAGTCTGATGGGAACTCCTCTGTAGGTAACTCTCTCCTTTCCTCTTGCTTCTTTTAAAATTCTCTCTTTATCTTTAATCTTGGGTAACTCGATGATGTGCCTTGGTGTGTTCCTCTTTGGGTCCAACTTCTCTGGGACTCTCTGGGTTTCCTGAACTTCCTGGAAGTCTGTTTCCTTCGCCAGATTGGGGAAGTTTTCAATTTCTTGCTGTTGTTCTTCCCTTTTTGGCACCCCTATAATTTGGATATTGGAACGTTTCAGGTTGTCCCAGAGGTTCCTAAGTCTCTCTCCATTTTTTTGAATTCTTGTTTCTTTGTTCTGTTCTGGTTGGATGTTTATTTCTTCCTTTTGTTCCAAACTGTTGCTTTGAGTCCTGGTTTCCTTCCTGTCACTGTTGGTTCCCTGAATATTTTGCTTTATTTCATTTTGGGTATCTTTCATTTGTCCTTTCATTTTTTGACCAAGCTCAATCAGTTCTGTAAGCATTTTGATTACCAGGGCTTTGAACTCTCCATCAGATAGGTTGGCTATCTCCTCATCGCTTAGCCCTCTTTCTGAAGTTTTGCTCTGTTCTTTCATTTGGGCCATATTTCTTTGTCTGGGGGCACCTGTTAAGTCATAAGGGGGTGGGACCTTAGGTATTCTTGGGTCAGGGCAATCCTCCTCGCTGCCCTGTGGTGCTGCCTGGGGGGTGAGGGGCAGAGAGGGAGCAACGCAGCTCTCCTGCCTGGCTCTGGCGCACTTTCTCCTGTGAGACTGGGAGTTTCCTCCCACCGTGGCAATCACCACAGTCCACAGTCAGCTCTGAGTCTCAGTTTCCCATTCAGCCAGCCCTGCCAGCCTGGTCCCCAGCCTTGCCCAGGTTTCTCTCAGCTGCCCCCGCCCATGCAGTTCTTGCCTTGGGTTCTTACTGGTCTGGTTGTTCTTGTTGACTGTTTCTTTAATTCCTCAGTTGTTGGAGTCTCATGCAGTTTGATTTTTGGCACTTCTGATTATTTATTGATTTTAGATTGGTTGCCATCCTCTTTTAGGTTGTGCAAGGAAGCGCAGGGTTTCTACCTATGCCTCCATCTTGGCCAGAACTCCATTTATTACTTTTCAAATACAACTTGTTCATCCATGCACTTAATTATTGCGCTTCCTCCTCTAGAATGTAATTTTTAGGAGGGCAAGTGACTGTATTCCCAGCTTCTGGTACATAAATGAACATAGATGCTCCAATATAGTGGAGTGAAAATGAATGAGTTAAGTGTTATTGGGAATGAAGAAGAGACAGAGGGGAGAGATGTTGCAGAGAGGCTTACTGGGGCCAGAGCCTGCCAAGGAGAGAGAGTACTGTTTCCAACTCCTTTGGTAGCTGCTGTTCCTACTGTTTTCAGGCTTCATGTTCCCAGCCTGACTGAGGAGTAGTAAGATGCAGTCATGGAAGCACCCCTTTCTTGCTGCTGCAGAGACTAGCTCATGGACCCTTTTGGTTTTTTGTGTCTGACTACTGAACTTCCTAAGACGTTCCAAGCCAGCGGAGTTTGTGCTGCATCTTTGTGCTGGCCTGACTGACAGGGAGCAAAGTGGGGGGTGTGAGGAGGAGTCAGTGCAGGAGCCAAGGTCTCCCCAGGCCTCATACTGCTCAGTCCCTGCCTAAGAGCAGACAATGCCATTTGTAGGAATGGCTGTACACCACCTGCATTCCTTGTCACATCTCAGGAGAACAGAGGCTGGTCTTAAATGAAAGACACATCTGGCCAATCATACTTGGACCCTCTCCACTGCTGAGCAGTGGCCCCAGACAAGAACAGCTCTTGTCCTCTTTTCACAGGTTGTTACCGGCTGGTGGACTATTTGGAAGGGATCCAGAAGAATTTTGATGAGGCTGCCAAGGTCTTGAAGTTCAACTGTGAAGAGAATAAACACAGTAATAGCTGCTACAAACTGGGGGCCTATTACGTGACTGGGAAAGGTAAGGAGGGCCTCCTTTCTTTGGTCCTTGTCATTGATGTTAGTGCTGACCTCATACTGAGCCCTCTTTGCAAAAGGGTCTTCACAGTCTTTGGGGAAGCACATTGTAGGAAGATTTGGAAAGGTGATCGGGGAAGATTATAGCCTTTTAAGGTAGGGAGTCTTAGGAAGTGCTATTTGCAAGTAGTGCCCAGAACTGTGACTCTGTGCCTTTAGGATGTAGAAAACAATTAGTATTTGCTTCTTTGGACGGTTGTGAGGATTAAATAGGATAATGTAGGTAAAGGCATCAGCACATGCCTGGCCCAGAGAAAGGGGTCAATAGTAATTCATTTCTTTCCATCTGTCTTTTTCTCCCTGTGCCCTAATTGCAATTGTCACTGGAGTAGTGTTTAAGTTATCTATTGCTAAATAGCAAATTATCCCAGCAAACTTATTTCACAAAGTTTCTGTGGGCCAGGAATTTGGACGTTGGCTTAGCTGTGTGCCTTGGGGTCTCATGATTTTGCAGACATTAGCCAGGAAGCTAGGGCTGCAGTCATTTGAAGGCTTGACTGGAACTGGAGTTTCCGGTTTAAAAATGACTTACCTCATGTGGCTGTTGGTAAAGACTTTCTGTTCCTTGCCACCTGTTATCAGGAGACCTCAGTTCTTTGTGACATGGATCTCTCTCTTTGTGACATGTGCCCTTCTCTATGTGTCCTCATGCTATGGCATCTAGCTTCCTCCAGAGGGATTGGTCCAAGAACAAGAAGGAATCCTCACTGTCTTTTTAAAAATATATATTTTATTGATTATGCTATTAGAGTTGTCCCAATTTTCTCCCCTTTTGCCCCCCTCTACCCAGTACCCCCATTCCCTCCAGCAGTCCCAGCCTTTAGTTCATGTCCATGGGTCATGCATATAAGTTCTTTGACTACTCCATTACCTATCCTGTTCTTAACATCCCTGTTTTGTACATACTAATATGTACTTTTTTAAAAAAAGATTTTGTTTACTTATTTTTAGAGGGGAAGAGAGGGAGAAAGAGAGAGAAATAGCAATATGTGATTGTCTCTCATGTGCCCCCTGCTGGGGACCTGGCCTGCAACCCAGGCATGTGCCCTGACTGGGAATTTAACCAGCAATCCCTTGCTTCACAGGCTGTCACTCAATCCACAGGGGCACACCAGCCAGGGCCAATTTATACTTCCTAATCCCTGCACCTTTTCCCCCATTCTCCCCTTCCCCCCTCAGCCAATAACCCTCCAAATGATCTCCATATCTATGATTCTGTTCCTGTTCTGCTTGTTTGCTTAGTTTGTTTTTGATTCAGTTGATGGTAATTGTGTATTTGTTGCCATTTTAATGTTCATAGTTTGGATCTTCTTTTTCTTATATGGTCCCCTCTAACATTTCATATAATAATGGCTTGGTGATGATGAACTCTTTTAGTTTTACCTTGTCTGGCAAGCACTTTATCTGCCCTTCCATTCTAAATGATAGCTTTGCTGGATAGAGTAATCTTGGATGTAGGTCCTTGCCTTTCATGACTTCAAAATACCTCTTTCCAGCCCCTTCTAGCCTGCAAGGTTTCTTTTGAGAAATCAGCTGACAGTCTTATGGGAACTCCTTTATATGTAAATATCTTCTTTTCTCTTGCTGCTTTTAAGATTTTTTTCTTTATCTTTAACCAAACATTTTAAATATGATGTGTCTTGGTGTGGTCCTCTTTGGGTCCAACTTGTTTGGGACTTTCTGTGTTTCCTGGATTTTTATGTCTATTTCCTTCACCAGATTACGGAACTTTTCTTTCATTTTTTTTTAATATAAATTTTCAATTTCTTGCTCATCCCCTTCTGGCACCCTTATGATTCAGGTGTTGTTACATTTGGAGATGTCCCAGAGGCTCCTTATTCTGTTCTCTCTCTCTTTTTTTTTAATTATTTTTTCTTCTTTCAGTTCTGATTGAATGCTTCCTTTCTTTTTTCTTATGTTCAAATTATTGATTTGAATTTCAACTTCATCCCTTCTATTGTTGGTTTCCTGTAGGTTTTTCTTTATGACCTTCATTTCTGCCTGGGCCTTTTTTATGCTGTTTCAGTACCCAGTGAGTTCCTGGAGCATCCTGATAACCAGTATTTTAAACTGCCTCTAATAGGTTGCTTATCTCCATTTTGTTTAGTTATTTTTCTGGAGTTTTGTTCTGTTGTTCTTTTGTTTCTGTTTTTGTTTTTGTTTTAAGAGAGAGGAAGGTAGGGAGAAAGAGGGATAAAAACATCAATGTGTGGTTGTCTCTCATGCGCCCCCCCCACTGGGGACCTGGCCTGCAACCCAGGCATGTGCCCTGACTGGGAATCAAACCAGCAACCCTTTGGTTTGCAGGCCAGCACTCAGTCCACTGAGCCACACCAGCTAGGGCTGTTCTGTTCTTTCGTTTGGGCCATATTTCTTTGTCTCCTCAATTTGGCAGCCTCCCTGTTTTTGTTTGTGTATTAGGCATAGCTGCCTTGACTCCTTGTCTTAGTAGCTTAATCTGTTATAAAAAACACATCTGTAAATTGTGTGGGGCAGAACCTTATGTAGTCACCAGGGCAGGGCAATTTGTCTCATTTCTTTGTGGCTCTGTGTGGGGGAGGGGTCAAAGAGGGCACAATGCCACTCCCTGGCCTGTGGAGATTGCCTGAGAGGAAGCTGTCTCCCTGGCACTCACCCCCTTGCCAGTCAGTTCACTTTCTCCCCTTCTCCCTATAAGCCACTTATGCCCTTCTAGCTGTTGCTCTGGTGCTGAATGCCAGAGGGGTGGGTCTGCGTAAGTCTTTAGTCCATTGCAGTCCCTTTAATAGAAATCTCTTGACAATCTTGCAGTTTCTTCTGTTGCCCCAACCCCCACTGGTTTTTGCTGCCAGAAATTATGGGGACTTATATTCGTGGTGCTGGAACCTGGGACTGGGAAGTCTGGTCTGGGGCTGGGATTGCTTGCTCCCAAGGTGTCCCTCCCGATTTTTATCCACTACACGTCAGTGTTGGACCTTCTGTTCCACTGCCTTTCTGCGCCTTTCCACATCCTCCAAGTCTCCATGTTGCCATGTCTCCACCCCTCCTACCCATCTGGATGAATGTGGCTTCTTTAAATCCTTGGTGGTTGGACTTCTATACAGCTTGATTTTCTAACACATTTGGGTGGTATTTGTTTTGTAGTCTGGTTGTAATTTTAGCTGTAGTTGTGTATGGGGGCAAAGCATGTTTACCTACACCTCTATCTTGGCTGGAGTCTCCTCAGTGTCTTTTGGTGAATCTTCGATGACCTATCCTGGGATGTCACACATTTTTCATTCCTATCACATTTTATTTATTTGAAGTGAGTCAGTAAGTCTATTCTACACTAAGGGGAGTGAACTTAAAATTCCACCCCTTGAAGGCAAAAATATCAAAGAATTTATGGGCATATTTTAAAATCACTACAAATAGGGACTATAATCTTTGATGGGTAGCTATTTCTTTTCTTTGCTCATTAGATTGTGAGATTCTTGAAGATGTTATGACTCATTCATCTCTTGTTCCCAGTGTCCAGCCAAGCCTGGTTAGAAGGATGTTCAGTGAAAGTTTAATGAAGAAGATGTCTTTTTAGCCCTGGCCAGTGTGGCTCAGTTGGTTGGAAATCATCACGTAACCAAAAGGTTATGGGTTCGATTCCCTGAGGGCGCATACCTCAGTTGTGGTTTCGATCCCTGGTTGGGCGTATGTGACCCTTGGTCCAGATGCGTATGATCTCCAGTTCAGGCATGGATCCCTGCATAAGGGAGGCAACCAGTCAGTGCTTCTCTCTTGCATTGATGTTTCTCTTTCCCTTCCTGTCTCCCTTCCTCTCTCTAAAACCAATGGAAAAAATATATAACCTCAGGTGAGGATAAGAAAAAAAAAGATGTCTTTTTAAGTTTCTGGATTACTTCTGCTTTCACATGGGACATTGGGTCTGTGGTAGTCTCTATTTTGATTAAAGTTTAGCATCAGCAGGAATATCAGTTTCCCTTCCGGTGCAGAGGGGCATTTCTGTAACCTAGCAAGTCTACTGTCCAAAACCTGAGGAAGTAACTGAAATTGCAAATACAGTTTATGTGCAAAGATACTCACCCCAGCATTTATTTATCTGGAAAATTTCTCATTAATGTATAGTTTACAAGCAGTATATAACTAACTGTATTATATTAATTATTTTTATTTTTTAAGATTTTACTTATTTATTTTGGGAAGGGAGGGAGAAAGAGAGGGAGAGAAACACCAATGTGCAAAAGACCTATCAACCAGTTGCCTCTCTCATGCTCCCAACTGGGGACCTGGCCCACAACCCAGGCAGGTGCCCTGACTGGAAATTGAACTAGTAGCCTTTCAGTTTGCAGGCTGGTGCTTAGCCCATTGAGCTATACCATCCAGGGCATATTAATTACATTTTTAAAAACCTATGTGCCAAGAGTAGCAGCTTAGTTAAATAAATATTACTTCCATTGGATGGAATGTTCTTTAGCCCATTAAAAAAGGTTTCTAGCCTTGACTGGGTGGCTCAGTTGGTTGAGCATTCTCCTGCACACCAAAAGGTTTCAGGTTCGATTCCTGTTCAGGGCACATAACTGAGGCTACAGGTTCAGTCCCTGGTCACGGCGCATACAAGAGGCAACCAATTGATTTTTTTCTCTCTCCCCCATTCTCTCCCTCCAAAATCAATAAAAGCATATCCTCAGGTGAAGATTTAAAAAGAAAGAAAAACAGAGAAAATGATATTGAGGGGAACTATGGTGAGAAAACAACCACTGACCTTATCAGGAGCAGCTTAAGCTAGAAGACTTATGAGAACATAAGCCAAAAAACAATATCTTTTAAATGCTGAAAGAAAAAACTGTCAAATTTGAATTTTACTTTAGCAAAAATGTCTTTTAAAATGAAGATGATCCCTGGCTGGTGTGGCTCAGTGGATTGAGTGCCTGCTTGCAAACCAAACGATCACCGGTTCTATTCCCAGTCAGGGCACATGCCTGGGTTGCAAGCCAGGTCCCCAACTGGGTCATGCAAAAAGCAACCACACATTGATGTTTCTCTCCCTTTTGCCCTCCCTTTTCCTCTCTCTAGAAATAAATAAAATCTTTAAAAAAAACATATAATAAAGTGCTTATAAGATACCATGTTCTCGCTGTAACCCTGTAAGGTAGCTATTATTATTTCTACTTTTTGCCTTCTTTACCAGTTCAATCTGCCTCATAAGGTCTCATTTGAAAAAAAGTTTCCATGGCTAAAAAAGCTGGAATGTCTGTGAACTATACTAGTCCACTTTCCCTTCATGCTGCCTTTAAATCAAGGTGTGTGAACTTTATTTAGGAATTGTTCCCTATCTTTGGCTTGAGACATTCCAGGTTCTGCCCTGGCTTTGATTCATTTTTTTTTTTTTTGCTTTTCCTTTTTTTCCTCCCAGGCGGACTGACCCAGGACTTGAAAGCTGCTTCCAAATGCTTTCTGATGGCGTGTGAGAATCCTGGAAAGAAGTCTGTGGAGGCATGTCACAATGTTGGTCTCCTGGCACATGATGGACAGGTCAATGATGATGGCGAGCCTGATCTGGGGAAGGCCAGAGACTATTATACAAGGGCCTGTGATGGCGGCTATGCCCCTAGCTGCTTCAACCTCAGCACCATGTTTCTGGCGGGCGGTCCCGGCTTTCCCAAGGACATGGGCCTAGCATGCCAATATTCATTGAAAGCCTGTGACCTAGGTCATATCTGGGCCTGTGCTAATGCCAGCCGCATGTACAAGCTGGGGGACGGTGTGGAGAAGGATGAAGCCAAGGCCGAGACGCTCAAAAATCAGGCCCTGAAGCTGCATAAAGAACAGCAGAAAAATGTCCCACCTTTAACGTTTGGGTAGTGTGGCCCACCCTGCTGTGCAACAGAGTCTGGCCCCTCCTATTCCTGATGCAGCCCTGGGGGGTCAACCTGCTGGAGCAGAAAGACTTGGGACTTGGTATTAGTAGCCCTGGTTACATGTACCTGTAACCCAGGTATATGATTACATTGTCACCTACTGGGTTATAGCCTGAAGTGTTTATTTCTTTAATGAGTGTTCTCTGAAGAGACCCATATTAATGGGGTCTTAGATCTCAAATTCTTATAGTTCTGTGAAAAACAGCAAACTAGAGAGCTATGGAGATTGGGCGTGGGAAGGAGAGACAAAGAGCAGGAAATTGGATAAATTAGCAGCTACAGAGCCTGAAGGAATCGGACATCATTATCATGATTATTATTTTAGGTGAAGGGAGGGGCTTGAAAATCAGAAAGTATCTTGATTTACATAATAGAGGGTTTAAGGAATTAAGAATAGTCATGACTGCCACCCTCTGGTTTATGTAATCTTGGCGTGGGTTTTTGCCTTTAGAGTCGCATCTTTCAATAAATTCAGAGATCAGAAAGGTTAAAGGTGGATACACTTCAGGATTGCTAAGGAGGATGAAACCGGCTCTCCTTCAGTGGAGACGTTCACAGTGGGCTAGCATCCCCAGCCCACTTCCCTGGTGCTGCTAGTCACGCTGAGGGAGCAGGTGATTCAGGTAGGGATTTGTAAATACGGGCTCTGTGGTACATTTTGTCCCCCGGAACTGAACCTTTTTAACCGTCCCTGTGAATAAACTATTTTGATTGATTAGTATTTTTGTTATTAGTGTGTTCTCTCCAGATTATGTTCTTCAGTGGTTGTGCCTTTTCTTTACATTTGCCTTTTCTATTCTCCTAATTTATCACTAGGGGGCGAGCTTGTCATTTTCTCGGTGATAACAGGACTTATTTCTGGTGCCACCTACAGATTTTTGGGCTTCCAGTTTTGCAGCTGTTAGAAGGAAGGCTTGCCGTGTGGATGGTTTGTAAGCATAGTCCACCAGTTTCTCCAGCTGATAGAGGAGAGGTACTTTCCCAAGAGCAGACAAGTTCTAAAAAAGTGAGTTCATTTAAAAAATACAGCTTTTTTCTTGTTTCAAATAAATAGCAGGCCAACAAGCACATAAAAGATGTTCAACATCACTAGTCATCAGGGAAATGCAAATCAAAACCACAATGAGGTAATTATCTTACCCTTTTCAGGATGGCTATTTAAAAAAAAAGACATGTTTGCAAGGATATATAGAGTTTGAAAACCTTATACATGGTTGGTGGGAGTGTACAGTGGTGCAGTCACTGTGGAAAACAATATAAGGGTTCCTAAAAAATGAAACAGTTAACATATGATCTGGCAATTCCACATCAGGGTATATGTTTGAAAAAATTGGCAGCAGAGTCTCTGAGATATTTTATGCACCTGTGCTCATACAGGCAATCATAATAGCCAAAACATACAAAAATGTTATGTGGCCTTAAAAGGAAGGAAATTCTGATATATGCTGTAACATGGATGAATCTTGAAGACATTACGCTAAGTGAAAGAAGCCAGTCACAATAAAGTAGATGTTGTATGATTCCACTTCGATGAGGTATCTAAACTCAGAAACAGAATGGTGGATGCCATGGTCTAGGGGGAGGGAGAAATGGGGAGTTGGTTAATGGGAATAGCATGTCAACTTTGCAAGATGAAAAACTATAGATCGCTTGCACAAAAAAGATAAATATTCTTAACACTACTGAACTGTATACTACAGATGGTTAAGGTGATAAATTTTCTTTGTACTTAACCACAGTGTTTTTAAAAACTGACATTTAAATTTTTTTAAATGCAAGATCTGAAATCTTTGGCTATAAAAAAGCCCTGGCTGGTGTGGCTCAGTGGATTGAGCACCGGCCTGTGAACCGAAGAGTCACTGGTTCAATTCCCAGTCTAGGGCACATGCCTGGGTTGTGGGCCAGGTCTCCAGTGGGGGGGCACGCAAGAGGCAACCACACATCGATGTTTCTTTCCCTTCCCTTATCTAAAAATAAATAAAACCTTTAAAAAATACTATATTCTCTTGAAATGCAGTTTGGAACATAGCAAAAGAAACCTCTCACTACCCTTTACCACCTACCTGTGTTCTTTGGCCCAATAATGTTGTTTAACTACCTTTTAAGAATCACATCTTCCAAAGATTGACTTTATCAGATTTATTTTTGGTCTATCTGTTAGACAAGTAGCAGTAGGCTGAAAACAACAGCAACAAACAAGGAATGAAAGAGTAGGTTTCTATCCCTAATACGTTACTTGGTATTTGACAAATGGAAGCACAACATTTAGTTTAGGCAGTCTGTCAAATAGGACATGTACAAGGTCAGGGAGTGATGATTGACTTGTATAGAGTGAAAAGCCAACAGAAATCTACACCTGTTGAGAAACAAAAAATACAGTAACTAATTTCTACCAGCATTTCCTGTTAAGAGCAGGGTTAACTTTGCAAATCTGCCAAAGATAGAGCATCTGATTTGCTGAATGTTCTCATTTACCAAATTTAACAGCACACTTGAAATTATTATTGGACTTCCATCTGTTGGGTAGAGAGAGAGGAGTGTAAATTTAAGGATTTCAGTGGGAATTTTCCTTTTAACCACCAGGTAAATATTTATTGAATTGAAGTATTTTGTTGCAACTGCCATATATACTGCATACATATATCTTTAGAGCCACACTGAGACGCTGTCCTTCCTAAGTGCTTTAAAGGCTGTTTATGTTGGACATGTCAAATCATTTGACTGAGGAATCCATGCTACCAAAGTCTCTCTTGCATTATTGTAACTTTTCACATAATAAATATTTTTTTGTAGAGATTTTTATTTATTTGTTTTTAGAGAGGAGAAAGGAGGGAGAAATGGAGAGAAACATCAATGTGTGGTTTGCCTCTCGCGTGCCCTCCGCTGGGGACCTGGCCCACAACCCAGGCATATGCCCTGATTGAGAACTGAACCAGCAATCCTTTGGTTCACAGGCCAGCACTCAATCCACTGAGCCACATCTGCCAGGGCCATAATAAATACTCTTACTCATTGGTTCATTTTAGCCTTAGGAACAAAGCTCATTAACATAAAGCCAAGTAGTATAGGTTTAGAGTGTGTATTGCACGTGTAGACTAAATACAAGATGGAAGGGGAAAGCATCATGTAGCTGTTTTTCAGATGACTTTCAGAACTTTTGACAGATCTGTTAAAAGGTAATTAATTATTCTATGATGATTTTATTTGCTGTATCACTAAAAATGAAATAGTGAACACAGTTTGATTTTTTAAAAAATTCACATCTTTTCAATTAAATAATGGGTTTTATAATTTTGAAAAGTTAGGTTAACTTGATTTTTGGGGTGGTTTTTATGGACCTGTGGTGCCTGCCTGCCTGCCGTGGGTCACGTACTGAGATAGGACTGGGAACAACAGAATAAGTATTAACAGTGTCAAAATGTTGTCTCTTACAAAAGTTATTAAAGTGCAAAGAGTAGTAATTTACCGTCAGAAAAGTCTAAGGCCATTTCGTATCCAGGTTGCTATGGGAAGGAATGGGTTGGTAATGGCCAGCATGGCTGAGTTTCTCACTTTCGTTCAACCTTCGGGGCAAGGTTCAAGAATGGCTTATCAGATTCTTATCACAGCAAGCAGTGTTATTGCTCTGTCTTCTGACCAGTGGGCATTGGAATCTTTATTACCAGCTATTTCCGATGTGTTCCCTCCCTGCCAGGCTTGGGGTGGGCGGTCTAATGAAGGAGTTTGATAATTGACTAGTGGCTTGTGTTCTCATTAGTGTTCTCACTAAAGTCTCAGTGCAATGCTGTGTGCTGTGAGACAAGAAAGGAGGAGTCCCAGAGAGGGATGGGAAGGATGGGGGTCGAGAGATTTGGGTTTTGTCTTCTGAGTCATGCAGCAACACTGAAGGATTTTGAGCAGGAGAATGAAATAATTACATATGGAAGAGAGATCCTCCTGGTGGGAGAGGCGTGTAGGGGGAGGAGGAGGGTGGAATCAAGCATGGGGTTAAAAAATAAGCAGATTTCAAGAGTACTTGAGATCTTGCTCCCCAGCATATGTTGTCAGTTTGGCGTAATCTCTTATAAAAATTTAATTTTTTTTTTCAAAGAAAATTTCTAGCCTGGGCACCTGGGTGGACAGGGGGGAGCCATTCATACTGATTTGGAGCCTATGAATTCAAGATGGGGACAAAACAACTTTTTTAAGGTGTTTGTTAATTTTTTTTAAATTTAGAAGTACATTACACTTTAATTTGTTAATGTTTTCTGTAATTGCTTGAAAAGTTTTGTGAGAGGGCAGAAGGAAAATGACTAGACTTTAGGTCCTGCAGTGCCTGCAACTCTGGATGAGGCAAAGGCATACTAAGTGTGAGTGTTTAGGGCACCTAAACAAAGAATGAGAAAATAGAAATTTTCAAAAATTTTACATTTTTAAAAAGCCCAAGTAATCACTTTGGGGGGTGGGGAATGCAAACATTTTTGGCTTCCTAATGTTCGTTTTGCAGTTTTGGTCTCTTTAATCTGAATTCTACATTAGGCTTTCAGGGGGCACTGGATTCTTGGTGGTTCTTAGCTCTAAAGGTCTTAACCATGTTCTGACCTGGGGTTTGCCCTTTATTGGCTGTGTGACTGTAGGCAAGTTACCCAGCCTTCTGGGTCCTTCCAGGGTTGTTAAGAGGATTAAATAGTAGCTCTTATCATAGAATGATAAATGTTTGTTTAAAAAGATTTTTATGGGTCCAGATTTTACAATTAGATAGTTATTTTCTTCTAAGTGGCAATGTTGGCCTGTGAAGGAGTCTAGCTTTTAAAACAGGCTGCCTCTGCTGGCATTCTCTCAGACCCAGCAAGCTGGTTGTGAGGCTCTCCAGGGGTGTTCATGGCACAAAACAGCTGCAGGAGGCAGGCCTGGGAGGGGGTAGGGATGGGCCCCCCCCCACCTCCGCCCTCCTACCTCCGCCCTTCTCTGCCGCCCTAGGAGAGAGTCACTGAGAAGACTTGCACCTGCTGGGGGCCCAGAGTGGAAACTATTCTCAGCTGATGCCCCTCTCCAGCTTGAGGGGTGGTGATTGTGTTACAGTTTATAAATCAGCCCTCCCCACTGTCTAAAGGGGAAAGGCCAACATTTTTTGCCCAACATATATGTCTCCCCACCCCCCTGATACAGCCCCTGCCTCCATTTTTAGCTCCATCTTGTTGCTAACTCGGGCTTCTACAACAGGGAACGAACCACTTACAGTCTTTGTACTACTGCCACAAAACTAACGAAAACGACCAGGTTATTTCTTACTGCCATGTTTTCACGGTGTTGGTTTCTCTGTCTGGAATGTCCTTCTATCTTTTACGTACGATGACCTTCATCTTTAAGACTCTGGACGCATTCCCTTCACCCCTAGGCGGTTAGAGGCTCTGCTCACTAGTGCCCCAAGGTTCTGTCCATCACAGCATTGATCACACGGTGTTATCATCAGTGCATTGATGGTCTCCACTTCCCACAAGACTGAGTTCCTGGGAAACAGATTCATGGTTGGCTTCGTGTCTGCTCTCAGTGCCCAGGATGAGGCTGGGCCCAGGCTGGCCGTGAGGGGCTGCGTGCTGAGACCAACGGTGCAGGGTGGCGCTTCCGCAGCCTCCCGACCACCCCAAGACAAATCAAACCCGTGCTGCTCTTCATGTCCAAGAACCAGTATAAGCCACCAGGCTGGATGGTTTTTGAAACTGTTTAT
The DNA here is from genome assembly GCA_004024845.1 of Tonatia bakeri. NCBI lineage: Eukaryota > Metazoa > Chordata > Mammalia > Chiroptera > Phyllostomidae > Tonatia > Tonatia bakeri. The sequence goes on along the minus strand of PVIA01000150.1, from coordinate 375,276 downwards.
CAAGAAAAACTCCTGTCTAAGCCGGAGCTGGCACATGATGAACCAGTACTATTTTGGGGGGGGGATTATTTAAGAAGGTGTCTTAAAAAAGCATTTTTGAAATAATGAAGGAAAAGGACCAACAGTGACACCTGGCACCCTAAAGTACGTGCTCAATAACTCAATGCCAAGAATCCAATATTAATATCCTCAAGGCTAAAGAATCACAAGTCCAAGTATGGCGCTTTTTTTTTTTTCTTGGAATACTAAGAATATCTTTCTTGAAATACTAAGAAGTAATGGTCTTTGCGTATCATTATAATCACTTGTTTTCGTTTTTGTCTCCCTGATTAGTCTGTGAGACTCAAAAGACAGGAACTAAGAATTCAATCCTGTTTGAAGTCTTTCAAAGATTTCTTGTCATTTCCTGCAGAAGTGATGACCCTCTACTCCCCAAGCTCTTGGAGGCACCTGCTTAAAATATTTTTGGGTTCACCTAGAGGTACCATATAAATAAGCAAATCTAGGGGATTTTAAATATACAAATCCCAGGAGATTCTTAGGCATACCACAGTGTATGGCACACTCAAGTGGTACATACTCCTAGCTCCCAAGCGTGGCACCACTCTCCCTCTGCAATCTGGGCCCCACAGCGTCAGCCTTCTGCATCTCAGTTTCACCAAAATGTCTTGCTTTCTTCCCACCGTACCCCGGCCCCGCCCTCGCACAAGCCTGACTACCTCCTATTAAATTCTTCAAAACTCAACCCAGATGTCACCTCCTCGAGAAAGCCCCCCTACACCCCCCAGGTCTGTGATGCTTCTATAGTCGTGAGTCTCACTTTCAGTTCTTTTCACCTGGTTTGGGAGAGGCTGTGGGTGCTTCAAGGGTATGGATTATGTCTGACTCACCTCTATTTCTACTACCTACCTCAAGACCTGGTATAGATAAGATAATTAAATAAATCTTTATTGAAGAGAAGCTCTGGGAATAAATCCTGGCTTCCAGTGGATGCATTAAGCATTGGATAGGTAGTATTTTGGGGAAAGATCTGGAATTAAATCATTTCTCTGCCACATGAAGTGTTATATTACCTCTCTGAGACTCCTTTTCCTCATCTGTGAAGTAAAGCTAATGTTTACTTCTCGGGGCTAATGTGAGGGTTAAAGGGTTAAAGGAGATCAACTAAGAGGTACTTAGCTCAATGCCTGGCACATTTTTTGTGTAAAATGAGATCACTGAAGGACTGTCTCCTAGGAGTGGAACTAGGCTTGTTCTACACAGCTCCAGACAGCAGAACTAGGCCCAATGGATGGAAAATTCGAGGAGACAGACCTCAGTTCATAGAGGTCTGAGTAGAAGGAAGAACTTTCTACTTGACAGAATAGGAAGCCTTGGTAGGAGGTGAACTTCCCATTACAGGAGTGCGCAAGCTGAGGGTCGATGTTCACTAGTCAGGGATGATGCAGAGGAGACTGAGGTTTGGAGGGTGGTGGTGACTATGGTGAAAGACGGGAGCCCTATGAGGCATTTCTGTTCAGTGCATTCCATAATTCGTTATTTATTTAACCAACACTGAGAGTTTCCCCTTAGTTGGGCCCTAGGTTGGTCACTGAAGACACAGAACTGAATCTGACAGGTTTCCTGTCATTTGAGAGCTCACAGTCTAAATAGTGATCATTTACTGAGCATTTACTATGTGCTAAATGAACTAATCCTCTCAGGAGCCCTCAAAGGAAGCTTTCGTTGTCACTATTTCTCAAAGAAACTGAAGCCCGGATAGACAAAGTGACTGCAAAGAGACACAGACCCAGTGAGTAGTGCTATGGGATTAAAACTTAGACCTGCCCCTCTTTCCACTACCCCTCACAACCCCTCTTTCCACTACCCAAGGCTGCCTGCCTGTCATCTAAATGTTGAAACCTCTTTGCAGTCTCAGAGAGATGCCCGTACAGCAGCCAGGGCCCTTCTGGGCACCGTGGAGATGCTGATGAACATAATAAAAAGCTGAGGTCAGCTTCAGGAGGACGTAGTCTCTCTCTAGCACGCTGTGCCCCCGGGTTCCTTCCAGCCTGGACCATGTGGAAGGTCCAGGAGAATATCCTGAGTTCAGACCTCACTGCTCACATGACCAGCTGACCTTGACCAGCCAGGGCTCCCTCAGGGAACCTGAAACTCGGCTGAGTTCCAGGATCTCCAAGAATAGCAACTGACCCTACCCTCCTCCAGCCTGTGACCTCCGATCAGGTTCCAGGAGGCCCCGGCAGACTCCAGACATCAGTGGCAGCAAGCGTTGATCTTGAAGCTGCTCTGGTGTGGGGTACTAACAGCTACATTTATTAAGGGCCCACTGTGTGCAGAACTCCTGGAGGAAGGGACGTCCTTTAAGGGATGTCTAGGAAGTATGGAACCCATTTTACAGACGAGAAAAAAAATTGGGATTTAGAGATATTGAGAACTTGTCCAAGGTCACAGTATGGAGCAGAACAGGATTCCAGCTTGGGCTGCCTTTGCCAGGGAACCTGCTTCTGTGAAGAGAGAAGAGTGCTCTGGAGACCTCAAAAGAGTCCTAGGCATAGGAGACAGTTCTATCAGCTTTCGAAGTGATGTTACTCCAGCAGCGTGAAACTCATGTGCTTAGACACGCAGGACGTGAGAGCCAGCAGAGAGCCTGGAGTGCATCCCCTATTCCCTCATCTGTGGAGTGGGGATCACACCCACATGACTAAGCATAAGCATGGACTTCGGAGCCAGGCCAATCTGCATTCCAATCCTGGCTCTGGAGTTTTCGAACTGTATGATCTTGAACAAATCACATTGCTGCCTCCTTGAGCCTGTTTCTCCATTCCTTTGTTCCACAAATAGCTTTTGAGCACCTACTATGTGCCAGACATTGTTCCGGCAGTTAAGGTTACGTCAGTGAAAAGAGGGAACAAAAATCACTACACCTGCCAAGTTTAAATTTTAGAGTTCTGGAAAATATCTCATTGGATTGTCATGAGGATTAAACAGAGAAATATACATTGGTGTAATATGTTTGGTAAATAATAAGCACTCAGTTTAATGATATGATTATTGTGATGTGGGCATGCCAGTTGGCACTCAATGAAAGAACACTGCCTTTGATACTGAGTTCAACCATTTCATGTAGTAGACAAGGAAATGGAGACCAAACAGGTCATGACATGCCTCTGGTTGCCCAGCAAGGCAATGGGAGTTTCCAGTTCCTAGTCCGTGTTTGTACCACAGTCACTGAACTCAGTGGGCTGCTCTGACACAAGGAGCCAAGGAGGGAGGTGGGTGGACCTAATCTCATAGCCAGTGAGGTTCGAAGTAGGCTTGCAGCTAACTGATGGACTCCAAGCCCAAACTGGCTTTTACTCTCTAGGTATCAAATGCTTTCTGTGTTTCTCAGGGGTGCCAGAAATTTTCCAGGCTCAGCTTCCACAGAAGTACATGGTAGGATGGACTGAGGGTGGGGTGGGCTGATGGAGAGACAAAGATACGGGGCACTACTCAGGGCCAGCTTCACTGATGAGCCATCTGTGCCTCTGCAGAGTGCCCCAGGCTTGGTTTCATGCTCTGCTGTCACAGGCTTGATATTCTTATTATTTTTGCCATTTCTGGATTCTTTTTATTTTTTTTTTGATGCTCCAATTGGGGTCTACTGCATTATTTTATTTTAGTATTTTTGTTTCAAATCTTTTTTAAAATTGTTTTAAAATGTCTTGTTATGTGGTTTTGAGTAATTAATTTATTTATTCTTGGTATTGTATTTATTTTACTCCCAGAATTGCTCATATTTTTTTAAGATTTTATTTATTTACTTTTAGAGAGAGGGGAAGAGAGGGAGAAAGTGAAGGAGAGAAATATCAATGTGTGAGAGATTATAGTGATTGCTTGCCTCTCACATGCCCCCCACTGGGGACCTGGCCTGCAACCCAGTAATGCACCCGGACTGGGAATCAAACCAGCGACCTTTCGGTTTGCAGGCCAACAGTCAGTTCACTGAGCCCCACCAGCCAGGGTGAAATTCTTAATTTTGAACAAGAGGCCCTCAATTTTAGTTCACTAAACTCCACAAACTATGTAGTTTATTTTTTTAATTTCGTGTTTTTGTTTTATTTTTTACCCTTTTTCGGTGTAGTTCATTTACAGAGGTGCTGTGGTCTGGGGTGGGAGGCAGTGTCCCCTGACCTGCAATGGTCCTGGAGTCGTCAGAGGCTTGTCAGTCCTGCAGGTCAATGACCGAGTCACAACACACAAGAAGGAAGCCAGATCAAACCACACGACACAGATCTGGCCTGTGACTGCAAATCTCTAAGAGACCTTAGCTGAGCAAGGGAGAGGACAGGTTCTATGGAGACTCTGGGGAGAAAATAGGAACCCACAGAGAAGGGACATGATCTGAGGGGAATTTCAGCTCAGTGAGAGAAAGAATTTCCTTAGTCAAAATGTAATTTAATTCAACAAAGCTGTTAAAAATGTAATCATAATGCTGGTAACTAACATCAGTTGGGTGCTTATGATGTAGAAGGAGTTATGCTAAGCACTTCATGGAAACCATGGAGAATAGCAGAGTGGAGTGGTCAAGAACACGGACTCTGGAGCCATACTGCCTGGGTTCAATCCTGGTTCTACCACTTGTTAGCTGTGTGAACTGGGGCAAGTTACCTGACCTCTCTGTGCCTTTGTCTTGTCAGCGGGAAAATAGGAATAAGAATAGTATCAACCTCCCAGGCTTATTGTTATTAAATGAGGTTACATTTAGAAAACTCTTAGAATTTGATGTATACTATGTACTATATATAAGGTTTGTTAGTTATTTTTTGTTTAGTCCTCAGGACAATCCCATGGTGTAGGTATTACTCAGCATTACTCCCGTTTAAAGGATATGTAAACTGAGCCTCAGAGGGCTGCCCACAGAGTTGGTAAGTGGCAGACCTGGGATATGGCTTGCAGTCAAGGAACTTTTGAGGAGATTCCACCTTAGGAACTAGGTCAGACTTCATGACCATTATGCCCAGTCTATGCTTAGACAGAGTAGGAATCTGGTGAGTTTTTGTTAAATTAATCAATTAATTATTGTTTCGTTCATCTCTGAGATTCTAAGCCTCTAGGAAATGTGTGCTCTAGCTGGAGGAGGATTAAGGAGCCCAGCTGTCTCGGCATTTCTTACCAATTATTGGCCTCAATATAATTAAGTGTCAGGTATGTCCACCCTAGGCCTTCTGAGTTAATTGCTTGTATGTTCCCTCCTTTTACCACTATGGGCACTGCCCAAGCTCCAGTCTCTTCTCTCTGGAGTCTGAACTCAGCACCACTATATACTAATCCTGGTCTCTCACATCTGCACAGCACTTTACAGTGACTGCACGTTCAGTGGTTCACTGGTCTGTGTAGTAGACAGCTCAGTACTCGGGCCAGGCCTCTGAACGGATCCCAGCCAGCTAGGGCTACCTGTGCCAGACCCAGGGCAGACTGCATGGGAGGGTGTGCAGTGTGGACACGTTCGGGAGCTCAATGAGTTCTTGCTTTCCAGGTTGTGTTTGGGGATTTTTTAAGCCAAGAAGTAAATGGAAAGGGGCAAGGCCCTTTCCAGGAAGTGTTCATGGCCACGCATACTTAAGATCTCAGATTCAAATCCGGTGCCTGGGGAGAATTATCTGAAGGCAGGCAGTCCATCAGTTCCTCTGAAATTACAGAAAGCATGAAGCTACAGCCACAGAGGGCTGGGGTCCTAGACCTCATCCCTCCACGGAGTATCTTCTTCCAAATTGCCATAAACTTATATCCAAGATTGCTGTAGGACGTATGATGACATGTCAATATTTAACAACAGTGAGAGCAGCCACCCTATGTCAGGAATTGTTTTAAGTACTTTGTAAATATTAACTCTTTTAATTCTCACAACAGCCCTATGAGATAGATATTATATTTATTCAACTTACAAAAAAATCAATGTTATTGCTGTGACTAAAAATTTTAAATTTTAAATTATTAAAATTTAATAATACATTAAATATCTCACTCACTCAGCATATGCCCAGGATGGTGTGTCCCAGAAGGGGTAAATCTGTAGTTCCTTCCATTTGTGTAAGTTCCTACATGCCTCTTAAAAGCCTCAGTGCATGCACATTTTCCCACACCAAGTGTGGTTCTAGTGCTTGAGGATATGTCTTGCTCCCTAGCAAGCCAATCCCTTCATCAGATTTCCCACCAAAGAAACAGCAATCAGTTCCACTGCTAGAGGAAAAATTGGCTGTGCTATTAAGAAATGGTTCTATACTTTATGGGTGATTAAAGGGATTTCCAAGAATTATTTTGATTTTACACATTTTTTTTAGAACATTTCCCTAGGTCAGCTTTGACTGAACTATGACCACAAATAAGGTGACCAACCACCTCAGTTTGTATGGGACTGAAGTGGCTCCTGTGAGGCAAGACTTTCAGTGCTAAGAGTGAGAAAGTCCCAGGCAAAACAGAGAAGCAGGTTACTTATAATGTAACACATCTTCGGGTCTATTGTGAGAGCCCTGTGGAGGCCATGGTCCATTATATCATTCTTTTTTTATTTTTATTTTTTTTAATTGTTCAGTTATAGTTGTCCCCATTTCCCGCCCCATTACTCTCCCATACCCTACCCCAACTTCCCATATTCAATCCTCTCCCTTCTCCCATTGTCTTTGTCCATGAGTCCTTTATACATGTCCCATTTTACCATTCTTTACGAGGATCTCAGGAGAAAGTCTCCTCTGGCCTTCATACCAAGAATAGTTGTATGTGTCCTAAGGAGAAACTAGTTTGTTTTTATCTCACAAACACTGTGAGTTGTGCACATAAACAAGTTTCCCTTTTTGCTGGAAGTCTTATTGCTAAATATGTGGAAGGCAAATTTAGCTTTGTAGATCTCGATGTTCTGCATTTTTCGCATCATTCCAGGCTCCGCTTCGTCTCTACCTTGTTTTTTTCCTCAGTCTTATCTTGCTCATCCTATCTTTAAACTTACTGATCTCATTTTACTTTAAACAACTTTCTGGTTTAAGGCAGGATAAAATTAAACCGTTCTTAACTTAGAGTCCATGGACTCTGCTGAGAGTCATTGACAATCTGAAATGATATGCAAAGCTGATGTGTATATACATTTTTTCCTCTGGGGAAAGAAAAAGAGATTTTAATAACTTTTTAAAGGAGTTATTACAAGGGTATAGATTTTAGTAACTTCTTAAAGGAGTTTATGTTTTCCAACATATTAAGAGCCATTGGTATAAGTGAAGCAAGAAACAAACAATGGTTTCAGTAGAAAGAAGTTGAGAGGTTGAAAGTCTTGAACTGTAGTGCTGATGTTTCAAAGGGCTGGAGTGATGGTATGGAGGAATATTGGTGGGCAGAACACTGGAGCGGCAGGGAGAGGAATGCTGGTGGGGTGGAGTGCCCCCATGATGGAATGGCAAGGTACATAATGTGGTGTGATAAAACATTGGTGTGCTAGAACGTTAGTGTGTTTGGAATGTTGGTGTCACTGGATCCCTAGACCACCTCCTGCCAGATGTCCTGGCTTCCTTCTTGCTTAGTTTTTCCCTCAGGTTGGGCCTCTGATTCAGCTTCTAAATCTCCCATATTCCTAGCTCAGTGCCCTGTGAGGGTCCAGTAAAGACACAGTGGGTTGCAAGAGCTCTTGCTAACAGGCACTTGGCTGGCTCGTGGGCTTCTGTCAACTTCACATGGGGATGCCCATTTTTTTCTGACTTTGCCCGCTCTCCTTTGAGATGGGTCTCAAATATCTTGCAGACTCAGGACCCCAGTAGATTATGTATCTTGTCCACTTCCGATGTTCTCAGTGCCTGCCTCAGGGCCTGCCCAGAGAGCATGCCAACCTTCTTGCTACTCTAGGGTAGCCTGGCTAATCTGCTAGTTAGAGGGCTTCTGCAGAGGGGGCTCTTAGGGCTGGAGTTCAGCTTCTATAGGCTTTAGACTGAAGGCAACTCAGGATCCTTGGTGTTAGTTTGGAGCAGGGGAAGCCAGGTCAAAGTTGACTGGGGGAGAGGCCATTGTTCCTTTACTGAGACCCATTCCCCAACAAAGCCAGCAGGCGAGTGCCATATCTGAGTCTTCATCAACATGGCTAACACTGTTCACCCCACTCTGGTGATTCTCTGAGATCCCTGCCCCACCCAACTTGCAGGCCTACCCAAGCTGTTTCCATGGCTTTTCCATAAGAATGGCTTGTCTTGGTTCATGCTTCAGAGCTTCCTAAAATCTCTCAAGCAGCATCTGGCCTCAGCATGCTCTGTACCTCTTGCTAAGTGACCCCAGACACAACACTAGTGCAGCCATCATTGGTTCACAACTTGGCCTTGCTTGAGCACCTCTAAACCCAGCACAAGTGGCAGCCATCTGCAGATCATTTTGTAGCTCATGTCCTGGGCAGAAGACAGGTGGTAGCTGACTTTGACCTGTACCTCCCAAAAGGCCCTAGAGCCAGCACACCTTGTGGACATCTTCAGACTGCAGTGAAGCACCACCCAACTACTTCCATAAGCAACACATTCAAGGAATGGACTCAGTGGGCACCTGAACCCTATTAAAGTAAGTCCTGCCTTATGGGGTGGGTTCCTGCACAACTGTTTCCACAGTGGTTCGTGGTCAGAGGTCACAGCCAGTCCTTGTAGCCAAAACACCTGGGGATAAATCCCTCCCATTGACGCTCCAACAACAACCATGGCTCAACTACAACAGGAGGGTGTACACAGCTCACATGAGGGTGGGGGGGATGGTGAGTGTCCATCTTGGGTGATCAGGGAGGCTGTGCCACTGGACCCTACAGGACACTCTACCAAGCCCAGAAGATGTAACAGCTCTACCTAATACATAGAAACAAACGCAGGGAGGCTGCCAAAATGAGGAGACAAAGAAACAAGTCCTAAATGAAAGAACAGAACAAAACTCCAGAAAAAGAACTAAACAAAATGGATACAAGCAAACTATTATAAGGATGCTTAATGGACTTAGTGAGAACTTCAACAGCATAAAAAAAGAACCTGGAAACCACAACAAAGACCCAGTCAGAAATGAAGGACTCACTAACTGAAATGAAGAATAATTTACAGGGAATTAATAGGAGATTAAATGAAGCTGAGAATCAAATCAGCAATTTGGAATATAAGGAAGCAAAAAATACCCAATCAGAAGAGCAAAAAGAAAAAAGAATCAAGAAAAAAATGAGGATAGTGTAAGGAACTTTTGGGACAACTTCAAGTGTATCAATATTGGCATCATGTGGGGGCTGGAAGGAGAAAACAAAGAGTAAGAAATGGAAAACCTATTTGAAAAAATAATGAAAGAAAACTTCCCTAACTTGGTGAAGGAAATAGACATACAAGTCAGGAAGCACAGAGAGTCCTAAACAAGATGAACCCAAAGAGGCCCACTCCGAGACACATCATAATTAAAATGCAAAAGATTAAAGACAAAGAGAGAATCTTAAAAGCAGTAAGAGAAAAATAGTTACATATAAGGGAGCTCCCATAAGACTGTCAACTGATTTCTCAACAGAAACTTTGCAGGCCAGAAGGAATGGTCAATAAATATTTATAGGGGTGAAAAGCAAGGACCTAGAATCAAGATTACCCTACCTAGCAAAGCTATCATTTAGAATTGAAGGACATACAAAGAGCTTCCCAGAAGGGAAAAAGCTAAAGGAGTTCATCACCACCAAACCAGTATTACATGAAATGTAAAAGTGTCTTCTTTAAGAAGAAGAAAAAAAGATAAAAAATATAAACAATAAAATGGCAAAATACATATCTATCAACAACTGAATCTAAAAACTAAATAAATGAACAAGCAGAACAGAAACAGACTCATAGATACAGAGAACATTTTGATGGTTGTCAGATGGATGAAGGAATTAAGAAGTATACATTTGTGCCCTGACGGGTGTAGCTCAGTGGATTGAGCACGGGCTGCGAACCAGGCATCGCAGGTTCAATTCCCAGTCAGGGCACATGCTTAGGTTGCAGGCCATGTCCCCCAGCAACCGCACACTGATGTTTCTCTCTCTCTCTCTCTCTCTCTCTTTCTCCCTCCCTTCCCTCTCTAAAAATAAATAAATAAAATCTTTAAAAAAATTAAATATCTTGATCCCTTTTAAAAAAAAAAGAAGAAGTATACATTTGTTGTTACAGAATAGTCATGGGGATGTAAAGTACAGCATAGGAAATATAGGCAATAATATGCTAATAACTATGTATGTTGTCAAACAGGCATGAGATTTATTGGGATGACCACTTAGGAAGTTTATAGTGTCTAATTACTGGGGTATACACCTGAAGCTAATATAATAGTGTATATCAAATGTAATTAAAAATAAAAAATTACTTAAACCAAAACCAAAACCAAAAATGGGGTGGAGGGGAAGACTGTTGAAATCAGTGCCAACCAGGGGAAGATAATTGGCTCTTAATGTTTGTAAACATTTTGTGGTTATGAGAGAACGGGATCTTCTGGAGGTGTAAACTCTCCTGCCTCCCAGCCATCCTTCTACTGAAGCAGGATAGTAAAAAGCTAGGAAGATTCCTGGGCAAGTGGAAAGGGGAAACTGAGACATGACAATCAAACAAGGCCAAACAGTCTGAGTAACTTACAACTAGCTGTTGAATTGCAAGACCTTATCTCCCCTGACCAAGGACACTTGAGAGCAAATGGCTTGTACCACTCCTCCCTAACCAAAGAATACATAGCTTAAATCTCCCTGGCCTGGGAAATAAAGAACAAAGACCCAATTAATGTCATTTGTGCCAGCTAAACTCAAGGACAAATAAAATCAGGGAAACAAATAACAAAAACATTATTAAAAGCTGGACGGATCCAAGATAAAAGTAAAACAGTATAACAGACCAAAGAATATTCCCCCAATCCCCTATGTGCTCATTTTATTAAAATATAACTGGAAGACTGATGAATGTTCTGCTGAAACCCTCCCTTAAGATTCTCACCCACAGAAAGAAGATAAGAAGCCCTCAGAACAAAGATGCAGTGTGGGCTCAGCCTAGAGCGCTCCCATGCCCCTCCTTAGGCATAAACTTTTTATTTCCTCCTAAATTCTAAGGGTCCCAAAGGGACTTGCCGCCAGGGAAGCAGTGGGGAGTGGCTCTGCCTGGGCTTACCCCTTGATCCTGCCTCCAGGCCCCCCTTTTTCTTACTTCCCAGGTGAGCTAACAGCAGAATACCACCCTGCTATTAACTCCTCTATAACTTTTCTAGGGAGTCAGCAGAATACTGCCCAGGCTCTCTCCTCTTACTTCTTCTACCCTAAGTCCTCTGTCTGTGTAGCCTTTGCTTCCCAGGTGAGCTAACAGCAGCCCCGCCTTGGCTTACTCCTTTTCTATAACTTTTCTAGGGAGCCAAAGCAGCCCTGCCTAGGCTCTCTCTTGCTACTTCTTCTACCCTAAGTCTTTCCTTTGTTTTGCTGTACCCAGCCTTAATAAACATATTCTCAAAGGTCACCTGGTCTCATGCTGTGAAATCTTTCCTACATGAAATCTGGAACTCACACACTATAGGGTGACCTGAGGCAGACCTGCTCTGGGCTGGTGCCTGTTTGGTAACACACGGTATACCATGTCCTTTCTTTTTGGCACATGTCTTAGCCTGGCCCTCATTCCAATAGCCAGGTGGGCCATGTAGTCTCCTGCTGTCCATCTCAATTATATCAACTTTAAAATGAGCTGCACAATGGTGTGGGGAATTCTTATGAAACAGGGAGGCAAGAGAACTGTATTCAAACCCTGGCTGTTGGACAGAGTCTTTGCAGATGGCACTGGGTAGGGTTGGCCAGGGCACTCACTTCCTCTTAAAAAAAAAAAAAGATTCTATTATTTATTTATTTTTAGAGAGAAAGGGAGGGAAGGAGAAATAGAGGGAGAAAAACATCAATGTGTGATTGCCTTTCATGCGCCCCCTACCAGAGACCTGGCCCACAACCCAGGCATGTGCCCTGACTGGGAATCGAACCAGCAATCCTTTGGTTTGCAGGCTGCCACTCAATCCACTGAGCCACACCAGCCAGGCCTCACTTCCTCTTTTTAGTCTTCATATTTACCACCAGTGAAAAGAGAAAGAACATGCAAAGATTGCTCTTTCTGCCTTGAAATTCTATATCAATGTGGAATCCTGGATGTCCTGTTTTCAGTTTGCTCCTTTAAAATAGAGGATGTCCCCTGGCTGGTATGGCTCAGTGGACTGAGCACTAGACTGTGAACCAAGGGGTTGTTGGTTCAATTCCCAGTCAGGGCACATGCCTGGGTTGCAGGCCAGGTCCACAGTAGGGGGCACTAGAGAGGCAACCATACATTGATGTTTCTCTTCTTCTCTTTCTCTCTCCCTTTCCCTCTCTGAAAATATATAAATAAAAGCTTTAAAAAATAAAATAAAATAGAGGACGTGTGACTCGGGAGACCGGGGCTCTAGATATGATTTGGGCTGTAACTTGCTTTGTAAACTTGAGACAGTCACTAAACCTCTCTGAGCCCTAATTTTCTCATTTGGTAAACTGAGGTAATACTTATCTCACAGGACTTTGTGAAGCTCCAGTGAGCTAAAAGCAATATGATGATGGTGATACTGAAAATGATGATCTATCTGCATATTAGTCAATCTCTTGGACTAACTTAAAATTGTGGGTGTTACCAGGTAGTTCGGGGTCAGCTCCAGAGTCACAGGGAATGTGCATAAGTCTTTGAAAGCCTGCCCCACGGCTAAGCAAACATTCCCAGCAAGAGCTACTACAAAGGAGGCGGGAAAGGGAATAAATCTTTGCTGATTACCTACGTCCATTTGTTTCTTCTATTCCTGCCAGGTGGGTGTTAGTATACCCACCTAGTAGCTGGATGATCAGTAAATGAACCTTTTGGAGACTCAGTTTCTTCATCTTAAAATGTAATATTACCTGACTCAGTACTGCAGAGGGCTTTAGTGGACATTAACTGCTTTTGGCTGCCCAGCATCCAAACACTGCCTATCAGGAGGAATTCTAAGCTATGTGGAAATCGAAGAGGGCAACGACTCTTTCCCTGACTTCCCTGGGCCTGGGCTTGGCCAAGTTGGTCCCCCACCTGGGCCTTGAGCTTGGTGGGAATTAGGCAGAGAGGTGAGGACAGTCAGAGATTACTTCAGGTGGCTGCATTGGGGACAAGAGCCCAGCAGTGCAGTGGGGAGCAGCAAGTGGCTATGTGGCCTGAGGTGGAGTCGGTCCTAAACAGATTTCCTGTAGCAGGACTTTGTGCCCAGCTACCCCAGCTCCTGTCTAGCTCTCCAGTCTCTCTGTCATTTCTTTCTTTCTCTCTTTCTTTCTCTCTTTCTCTCTTTCTTTCTTTCTTTCTTTCTTTCTTTCTCTCTTTCTCTCTTTCTTTCTCTCTCTCTCTCTCTCTCTCTCTCTTTCTTTCGATTTCATTTATTTATTTTTAGACAGAAGGAAAGCAAAGGAGAAAGAGAGGGAAAGAAACATCAATGTGTGGTTGCCTCTTGTGTGCCCCCTATTGAGGACCTGGCCCGCAACCCAGGCATGTGCCCCGACTGGGAATCGAACCAGCAACCCTTTGGTTCACAGGCTGTGCTCAATCCACTGAACTACACCAGCCAGAGCCAGTCTCCCTGTCATTTCAGTGAGCCATCCAATAGCCTTCCAAAAAGCCCCTTCTTCTGGTTTTGCTAGGCAGGGTTTTAATTGTTTGCAACTGAGAATCCTGACTGGTACAGAGTAAAACCATGTAACGTGCCAGACACAGTGCCCGGTATATAGTAAGCTTGCAAAAAACAACAACACACACACATACTCACACACATACATGGAAAATAAGGTTCAGAGAAGTAAAATCACCTGCCTGAGAACACACAGCTAGGCAGTGGTGCTGGTCTGGATTGATCATCAACATCTTAGTGGTATTGTTTTTAGATACCACTTTATATCACAACACATAATTTTTTAACAATTTATTGTTGATTCACTGGTTCAAAAGCCTCAAAACAGGCCTGGCTGGTGTGGCTCAGTGGATTGGGTGGTAGCCTGTGAACCAAAAGGTTGCCAGTTCGATTCCCTCCCAGTCAGGGCACAGTCTTGTGTTGCAGGCCAGGTCCTCAGTTTGGGGTGTACAAGAAACAGCCCATAGATGTTTCTCACACATCCATGTTCTCTCCCTCTCTCTAAAAAATAAATAATGTAAAAAAAAAAAGAAAAAACTACCCTGTGCGGCCCACAGAGCCAGAATACTCTCTTTAAAAGACAAAGAAGACAGCACTAGACCAGGTGGTCACGTAATGGTTAGGAACCCAGGTCTCCAGTCTTCAGCCCAGGGCTGGTGCTCCAGCAGTGTCCACGCATGCGAGCTCACGTGTGCGTGCTGCTGCTTTAGAGAAGAGCCCCAACTGAATACACGGACACGCGGTGCATTAGCGGCCTGCGGTGAGTCAGCAGCTGCCATCAGGGAGAGAACACCTTGTACCAGAACCTTCAGAAAGAAATGCTCCTGCACCCACTCTGCTGACCTGGGGTGTGGAGGAATAGGGGGACTGTAATGGGGTACAAGGTGAGGCTGGGCGTGGGGAGGGGACAAGTAGAGTCATCCTAAATAAGACCTCCTCTGCTGGGCCTACTGATCAAGGGAGGGTTTGATTGCTTTATTGTTGACAAAGTAGCTTAATTGGACCTAATAGGAGGAAAATGTGTGATGAATATGAATAATAGAGGTGAGGAGGCCCCAAGGAAAGCTGTCTGGAGGAAGAGTGATGAGGCAAAGACAGGTCTGATGGGCATTAGTTTCCACCTCCAGGGGTGAGCCCAGATGGGGAGCGGGGACAGCCACTCCTACCTGGGGCCAGGACCATCCTGCTGACCTGGGTCTCTGCCCTGTCCCGGCCTTCAGACCTTGCCTTCACACTTGCACAGAATGAGAGAATGTGAGACTCACAGGGTTCTGGGGTTAGAATCAGACCCAGGATTCTAGAATCATAGACCCTTGGCATCACATAGGTTAATTATAGAAAATATCAGAATCGAGCAATCTGACAATTGGAGACCCTGGGGGAAAAATTTAGGAGATCCTTCTCCAACTTTCATTTAATACCAATAAATAACATCTGCTGGGTATCTCACAACTTCCAAAAATCCTTTCACATCTGTACAGCCACCATATGGGAGTGGGTGTTATAGTGCCTTCAGGTTAGTAACGTGCAGAAAATCAAAATGAGCTGGCTGTCACTAGAACCCAGGTTTGCAGGACAAATTCTACTTTCCATATGCCAAGTTTTTGGTACCATTGTCTTCTAGAATTACAGCAGCACTTTTAACTACTTGGCATAATAGGTCCAAATTCTCAGATGTTCTTTGTGTAAATTCTGCATGGTCATGCACCGTTTTTCTTAGTGCATTCTGGCATATTGCAACACACTGAAACGTGGTTATCTTTGTTGCATCAGCATAATCAGAGCTGGTGCGTTCTGCGGTTGCTTTTTGTCAGATTTAACATCCAGCACTATTTTCAGTTCACAAAGGACTTAAACATATCCAAGAATAGATTTAAAATCGCTAATGTAAAGAGTGAACTTCCAGTCACTTTAGGTTTAGTCAGACATGTTCTGATTTTCTTAGAATAAAAAGTTAAGCTACAATAACTGCGGGAAGACAAAAGAACAAAGGAAAAATAGGCACCCCTGGATAGGAGCTCAAAACGCCACACAGGGGTGGTTGCGGTGACGGCCAGGCGCACCAAGTGGAGGAAATCTGTGTTTAGGATTCTGCCATTGACAGGCTGCGGGTAGACTGTAGCGAATCCGCGCCCTACTCTGGGTCTCAGTTTACCCCAGTCTGAATGGAGATAATAATTCTTGTAGATTCAAGAGTTTATCAGGCCTAGAGATCTGCAGCCGCAGGAGAAGCGGCTGAGAGAGATGGCTGAGGGGGAGGGGTGTGGAACCACGGGGAGCTGAGAGGGGCTTGCGGTCTCCATGGTAACTCGCAGCAGCCTGGAGAGGAGGCGGGGTTAGGGAACCCGGATCTGGAGGTTTTGAAAATGAAGGATTCACAAAGACAGCAGAAAGCTCTCTCCTCCCTGGACAAAAGCCTTCTCGCAGATAGAGCTCTGCACCCGGAGGGCCCTCCGTGCCGGGTGGGGATGGCGAAGTGACTCTTGCCCGGTGTGGCAGACGGGGAGAACGAGGCCGAGAGGCAGAACGAGAGTTGCCTGCAAGTTATTGGCAGGGCCGGCGCTTAAAACTAGCTGTCCTGCCTTCCAGTCGGTTCTCTTGTCTGTACCAGAATGTAGTTCCTCTGAACCTTGGCTTCTCCATTGGTATAAGTGAGACAGTGAGGGCCCTTGCAGCTCTGACAGCGTTCGATGGAACTGTTAGCAAACGCACTCAGGATGGTGAATACTAAGATGAGGATTCTGTGGTCCGTGAGGCGTGGGCATTGTCTGATTGTTCTCGGGTCCGCACCCCAGCCAGCAGACGAGGAGGCACAGAGTAGACACTGGTATTTGTGGAATGAATGTTTATGCAAACAGACACATTCATTCTTTTGTTCTCCAAGCTTGAAAGAGCACCTACTATGTTCCGGGTACTGTGAAAACTTAGAGAAGGGCTCGTCACTGAGGGCTGCGGTGATCCAGAAGACTTGCTGGAGGAGGAGGAGGAGGCCGGGGACAAAGGGAAGGAGTGCTCAGGAGGGCACAGGTGAAGGAGAAGACTCTAACGCCTTGCGCTGCCCTGCTAAATGCACCGTGTTCATTTCCCGGGGCTTTGCCTGCCAAGCACGATTTCTCCCCTCCCTCGTCTCCCGGAGGTGATTTCATCCTCATGGCTCCTGCTGGGCAGTGAGGCGTGCAGGTGGGCCAAGACCTATTCTCAGAACAATTCAGAAAGTTCTGTTGAAGAAGAGGGTGGGACAGATGGTCCCTGCCAGCTTCTCCTTTTTTCTTTCCCAGTTAGCTAATTGGAGAGAAGGTGTGTTTGGGTCATGCCTCTTCCGTGCCTGGCGTGGCAAAAAGAGCACTGACCCAGGAATTAGAAACCTGGATTCAAATTCTGACTACCTCCACTCAATGTGTGGCCTTGGGCAGGTTGTTTTCCTTCCCTGGTCTTAGGTTGCTAAAATAATAATAATAATAATAATAATAATAATAATAATAATAATAGGGATAGTGATCTTCATAGTGAGAATCAAATGGGAAAATGGTTATGGAATCCTCCCTACCTCCTCACAAAGTCAAAAGTTATCATTTACTGTGAGCCAAACATTTTACGAACATCTATAATCTAAGCAAAAAATCCTGTAGCATTGGTATTTGTTATCCAAGCTTAACATAAGAGAAAACTCAGGCCACGTAGACAGGCAGTCACAAAGCCAGGATCCAGAAAGACCCAAGTCTTTTCTGACCAAAGTACAACTCTAACAGCAGATCCTTTGGTGTCTTCATTTCTCCACCAAACCATATTTATTGAGCATGTACTATGAGCTAGGTGGCAGCTGGGGTAGATTAAGGAATAAAACACTATCAATCAGGGTGTCAAGAGGAAATACATGGCACTCGGAAACTGGGTAATTTTAAGAAAAGTTTAATAAAGGGTTTATTTAATACAGGGACTAGAGATAGGGTAATTCTCTGGCACAAGTAATGTCAGGGCACTACCCTTATGCCTAAAGGGGCAGGGGAGGGAGCAATTATTAGACTCTGGAGACGAAGAGAGCAGTGGTAAGGGCAGCCTGACGTGAGCTGTGTTCCTTGGTCGAGAGATCTAGCTAACAACTACAGGGAGGAAGCTAGGGGAATATATACCCTGCTGGGACTCCACGTGGCCAAAACATACCAGAATCCAGAGGGCAAGGTAACTATTATGTAACCCATACAAATATTCCTAAGGTGTGAAGTGAAGTCGAGAAGGGAAGAGAGCAGATCTGGGGTGGCAAACAGAAGATGTTCAGCACAAAAAGCCAGTTTCTCTGCCCTAAGGGAGGAGCTCACAGACAAATGGAGAAGGCAGGTACATTCACAGTTGTAACAATAGCTATCAGTGCTCTATTGCTGTGTAACAAACTTCTTCAAAACATATGGTTTAAAACAGTAACCATGGATTTGCTCTTGAGTCTATAAATTGGCCCTTCGGGCTGGGCATAGCTAGTAGTTCTGTTGATCTCACTAGGGGTCAGTCAAAAGTTGCAGTTGTCTGGTGGCTCACCTGGGAGCTGGTTGGTCTAGAGGGCCCCAGTGGAGGGTTCCTGTGTGTTCTGCATGGTCTCATCTTCCAGCTGGCCAGGCCAGGCTTCCTTACATTGTGACGCCACATTCCAAGAGACTGAGATAGGAAGCTGCAAGGTCTTTTAAGGCCTAGACTCAAAGGTAGCACAATATTACTTCTGCTATTTATCAAAGCAAGTCACAAAGTCAGCACGGAAACAAAGGATAGGAAAATACATTCTACTGCTTGACAAAAGGGGGGCACCGTTACACTGCCTAAGGTACTGCCATGTGTGAGATTAGTATAGACTGTCTTCGTGGTAAGCCATCTTTCAGCTGGTGAATAAAAAAATAGTACTTCCCACACTATTGTAATTGTCTATTTAATCTATCAGTCTTCCCCCAATAGGCTGAGAGTTCCCCAAGGGCAGGATTTATGAATTCATTTGTTTGTTCCTATAGCTCAGGGCAAGGCCTGGCATGCAAAAGATATTAAGTGTATGTTTGTTGAATGACTATAGCTGGGAGTGGTGCTGTTGATTGTCTGCTTGTCCAAAGCCCTTGGAGCCACAAATGGAACTCTCTTTAAATGTAAAGTTGACATCATAGAATACTTCCTCTGCCTCATTGAAACCCTTCAAATATTGCCATGGTCCATCAAGGTCAAATTCAACCCCCCACTTCCTCCACAAAGGTTTCTAGACTATTTCTTTTCTCCTGCTTTAGAATTTCTGGAATCTAATGGCCTTTGCCTAACACCTTTAATTTGCTTTCAAACTTTTTCTAACTGCTCTCAAGGTTTCCCTGGGTCAAACCTACCCTTTATCCCTAGTGGGTAAGTCCCTGAGGGCAGGAGTGCATCTTCTATCCTGAAGTGCTGGTCACAGTGCCAGGCCCACAGTATGTTCTTAGTCAAAACTTCCTGAATGGATGACCCACTCTGGGTGGCCTTGATCCTGTGAGGAATGGCAAACAAGCCATTCGCATCCTCTGCACACATGAGAGCCCCCGGGTCTGTGGGACAGAGCAAAGCACATCGCTTTCCTGGGCTCTGGCCTGTGGCCGGGGACTTGGCTGCCCCGTGCTCTGGCCCCTGAGCTAACTGGACATAGGCCAGGAACAACAATGTCACAAATGGCGGTGGAGAGCCTCGTCCTGCTCACAAGAGGAGACATGTCCAGGGCTTGAGCCATTTGTTGTGGGCACACAAGCCATCACTGTCTTTTAGGTTTCTGAGATTTGGGGAAAGAAAGGGGCAGGTGTTCAATAGACCCCCAAAACAGAGCTCCTGGGTGGCAAATTTCACTTTAGCGTCATAAGAGCACGAAAGCAAGCTATCAGATAGAGAGCACTGAGTTTCTTTCCATGCTCAAAGAACCCTGCAGGTTAAAACCTAAGCCCCTTAATGTGGCAAAGGGTTGAGGACTTGATCCCTATTCCCCACCTTGGTTATAGTGTCCACCAAACCGAACCACTTATTATGCTGTTCCTTCTGTCTTGAATGCTATTCCCTATCTGGTACCACAACCCCCCTTTCACTTATCTGTGGGTATTTCAAGACTTAATTCAGGCACCACTTACTCCAAGAAAGAAGCCTTTCCTGAAGCCCCTGGCTGGGTTAGGGATCCCCTGCAGACACCATGGGCATGAGCTCCTTGAGGACAGGGACTGGGACTTCATTTAGCTCAGATACTGGCAGAGCATTATTGTCAGGAGTGCTAAAACAGCAAATGGAAAGTTCTAATATTTCCAAGTTTTAAGAGTCAACAGTTCCCCAATTCTTGGTGAAGACTGAGACTTGGGCTCCCTCCATCTGGGGCCCACTCCCGAGCTCTTCGCCTCCACCCCGTCCCCTCTGAGTGTTCGTTCTCAGGCAGGCACACACACATGTTCTGAACATAACCGGGAAAGCAATTTACAAGAAGTAATTGCTGGTCGATGTGTGCTTGGGAGCAGCAGTGAGCTCAGACTATTTCTGTCTGTGCGTCAGCCCACCCAGCTTCCTTCCTCCCTGGCTGCCCTGGGAGTGGGGGTGGGGTGGGGGCAGGGAGGGGGTTCCTGCTGCACAGGGTGGGCAGTTCGTTTCCAAACCAAGACTCAGACAAGCCAAACCCAGAGAGAGCCAGCTCTGAGTGCTGATTGAGTTCAAGTGAGAGAAGCTGAATCTGGGATGGATGCGGGGGGAGCTCTATGGGCCAGGGATGAGTAGGTCAGCAAAGATGGCATGCACAGTCTATTTTCCACCTATCCTCACCCCATCCTCACAGGCTTCTGCTGGGAAAATTCTACCAGGTCTTCTGGGCCCTGCTCAGTGTGAGGTCTCCTCCTAACCCCCAGCTCTGAGTCCCCTTTGTTCTTTCTGGCCCGTCTCGCTCTAAGGGTGGTCGCAGAGCAGCAGCAGCAGCAGCATCACCTGGAACTACTTAGAAATGCAAATTCTGGGGACTTACTCCAGACCTATTGAATCAGACACTCTGAGAGGGAAAGAGGGGTGGGTCCAGCTCTCCCAGTTTTAACAAGCCCTCCAGCTGATTCTGATGCAGGCTCAAGTTTGGGAACCATTGACAACCACTAGAGTTTTTAGAATTTACCTTCCCCCATCAGACCCAAAGGCAAGGGCAGCATTGGATCCTTCCTTGTAACCTCCCACAAGGCCGAACACAGAAATTGTTCAGACAAAAATTGGATTTTCCTGACGGGGATGCTAAGGAGAGAGACAGGATCTGTCCTGTGAAAGGTCACACAGAAGAGCAGAGACTAAACTTCCGGGCAACGTGCCGTTCCTGGGCTGTGCTGGGCTGTCTCGCTGTTTCTGAACAGGTCATACTCTGCCCATAATGTCTTTTGACCTTGTCTCACGTGGAACCTTTGACTCATCTTTGATGGTTCGGCTCAAATATCACTTAGTCCTTCCTCAAGCTGTGCGAAGGGCTGCCACCGGGCCAACTACCCGTACATGGTGTGCCTGCCTTGCCCTCCATGAGCACCCCCGAGGCTGGCAGCTGTGGCTGATTCCTTATTGTCTCTGGTAACCTGCACAGGTCCTGGCACAGAGGATACCACTGGACTTACAAGAAGTAGACCAAGGTGCTGGGTGTAGAGTGCCGAAAATAAGACATGCACACACACTCACAGGCCCACTGACAACAAATAAAGCAAGACCAGAACGGAGGGCTCTTGGCTTTCAGCCTAGGGCACTTCTGTGTGTGACTCACCCCATCGCGTGCCCTTGCCTGGCTCAGTTCCCATGAAATATCGAAGAGTGACCGATTCAGTGTTGTCAGATCCAGCAGCAGGTTATGTCACTGTCGGAAATGTGAGGAGCTGCTTTCGGCGGCTACTGAGTCTCCAGTCCTTGCCGTGCACTCCTGAGGCAAAGCCTGGAGCCACTGCCCAAGGTGGTAATGGCGGTGCAGTGTGGGTGGGGGGCATAGGAAGGGGTGGGGTGGGGGGGGCTCCTTTGTACTTGTCACATGGAATGCTGCTCTCTTCATGAATCTCTTAATAAAGCCAATTAGATTTTCAAAATAAAAATAAATGGGAACAGCTGGGAGAGAGGGGTGGCAGTCGGCATCCTGCTCTAAGATTTCCTTGCTATCAGTTTCATTAAAAAAAGAAAAGCCAACACATAAAGCTTTCCATTTGCCAACTCTGTTCTGAGCATTTTGCATGGACTAAGTAACTTCATCCTCCAAGATCCTTTAAGGTAGGAACAACTATTATACTCACGTGGATGAGAGAACCAAGGCACAGATGTTACCTAGCAAGTAAGAGCAAGGACAAGATTTGAACCAATCATTTGGCTCCAGAGTACCTGCTCTTACTGTTATATTGAAAAACACCCATTTGTAATTTTCAAGTATTTGTAGTACTTTTATGTTTATGAAGGGAGTTCACATCCATCATCTTTGAACACTCACCATAACCCAGCAAAGGAACTGAGGCTCAGGGAGACTAAGGGCTTTATCAAGGCTACGCAGGGCCAGGAAGTGACTGCATTCCCGTTGTGGATCCTGTGTTTGACCTGCTAACCATTCATTTTCTCACTCATTGATTAACTCTTTCATCCACCTAAGGAACTGAATGATATAAACATGGTCGGGCTCTGTGTACTCTCTACATTGCCTGTCATTCTGTCCCCTGGCAGGTGGGTCACCCTAGGAGTGGAGTGGAGATGCTTCTGCCTCTGGGCACCAGTCATCTTCCATGGTGTCCTAAGTACACCTGCTCTGTATCAGGAAGAACAAGTCAGGGTTCTCTGACTCTCTAGGTTAGGTGAGTGAAGCTCCACTAACCCTGGGCTTCTCCTTGATTTCATGGAGTTATTACTGATCATTTTACTTGGGATCCATGTCTGAACCCCCTTTGGCTTACAGTGGGCTAGACAGAGCAGAATAGCTGGGTCACAGCAGGCTCTGGGTGGGCTTGCTGGGAAAAGCCCTTATTGATCCCACTAGGCACTAAAGTACATTTGATCATCCTAACCCCCACATTTCCACCGAATAGAGACTCCAGAAGAGGATGGTGTAGAGACATTTATTGTATGTCTATGGGGCTGGTCCATGTGAGATCAGACTGGGGACAGGGGCCTCCTCAGGGATGCCTGGAATGTCACTGGTGGTCACTGTGGCCATGAAGCAGTGCTGGAGAAGGCGTCTGGGGTCCACAGCCTGCTCCTCCTTCCAGTCCAGCTGTGGTTTTGGGAAGGGGTAACTTTGCCGTAGAGGGTTCACTCCTGGCACCTCCACCGACTTGCCTGAATTCCCATCTTGGTGGTCAGGGGGCACCTCCTCAGGATCTGGAAAACAGCAAGCGGAGGGCATGGGGTCTCCTCCTGCATCCCATTCCTCCCACTGGGCTCACACATCCTGGCCGACTCCTCTGAGTGCTTGCCTTGGGTGGGCAGGACTGTGCTCAGAGTCTTAAATGCATCATTTATTTAACAAATATGTATTAGTGATATAACATGCCAAGCACTAGGAGCTGTCAATGTTTCTAATAAACTTAAGTTTGATGGGGGAGACAGACAAAGAATAATTGTTAAGAGATATGAAGGCCCTGGTTGGTGTAGATCAATGGATAGAGTGCAGGCTATGAACCAAAGGGTTGCTGGTTCGATTCCCAGTCAGGGTACATGCCTGGGTTGCAGGCCAGGTCCCATGGGGGCCATGTGAGAGGCAACCACACACTGATGTTTCTTTCCCTCTTCTTCTACTCTTTCTAAAAATAAATAAATAAAATCTTTAAAAAAAGAGATATGAAGACTTGACCTTCACCATAAACCCACGAGGTAGGAACTATTAAAAAACTAATGTTATAGATGGTACAGGCTACTACACAACCAGTATACAGAGAGGTGCTGGAAATTTTAAAAACATGTATTGTTTTAAGAATAGATTTCATGACTTTCGCCACTGCTTTATCCTCTCCTCTTATATCTGAATTTCAAAGAAGGCTCATTTGGCTTTATTATTTATTCTCCACTTCCCATTCCTGACTTACTCTGAAGCAATTTTCTTGGTTTCTGCTCCCACCATAGTTTAAAATATTTTGTCACTAAATCCCATGATCACTTATAAATCCTTATCTCCTTGACTCATCAGCACTTGACACAATTAGGCATTCCCGCCTAAAAAAATGTATCAAGTGTCCAAGGTGGAAATGTGAGTCATCTCTCAACATCCTTCACACTTTTCTCTAACTCCTTCACAAAGTCAAGCAGTTCACCAGGTCCTGCTGATTCCGCCAAATCACTATCTGCCATGTTCATCCGTTTCTCTCCATCCTCAAGGCCACCACCCTTGGTGAGGCTTTCATCTTCTTCTGCCCTGAGCACTGGAATAGCCTTCAGTCTACCCTCCAGGCCATAGCCGGAGAGATCTGTCTAAGGTCAAGTGAATCCAGGTACTATTCTTTCTCAAAAGCCTTCGATGTCTTCCCATTGCTTGGGATACTTGACGTGGCATTCAAGGCTTTTCGCTTCTGGTCCCATGTCTCCTATTCAGCTTCGTTACTAACCACTCTTCCCTTATGAACTCTATACTTTGCCACACCAAAATTTTCATTGTTCTCTAAATAGGTCCATCCCTTCACATCTCTGGGTCTTGGCTTGTACTGTTTCTTCTAGAATGACACTTTATACTTTCTCTGTCTAGAAAACTCATGCTTTAAGACCCATTGATGGATGATATCTAGGAAAAATGGTGCCCCTGAAACCAAGGGAAGAGTAAATTTCAAGAAAGAAGTTTTACTGGATATTGGAGTTGCTTACCCAACATCCATTCTTCCACCTTCCCCACCTAGTAATAGTAATTATATTTGGGTGGGATTGGCCTCACCCCATCTACAGGAGTGGGTCCTGATTGATCTGAGCCAATCAAGTGATCCCATCCCTTTGCCATATGAATGGGCAATCAGTGCATAACATTTCCCTGGGCACAGTGATTGGTTTAGGGGTGGGCACATGACCTAAGGTGGTCAAATCAGAGTAGAGCACAGGCCTTTATTATTTTCCCCTTGGTTGAAGGAAGAGATAGCTTCCTTTCTCCTCCTGGCATGCAGAAGGGAACAAAAAGCACATAGTCCCAGGGATTGCTGGTAGCTTTCTTTGTGCAATGAGCCAAGTCAGTCTGAGGAGAAAGCCAACACAGATAGAGGGCAGAGTTGAGAGACTCCCAGAGGATGTGGTCATAAGCCTGAGAATACTTGAACTTCTATTCAAACCATGCCTGAAGCCCACCCCTATTTTTGGACTTCTCACCTATAGAGCCCATAATTTCCTTTTTTTGTTTGTTTTGTTTTTAACTTTTTATTTTTAAACAATTTAAGACTCACCAGAAGTTACAAAAATAATACAGAGTTCCAGTATATCCTTCACCTAGCTTTCCCCATTAATAACATTATATAACCATAAAACAATTTCAAAACCAGGAGACTAACATTGATACTAAGCTACTATTGAGCCTATTCAATTTTACCAGTTTTTATATGTACTTTTTTGGTGTCTGGGACATTAATAAATATAGTAAGTGCGTGTTTAACTTTATGAAAACACCAGACTATCTTCCAAAGTGGCTCGACCATTTTACATTCCCACCAGCAGTACCGTGTGGGGCAAAAGGAGATTTACAGTTATTCACATGGAAAATAATACAATAATTAATAAATACTAATACAAGAATAAACTCCATTTCATGTACTCACAACTGTAAACCTACTTTTGCTGTACCTTGTGTATAAGAAATCCAGTTGCTCCATTCCTCATTTGGTATTGTCAGTGTTTTTACTTCACTATTCTGCTAGGCGTGAAGTGGTATCTCACTGTAGCTTTGATATTCATTTTTTTAATGTTTAATGAAGGTGAAACATTTTTTCATGTGCTTACTTGCTATTTGTGAAGTATCTGGTTAAGTCTTTTGCTCATTTCTTAATGGGATTGTGTTTGGTTAATGTTAAGTTTCGAGAATTCTTTATGTATTCTGGATAAAAGTCCTGTGTCAGAATATTATTCCCCAGTAAGGGGACTGTCTTTTCATTATCTTAATTAATATCTTAATTATCTTAATTTTTGTCTTTTCACAAACATTTTGGATTTTGGTGAAGACCAATGACCAATTTTTAAAAAGTTGTCTTTCATTGTCTGGCTTATTTCACCTAGCATAATAGTCCCCAATTCTATCCATGCTGTTGCAAAAGAATTCATTCTTTTTTACTGCCACATAGCATTCCATTGTGTAAATGTACCGCAGCTTTTGTATCCATTCCTCTACTGATGGGCATTTAGGCTGTTTCCAAATCTTGGCTATTGTAAATAACGCTGCAGTGAGCATAGGGGTGCATGTATTCTTTTGAATTAGTGTTTTGGGATTCTTAGTCCCAGCAGTGGAATCACGGGATCAAAACACAGTTCCATTTTTTAAAAAATATATTTTATTGATTATGCTATTACAGTTGTCCCATTTCCCCCCTTCACTCCCCTCCACCCTGCACACCCCCCTCCCACCCACATTCCCCCCCTTTAGTTCATGTCCATGTGTCATAGGTTCTTTAGCTTCTACATTTCCCATACTATTCTTGCCCTCCCCATGTCTATTTTCTACCTACCATCTATGCTACTTATTCTCCATACCTATTCCCCCCTCTCTCCTCCTCCCACTCCCCTTTGGTAACCCTCCATGTGATCTCCATTTCTGTGGTTCTGTTCCTGTTCTAGTTGTTTGCTTAGT
Organism: Tonatia bakeri; assembly: GCA_004024845.1. Lineage (NCBI taxonomy): Eukaryota > Metazoa > Chordata > Mammalia > Chiroptera > Phyllostomidae > Tonatia > Tonatia bakeri. Next base: position 348,842 of record PVIA01000150.1, on the reverse strand, counting down.
TTCTTTTGGTTCTGTTTTAGCTGTGGTTGTTAATAATTGTGAGTTTGCTGTCATTTTAGTATACATGTTTTTTTAAACTTCTTTTTCTTAGATAAGTCCCTTTAACATTTGATAAAATAAGAGCTTGGTGATGATGAACTCCTTTAACTTGGCCTTATCTGAGAAGCACTTCATCTGCCCTTCCATTCTAAATGAAAGCTTAGCTGGATAGAGCAATCTGGGATGTAGGTTCTTGCCTTTCATGACTTGGAATACTTCTTTCCAGCCCCTTGTTGCCTGTAGGTCCCTTTTGAGAAATCAGCTGACAGTCTTATGGGCACTTCTTTGTAGGTAACTGTCTCCTTTTCTCTTGCTGCTTCTAGGATTCTCTCCTTATCTTTAATATTGGGTAATGTAATTATGATGTGCCTTGGTGTGTTCCTTCTTGGGTCCAACTTGTTTGGGACTCTCTGAGCTTCATGGACTTCCTGAAAGTCTATTTCCTTTGCCAGAATGGGGAAGTTCTCCTTTATAATTTGTTCAAATAACTTTTCCACTTGTTGCTCTTCCTCTTCTCCTTCTGGTACCCCTATAATTTGGATGTTGGAACATTTAAAGATGTCCTGGAGGTTCCTAAGCTTCTCCTCATTTTTTTGAATTCTTATTTCTCCATTCTTTTCTGTTTGGTTGTTTCTTTCTTCCTTCTGGTCCACTCTATTGTTTTGAGTCCCAGTTTCCTTCCCATCACTATTGGTTCCCCGTGCATTTTCCTTCATTTCTCTTATTGTAGCCTTCATTTTTTCATCTAATTTGTGACTAAAATCAACCAATTCTGTGAGCTTCCTGATCACTAGTGTTTTGAACTGTGCATCTGATGGGTTGACTATCGCTCAATTGCTTAAAAGGATGGGTTCTGGGGCTTTCATTTGGTCTTCTGTTTGAGCCATCTCTCTCTCTCTCTTTTTGGTCTGGTTGCGCCGGTTACAGTAGGGGGCGGTGCCTTAGGTGCTCACCAGCGGCGGGGCACCCCAGTTGCTGGGTTGTGATGTTGTATGTGGAGGCGGGGTCAAGAGGGAACAATGGCACTTGCTCCATTCTCCGTGGGACCTCAGTCCCTTCTGCTGCTTCCCCCGAGAAAACTGGGCCCCTCTGGTGCCAATTCCAGTGTGGGTGGGCTTGTGCACCCTGTGGGACCCTCCAAGGACCTCTCCTGTGAGGCTGGGTGACTCTCCATGCACCTCAACTCCCACAGGTGTCCTCCATCAGTGTCCCGAGGCTCTATTTCCCAGTGCTCGGATCCTGGGTTGTGCGCAGTACCTTGTCTCACAATCGCTGCCTCACTGGGTCTGCTGGCTGCCACCCCTCAGCTGGGGTCTGCCAGCTGCTGCTTGTGCACTCAGGGTCCACCCACTGCCATCTTGCATGCCCTGGATGCCTTACATGCCTGGTCCCAACTCTCTCTGCTCTCCGTGCCACCCCTCCTACTGGTCTGGATGAACGGGTCTATTTTAACTTCTTAGTTGTCCGACTTCCATTCAGATCAGTTTTCTGTCAGTTCTGGATATTATTCTATTTCTAAATTGTTGTTGTCCCTATCTTGGTTGTGCGTGGAGACGTGGTGTGTCCACCTATGCCTCCATCTTGGCCAGAAGTCCCACGGCAGTTTCATTTTTAATTTTGTGAGGAAACTCCACACTGTTTCCCACATTGGCTGTGCCAGTGTGCATTCCCACCAACAGTGCACTAGGGATCCCTTTTCTTCTTATCCTCACTAGTACTTGTTTGTTGATTTATTTATGATAGCCATTTTGGCAGGTGTGAGGTACTACCTCATTGTAGTTTTAATTTGCATCTCTCTGATGGCTAGTGATGCTGACCATTGTTTCGTATGTCTATGTGCCATCTGTACATCCTCCTTGGAGAACTGTCTACTCAGGTCCTTTGCTCATTTTTTAATTGGATTGTTTGTCTTCCTGGTGTTGAATCATATGAGTTTTTTACGTATTTTGGAAATTAAACCCTTGTCCAATGTATCATTGGCAAATATGTTCTCCCCTACAGTAGGTTCCCTTTTCATTTTGCAATGAAAGACAAATACTATATGATCTCACTTATAACTGCAATCTAAGCAACAAAATAAACTAACAAGCAAAATAGAATCAGAGGTACAGATACAAAGAACAGACTGAACAGATAGCTATACAGGGAGAGTGGAGGGTGGGACTGCTTGAAAGAAGGTGAAGGGTTTAGACAAAGAACATATCTGCAACCCCCATGGATATGAACATCGGCGTGGGGATTGACTGTGGGAAGGGGAGTTTGGGGTTAGGAGAAAGAGGGAGAAGAATTGGGACAATTGTAATAGCATGAACAGTAAATAAATACAAAAATAAAAAATAAACAAACAAAAAAAATGAGTTGTACCTTTTGTGCCTTGTCTAAGAAGTCTTTGCCAAACCCCAGGCAGAGAACATGTTTTCCTGTTTTCTTTTAAAAGTTTTATAGTAAAAGTTTTATAGATTATATGATTACATATAGATCTATGATTTATTTTGAGCTAATTTTTATATAAGATGTGAGGTTTAGGTACAGGTTTTTTTGTTTTTTTTTTTTTAACCTATGAAAATCTAGTTCTTCCAACATCATTTATTGAAAAAACTATTCTTCCTCTGCTGAACTGCTTTTGTATCTTTGTCAAAAATCTTTTGGACATACTTATCATGTGGGGTCCATTTGTGGACTCTATCTTGAACTATGTGCCTGTCCTTCCTCTAATATCACACTGTCCTAATTACTGTCAATTACTGTTGCTAAATAGTAAATCTTAAAATCTTACTAATTAGTGTGATTTCCTCCAACTTTATTATTCTTTTTCAATATAATTTTAGCTATTCTAGTTCCTTTGTCTTTCCATGTAAATCTTAGAGTCAATTTGTCTATATATACAAATAAACTGCTGCAATATTTATCTTCACTATGTTGAGTCTTCCAATCCATGAACATGGTATCTCTCCACTTATTTGTCTTCTTTGATTTCCTTCATCAGCATTTTGTGATATTTATTATACAGATCCGGCTTTATTAGTTTTACACCTAAGTATTTTGGGGGAGTGACTATAAATGGTATTATTGTATTTTTAATTGTGGTCCCTAATTGTTTGTTGTTAATTTATCTTGTATATAAATATAATTGATATTTGGTTCTCACCTTACATACAATGATCTTGCTAAATGCACTTATTAGTTCTAGGATGTTGTTTTGTGTGTATGTGTGTGTGTTTTGTAGATTCCTTAGGATCCTTTGTCATTTAAGCTTGCATTTTAAGGCATTCCATTTGGTATAGGGGTTTAGCAACTTTCTATTCAATGCAAGAATCCCCTTAACTATTAATAAATACTTATTATTAATTATTAACTAGTATTCTTGATTACTAAATACATTTATTATTACTAATCAATAAATCAGGGCAAGGCTGAATGTACTAATTAATTGGGACAACTGTAATTAATGTTATTAATTAACATTTAGCCTTGCCCTGATTACATTCCAGTTTTGGAGGTGCTTTTTTTTTCTCTAAAACTATGAGTTACAAATTGATGAACCAAATAGCCCAAAACAGTGAGGGTGTTCTTTACAAGAGTATTTCAGGTCTCTTAGAAAGGTCTGTCTTTACTGAATCAGTATCTGCTTCCCTATGGCTTCCTACACTGATCCCAGTTCTGTTCTCTGGCTTCTCACCAAATGTCTCCTCCTTGTGCCCCAGGACAGCCTTGCAGAGATCTGAGGTCCTAGACTGTGAGCCCTGAGCCTTATTTGTTCAAGGCCCAAAGTCCCCAGCTCTTCAGCTGTTACTGATAGGACTTGGCTCCTAGACTGAGCTGCCTCTGATCCCCCTTTGATTGGTCGAAGTCCCTCTTAAATTGTGGGGCTCTGAGCAGCACAGCAGTTACAATAAGATTCATGTTTGGTTGAAATGCACTGGTACAATGATCTTATTTGATTCTCCTAACACTCTGAGATGGGTATTATTATTCCATGTTATAGAAAAATAAATGAGGCCCAGGTAGAAAATGTCAATTATGAAACAGCCATTAAGTATTAGATCCAGGATTCACTTCCTATTCTGCTTGATTCCAAAGCCTGGATTCTTACCACAGAGCAAACATACCCTTAGTATAGATTAGGAACTAGGTTGGGTTCTAGGGATATAAAGGCATTTAAAATATAGTTCGTATCTCTGAGATCAGCAGACTCTTTGAGGAGACTAATGTAAAATCTAAGTACCTAATAATAAAAAAAATGAGAGCTACTTATTGTTAAAAGCCTACCATATGTCAGAGATTAATTTAGCTCCTATGTAAGCATCACCTTTAGTTTTCATAACTTTCTTAGTAGGTATTACTGTATATACTTTACAGAGTAAACTGAAGCCCAGAGAGAAGTGACTTGCCTAAGGCCACACAATGAGAACCACAAAGCCAGGATTAGAGTCAGGCTCTCTGATGTCCCAGACCAGGGTGGTGCCTTCCCACCATTCTCCAAGGACCTCTGTGGCCAGTCCTTACATGGCCTGGGGCCCTCAACCTTGCACTTGGGACTATCCTGTGATGACCAGCTAGGAGAGGAGTTCTTAGATTCTCTCCCTCCTTGCAGATGAGTTAAGACTGACTGCCCTACAAGTGATTGTGACTGTGGCCAAGAGAAGGAGAACTTAAATTCCTTAAATCCCTGCAGAGAACGGTTCCTTCCCCTCCCCCTTCGGTTCTGTCTATAGGTGCTCCAAGGGTCTAGGTTCACAGACATCTCAAGGCACAAAAACGAGTAGGAAACTATCCCGAACTATCACAGGAAACAATTACATCATGCCAAAAAACCCTGCAAAGAAAACGAAGGGAAGCCCGAGAACAGCGTGCCAAAGAAAGAGGAAGAACCCCCACTACGGAAAATTTGAAGGCCAGCAAACTGAAGGGAATTTTAGGCAAAGGCTGCTTAAGTCCCTTGAGGAATTTAAAGAGGACATAGATTACAGGCCTTTTAATAATGAAGAAATGACAAGAGAGGGAGATGAGATGGAACAGTCTTTGGAAGAGATAAGGGGTCTGAGAAAGAAGTTCAGGGCTCCACATTCTAACAATAGGCATTCCAGGGACTGTCCTTATCCCGTTCAACGCCTTTCTCCCCCAAATTCAACTGTTTTCTGTTATTAATACCACCACCATTGGGTTTTTTGTCTGCATTTTCTTGCTAAATATTTGCTACTACACTGAATCCTTCAAAGTTCCTTTGATTTATAGATTACTTTTGTTACCCACATCTCTTTTGACCTAATCTCATTCATTTAATAGAATGTTTCATTCATTTGCATAAGATGCTCATTGTATATTGTAAAGTGAAAACAACACGTTGAAAAACATTATGTATAACGTACATTTACATGTGTTATAATGCAAAAAGAGAATTATGATGCACCAAAAGGTTAATAGTGATTCTCTCGTGATTTGTACTTTATTTCATTTTTTGCCTATCTACATCTCATTTTCCAAAAAAATGAACATATATGTGTGTATAACTTGTGTCTCAAAACACAACCCCCCACCAAAACCCCTAAAATAGACACAATAAAAGAACTTGTCAGGGCGAGGGAGGGGGTGGGTGCGGGATGGGAAAAAAAAAGAACTTGTCAATAAAAAAAAAAGACTGACTCTTCACTGAGGTTTGTTTGGGTCATAGGTACCAAATGCAGTTAATTAAAAGACAGTAGGCTCTGGCGTAAATGAACCCTCACCAGAAGGTGAGAGGGACTGCTGTGGGGACATATCCCTGGCCTAGAAGGCAAAGGCTTCGCCAATTGGCTGGGTGACCTTGGGCATGTGACTGTCTCTTTCAGGGCCTCAGCTCCTCATCTCTACAGTGAAAGCATCAGACTTGGTTTCTAGGAGCCTTTAAGTCAGTGAAAATGACTGACTAATAAGCTCCTCACCAACACCTTTAAGACAAGGATGAGAACTGAAATCGTCTTCCATTTTTACCCTTGTTGTTTTCTTGGTCTCTTATTAAATGCACCAAGGCCAGAACATAAACTCCATACTTTCCTCACTCACCCCATCTGCAAAATAGGATTGATTATAACCACTTGGCAGAGTAGTTAGGCAGGTAAGTGGGATAATATGTTTGAAGTCCTTAGCATAGCATCTAGCACAGTGGTAGGACCTCAGTGACTCTTCTGATCAAGCTAGTTACAAAGTACCAGAGTAAGAAAGTTCTGGCTTTTTTGCATCCCAAGTTTGGGGGACGGTGTGGAGGTAGGGGTGATGGGCCAGTACAGAACACCCGAGTAGCAGCTGGAGCCTGTTTTCAGAAGTGCTGTTCCATTTCCACTCTTTTCTTGCCAGGGCACTCCCCATACCGTCCTTGTCTTCACACTCAGAGAGACCAGGCCCCTGAGGTACGGTGCAGTGATCATGGAGCCTGGGAGATCAGGACTGACATCCCAGCAGCACATGCTCACTAATGTGTAGACTTGGCCAATTCACTTCCCTTGGTGTCTTCTGATGTAAAATAGGGCTAATGGTCTCTCTACGTGTCCTGCTGGAGAGGGAGACAGCAGACAAATGGAAGACTATGGAAAGGGTAAATCTCTGATGAATGTAAGATAGTAAGCTTAAACTGTCTTAAATGCAGAAGGAGGGACAAGAGCCTCCTGGGAAGGAGGGGACAGCACTTAATGAAGAAAAAAGAGAGGACCTAAGGGCTGAGACTGTGCAAAAGACAGAGCTAAAAGCTATCATTTAGTAAAAGGTCAGCTAATACATTTTCTATCTTAAAAATGAGAAGCAAAAAGCAAGAACATAAGCTATCTCAGACCCTGGCAATTGAATAATCCAGCTGGTGGCTGAGCAGTAAAAAGAAGGAGAGTGGTTTTCACTCACAGAGCCAAGGGATGAACTATATTCCCTTTGACAGGCAGGCTCAGGGTGAGGGAGGAAAAAGGGTGGGGAGAGATGAGAGGACCAGGACACAAGCAGGGGCACCCTATGGACCTGGCCTGGTGAGGTAGAAAGAGTAGGACTTGGAAGCAGGAAAGCACACATTCTTGAATTCCAGATCCATGATTTACAAACTCTGACCCCTTGGGTAAGTCATCTTACCTCTATGAGACCTGATTTTCACATCTGTAAAATGGCTGATAATAATACGTACCTCACTCAGATAGCTGGGAAAATTAGATGAGATAATGCATGTACAGTTTAAGAGTGTCTGGAATATAGTTGGGACTTCTGTTTCGCAGAAATAAGGAGAGCAAGGAGAGTGGAGGTAGAGTTGGCTCTGTCACTCACTCGCTAGGTAACCTGGGCTTCAGTTTCTTCATCTGTAAAATGGATAGTAGTAAGATCTATACTCTGTCCAGTTATTGTGAAGAACAAATGAGATGATCTATTTAGAGCTAGTTCAGTCCTTCTAACTGTGTTATCATATCTCATTCTCCCTCTGCTGGTAGATGGACACTTTCTTTGTTTCCAATATGATAAAATATGCTGTTATCCATCTTTACAAATCCTCTTCTAGTGCAACGATTTCTTCTAAAATAATTAGAAGTGGAATTACTGAGTTATAGGGTATATTCATTTTTTAAAAGATTTTATTTGTTTTTAGACAGAGGAGAATGGAAGGAGAAAGACAGGGACAGAAACATCAATGTGTGGTTGCCTCTCGCACACTCCCTACCAGGGACCTGGCCTGCAACCCAGGCATGTGCCCTGACTTGGGAATTGAACCAGCGACCCCCTGGGTCACAGGCCTGCACTCAATCCACTGAGCCACACCAGCCAGGGTTATATTCATTTTTAATGTAAATAGATATTGACAACTTACTCTATCAAGTGGTGGTACCATTTTATACTCCTATTAGCCATATATAATGGTATCCATTCCCCCTACCCAAACTTTTCAATATTAACATGATCCATTCTTTTACTTTTGCCAATCTAGTTAATAAAAGTTAGGTTTCTGTGAGCCCCTGGTCAAAACTTTTTTCTCAAGCAATCAATACATATCTTTGTTTTGTGCATTTCCATTTAAAGACACCTTATTTAATACATGCTGTTAATTGATTGACATTTAACCGATGGCCAAGAGCACTATAACTCCTGCCTGAACAAAGTTTACCTAATACATGTATTTTCTCCAAAAAGGACATGACAGTCTTATCCGTGCTTAGGAACACGAGACGGCACTTCAGCACTACATTTGGGGGTCGTTTTCAACAGTGAAACCACCATAAAAAGTCATAAAAATGCAAAAACACAGCACTCAATACACCATGAAAAGGACACTTGTTTACAGTGTGAGACCTGGAACAAGAAGGCAGAACACGGCCTTGTTCAACCTCAGCTAGGAAAGTGTGTGATGGTGCAACTCAAATTTTTTGCTGCTCTGTACATGTCCGCTTTCACAAATGACCTTGAAAACACTGCAAGTATTGATTTTGAGGTTACAAATAAGTTTTAGCAAATAGGAAAATTCACAAATATTGATTCTGGAAATAACGATTGCCTGTATGTGTGTAGTTCCATTTATAATATCTTTGTAGTCTATCACTTGTTTCTTATCTGTATGTATAATGTTCTTTGTATTATTTGTATTTGATGTCTGTTTGCATTCTTTGTAGGCAGATTTGTCAATTTTTCCGTATTTTAATTAGTCTGTTTCTGGACTTTCTATTCTGGGATTTCTCAACATCAGTACTATTGACATTTTGGGTTGGATAATTCTTTGTTGTGGAGCCCTGTCCTGTGTTGTAGGCTGTTCAATAGCATTCCTGGCCTCTACTCAAAGACACCAGTAACACCCCTCACCCAATCATGACAACCAAAAATGTTTCCACACATTGCCAAACGACCTTGAGGAGCAAATTTGCAATGAGTTGAGGACACTGCATTGCCCAATTCTGTCAGTTTCTGTGCCAATATCAAACTGACAAATTTTTATCTTTAAAAATGTCTTATTATCTGATAGGGCAAGTCCCTTCTTTCTCTTCCAAAATTGTTTTGTTCACTCTTACACCTTTTTCTTCTAGATTAATTTTAGAATTTTGACAAATTCCATGAAACCTTTTGTTGGGATTTTAAATTACAGATTAACTTGGAAAGAACTAAATTGTCTATGACAATGAGCTTTCCCATATCTCACTGTATAGTCAGGTTCTTCTATGCTTTTCATGAACTTTTATGCTTTTTCTCTATACAAGTTGAAGCCTGGGCTATCCCTGGTCTCCCCAAGGCTGGGTCTATGCTCAGGCTTCCTTTCTATTCTGCCATTGCCTCCCAGGTCTTCCCGACTCCAAGGGAAGCTGGCCAAACCCTCCCATCCTCAAAGGCCATCCCTCCTGCTTTCCTAGTGGGATTATTCATAATCATCAGGATCTGAGAAGGGTTCATGTACTGTTGTTTGTTGCACAAATTTATTGTTAAATTGGAAAAATAATCTTGTAAAAAGGAAAAGTGCTCTCTGTCTTTCTCTGAAACTTAGCTTTTATACACCCCGTCCCTTGTCCCTCCCTGATGTTTGCCATTCTTACTTCTGAGATTAAATTTCTCCCCTATCCAGCCTGGCCTCACTCCTTGTGGTACTGCAGGGTGAATGACCCTGTCACTGCACAGGTCTCCCTTAGTGCTGCCCACACACCTTTACCCATTATTTATCCTCTCCTAGAAGGCCTTTTCCCCTCTCTTGCCTAACCAACTCTTTCACTAACTCAACACTAATTCAAGTCTCCTTTCCTTTTTGAAACCCTCCTTAACATTTGGTATCAGACAGTTTTGTGCTTCATTATATGCTGCACAACCCAGTGTAGTGGGCTGAAGAAAGAACATGACTTGGGCAGAAAGGCATGGGCTAGATTTCAGCCTCACCACTTACTAGCTGTGATACTTTGAGCAAGCCACCTAATCTTTCTTGGCCTCGATTTTCTCTTTTATAAAATGGAGATAATAACAACCATTTTAAGTGTTGTCTACCAAACTATACTGAAAGATCTTTTGCCAACAGCTACTGGTCCCTTTCACAGTACCTTGCAGAGGTGGCAAAAACGTGTGATAGAAAGACTTGTGAAAAAGCAACACTCTCCTGGAGGTCCTGCAGGGAGGCTCTAGGTGGCTTGTGCTAATAAAGAAGTGGGTAGTCCAGCACATCAGATTGTCAAAAAGTACCTGTATTTAGTTTCTGAGGAAACCGAGTTTGGGGAGCAGTGAATTTTTCTTATTGTCTTTTGTTTGGGGTAGTATTCAGATCAGTTTGTATTTTGTAAGGCTAGAATTAAAACACGGTTTCAGAAGATCCACAAGATGAATTCATATTTGTGTAACCAATAGAATGTGGACTATATCCAATTATTTTGATAAACATAGAGCACATGAAAAGTTTAGATGGGAAATGTTCACATCATAAGCTCCTGCTTCTGAATATTCCAGGAACACTCATGAGGCAAATGTTCCAAACATCATTTCTAAATGTGTCTCCTTTGTAAAACTGCTTGCCTGCTGAATACAAGGAAATCATGTGGCCTCTTTCTTACCTGTAGTCTGTAAGCTTAAACCTAGGTCCAACTTTGCATGAGGCTTTGAGCTGAGGAACAGGTAACAAAGCACACAGGCAGTAACAACGAAGGCCAGGAGGACCGCTGCTGCTATGGACAGGCCCGCAAGAGCACCGACACTAGGGAGAGAAGACCACAGAGGAACTGAGAGTCAGGAAGGGGCTTAGGAGGCAGCATGTTATAGAAGTGTCCCACCTCGTAGGTGGGTCTCAGTGTGTGTTCCCTTTCTTCTCCTCTCCTTCCCTTCTGACTTTCTTCAACCTACTCCCACCCCAGAGAGCTGGAGATGACCTTAAAGAGATGTCCCCACACTGCTGTTTCTTAAAAAAAAAAAAATCAAGAGACATGGTAGGCTTTAGGTAAAAACCAGCTGTCCTTCCAGTCTCAAGGAAATTTTTGACCCACCCTCCAGTAGGTCACACGAGTGGCCACATCTAAAACCCTCCCCACACTGGTCCCTCGCTCGTTGTGTCTGCCCTAAGTCAGGCCTTAGTCACTTAGTCTTTAGACAACTACCTCCTAGCTCATTTGGGGACCACTGTCTTTCCTTGTTTACATGATCCTTCCTCATTATCTCCCTATTGTGGAATTTTACCTGTCTTCCACAGCCCATCTCAAATGTCTCAATAATGCTTTCCTTGGTGATCTTTCTCGTTCTTACCCCCATTCCCTGAATGCCAGGCTAATCTACATAGGATGCTTTACTGAGGACCTTTAGCACTTCCCACTGGGTCAGAAAGCCCAATGTGGTAGGAAAAGAGCAAAAGGGTTTGGAACCAGACCTACCTGGGTTATACCCAGCTCTGTAACTAACTATGAGGTCCTTATGAAGTTATTTAACCTTTTGAGCCTGTTTCTTTGTCTGAAAAGTTAGAATAATCAAAACACAGCATCCCATGGGTGTTTGTGAGGATGAATGATATATGTCATATTCTCGGCACATAGTAGTTGTTCTACATATTTCTCATGTGTTCTTTGAAGACAGGCTTAGACCATATTTAATTGGCTTTGTCCTCTTCTTGTACAAGCCCTGGCACACAGTAAGCAGTTAGTAAACATCACTGAATACCTACTATGTGTCAGGCACTGTGAGATATTCTTCTAATGCTAGGACATCGGTAGGCACCAGGCTATGTTTTTGTGCCCTTCTTGCTTACAATTCTGAAAAGGGTTGCCAGACCCAATATTAACAATGTATTTGGAGACTTCTCCACACCAACAAGTGTTTCTCTGACCCTGGCAGGGTGTCTGAGAATTCAACTCAATTCTGATATGATCTACCCAAGACAGAATCAGATTCCACAGGTTAAGGGTTCAGCTGTACATGACTGCCCCCTCCCCAGCACATACACACACTTCAGACACCAGCTGCAAGTCCAGGCTCTTACCTGTGCTGCTGAACAACCAGCTATAGATTAGAGATCCCATTAGCCCCCTCCTTGGGTTCCATTATGTTGCTAGCATGGCTCACACAACTCAAGAAAAATCGTTCACTCACTAGATTACTAATTTATTATAAAGGATATTGGACTTATAGCCAAGATGGAGGTGTAGGTAGATACACTTTGCCTCCCTGCACAACTAAAAGAAGGACAACAAATTTAAGAACAAAAAATAGCCAGAACTGCCAGAAAATCTAACTATATGGGAGTCTGACAACCAAGGAGTTAAAGAAGAAATATTTATCCAGACCGGTAGGAGGGGCAGAGACCAGCATTCAGGGTGGAGACCGGCATTCAGGGTGGAGAGGATATGAGGCAAAGCAGCAGCTGGTGGACAGGGGCAGGCAAGGCAGCAGCTGGCAGACTGAATGTTCCCACATTTGCTTTCAAATAAACCGAGAGGAACAATTGGGGAGCAAGACAGTCTGCACAGCCCAGGGTTCCAGCACTGGGAAATAAAGCCTCAAAACCTCTGACTAAAAAAACCTGTGGGGGTTGTGGCAGCAGGAGAAACTCCCAGCCTCACAGGAGAGTTCATTGGAGAGACCCACAGGGTCCTAGAACATACATAAACCCACCCACATGGGAATCAGCACTAGATGGCTCAATTTGCTTGGGGGTAGTGGGGGAAGTGACTGAAAACTGGCAGAGACTCAAGCAAGCAGCACTGTTCCCTCTCTGACCCCTCCCCTACATACAGCATCACAACACAGTGCCATGGGTTGCCCTGCCATGGTGAATACCTAAGGCTCCACCCCTTACAACATAGAAGCTGTGCTGAGACAAAAACATATGGCCCTAATAAAAGAACAGATCAAAGCTCCAAAAATAGAACTAAGCAATGAAAAGATAGCTAAACTATCAGATGCAGAGTTCAAAACACTGGTAATCAGGATTCTCACAGAAATGGCTGAGTATGGTTACAAAATAGAGGAAAAAGTGAAGGCTATGCAAAGTGAAATAAAGAAAAATATATAGGGAACCAACAGTGAAGGGAAAGAAACTGGGACTCAAATCAATGATTTGGAGCAGAAGGAAGAAATAAACATTCAACCAGAACAGAATGAAGAAACAAGAATTCGTAAAAATGAGGAGAGGCTTAGGAACCTATGGGACAACTTTAAACGTTCCATCATTTGAATCATAGGGGTGCCAGAAGGAGAAGAGGAAGAGCAAGGAAACTTACTTGAAAAAATAATGAAGGAGAACTTCCCCAATCTGGCAAAGGAAATAGACATGCCAAGTCCAGAAAGTTCAAAGTGTCCCAAAGAAGTCGGACCCAAGGAAGCACACACCAAGGCACATCGTAATTACGTTACCCAAGATTTAAGATAAGGAGAGAATTTTAAAAGCAGCAAGAGAAAAAGAGTTACCTACAAAGGAGTTCCCATAAGACTGTTAGCTGATTTCTCAAAAGAAACCTTGCAGGGAAGAAGAGGCTTAGAAGAAGTATTCAAAGTCATGAAAGGGAAGGACCTACATCCAAGATGACTTTACCTAGCAGAGCTATCATTTAGAATGGAAGGGCAGATAAAGTGCTTCCCAGATAAGGTCAAGTTAAAGGAGTTCATCACTAAGTCCTTATTAAATGAAATGTTAAAGGGACTTATCTAAGAAAAAGATGATCAAAACTATGAATAGTAAAATCACAGCAAACTCACAACTATCAACAACTGAACCTAAAGAAAACAAAAACAAAAGCCAGCTAAGCAAACAACTAGAACAGGATCAGAATCACAGAAATGGAGATCACATGGAGGGTTATCAGCAGGTAGGGAGAGGAAGGAGAATGGAGGAAAAGGTACAGAGAATAAGAAGCATAATTGGTTGATACAAAATAGACGGGGGAGGTTAAGAATAGTATGGGAAATGGAGAAGCCAAAGAACTTATATGTACGACCCATGGATGTGAACTAAGCAGGAGGAATGCTGGTGGGAGGAGTGGTGCAGGGCAGAGGGGATTAAAGACGAGGAAAAAATGGAACAACAGTAATAACTTAATCAATAAAAATATCTTAAAAAAATAAAGGATACTAAAGGATTTGAATCAATAGCCAGATGCAGAGTTACATAGGGCAAGGTCACAAACAAAGGAGCAAAGGAGCTTCTGTGGAGCTTGGGGCTTGGTGGCACATGAAAGCATTCTGGTTGCCCAACATGGAAGCTCTCCAAAAAAAAAAAGGACCAACTGCTGTCCTTTTAGGTTTTTGGGGAGGCTTCATATATAGTCATGATTGAGTAAGTCATTGGCCATTGACAATTGAACTCAATATCCAGCCTCTCTCCCTGAGGTCAGGAAGGGATGGGGGACTGGAAGTTCCAAACCTCTAATCACATGGTTGGTTTTCCTGGCAACCAGATCCCACCTTTGATGGGGGCCCAAAAGACACCTTTATTACTCTCAACACTTAAGAAATTCCAAGGGTTTGGGGAGTTGTGAGCCAGGAACTGTGAATGAAGACCAAATAGCTTATAAATCACTATATGGCATACTACTTCTTCAGTTCTTTTGCCCACCCCTCTCCCTGACCCCCGCCTCAGACTCCTGCCCTTGCCATTTGTGCCACATCTCACACCCAGCTAGCTGATGGCTAATTTCCACTGAACAGAAACACCTTAGAGCTTTGGAGAGTCTGTATTACCATGGCTAAATAAATTATTGGACAGCCCTGCAATGGATGCAATAGAATAGCACAGAGCCCTTAAAAACTTTTTTTTTCAAATAATATTTAAGATCAAGGCTAAATTTAGATGAGAGAATGTTAAGTGAAAAGAGCAGAACATACTACTAAATATATTGCATAATTGCAACTCAAATAAACACAAATAGGTGCATAACTATGTAAGGTTTGGATGGAAATGCCCCAAAATGCTAATAGGCTATCACTGGGTATAGCCCAGGGTGTGGATGTCCTGTCCATGTCCCATTAGGATTATAATTGTAAAATATTCTGGCCAGAGTTTCAAATGCCAGCACTTGCATCTTTTTGCCTGAGGGCTTTCTCGGGCCCAGAACAGACACAAACTGCGCAGTGAACAGGTCAGAAGGGCAAGAAAATTAGTGCTGCCTTCTCACACCAACACATAACCAACGACTAACAGAAACTGATATGTAAATACCCAGCTTCCCAGCCCTTAGTTGGAATGACTTTGAGTGTAGATTCTACACTGGCTGGCAGAGTTCAGCAGGTTTAAACTCTGGTGACCCTTGGTGGTGACTTGCTTGGTAACACCATCATTAGTTCCTTCCCTTCTCCACCCTTAGTTCCCCATGCTCCACCAGTGTTTTCTAGGATTGATTTCCATATAAACTATCTTTCTTCAGATCCTTGTCTCCAAGTTTTTTTGGGAACCCAAGCTCAGACACTGGGTCTCTCATGATTTCTTTCCTTTTTAATTTCTCTTGTCCTTTCTACATTTTCCGAATAAACCATGCAGTACTTGTTAGTTCTTGAAATGTTATTTCCTCTTTTGAGATACACTCACTGTTTGTAAGGCTCTTGGCTGGGAGACTTGTGCTCAAGTGAGGACCCGACTCTTTACAAGGGACATCTATGGCCACCTGGATAGAAAGGACCCTCTAAAAGTAGGGTCCTTTGAAGAGTGGGTGAGAGAGCTGTGGGGATATATCTCAGATCAATGGTCTGTAAGGAAGTGGGTGCTGTCTCAGATGATCTGTCTGAGGACAGAAGAACTAGCCTGCCCTTGGGGTCATCGGATGGGACCACACTGACATGTGATGCGACCTCAGAGCTCACCCTATCCAATTACTACCTCACTGTCTAAGCCACTAAAGTACTCCATGACAGTACTGGAGGGACTGCAGGGGTGTATAGGGAAGAGGTTGGTAGTAGAGGGTTAGGGTTCTGGCTGGGTGCTGAGGGGGTTACTCATTTCTATGTTTCCAAGGGCTAGAGCAGTGTCCAGAAGACAAGGTCATTAAGGTTTTTTGTTTTTTTGTTTTTCTTTTTCAAATGATCTGAATAGAGCAGGTTATAAGAGAGCCAGGCTTAGATTTAGACAGTTGTGCAGCAGGACAAGCCTGGGCTTGGGGCACTCCCTGATAGCAACTTAATGGCTTCCAAGTTTCCTTGTCTGTAAAATGGAGAGAAAACGTGCCAGGCTTGCAAATGTATGAATGCATCTAGCCCTTGGGTGGCCCTAAATCTCAGTCTGCTGCGACATTCCTAGAAGATCTTGGACAATTGGCTGGGTACTCTGAGCTTCACCTTCCCCACCTGTGAAGCAGGGAAGGGGAGCTCCCTTTCATGAACACCGGCAACATGTACCAGTCCCTTTCACATGTACACTTCACCGAATCCTGCAACAATTCCGTAAGACAGGTATTACTATTGCCATTTTAATGATGAAAAGAGAGACTTGGATGTAATTTGCCTGAATTCACATAGCTATTAAGTGACAGAGGCAAGGTTTGGACGGGGCTCTAGTCAGTCCCAAAGCTCCACATTGTCTCTATACCTCAAAGGGAAGTAAGTGGCATCGTGCATCAGCACCCATCCCAGTGCTCAGTACAGAGTGGATCTTGAACTAAAGCTCTATTGTCATACTGTAGGTACATGTCATCTCTCTTTGAGTGCACTGTGAGCTCCTGAGGTGCAGGGAATAATTGATTCTGTGTCCCCAGTGCCTAGTACAGAACCTGGCACAAGGCAAAGGCAATATAATAAATGAATGAAAATATAGACAAACTGAGAATAAATTAATGTATTTCTCTGGGTTACAGATAGCAGCTGAATGTGCAGGCTCTGAAAACCTGGCCATCCAAAAATCCTTTAGGATTATGGGTTGAGCTGTTTAGAAAAAAAATAATATCTATTATTATTTCTATCTATATCTATCAGAGGCATACGCCAAGCTGATTTCACCTCTTTATCTCATATGATCCTTGTCCTAGTTGGAAGTCAAGGCAATAACTTATCATCCTCCCCATTTGATAGATAAAAAGACAAAGGCTCAGAGAAGTTTTAGTGGCAAGCTGTCTTCTCCCACTCAGAGGGGATGCAGCCTCTGGTCAAGTACCTGCAGGGACAGGAAAATTACTGTCTACTGAGATGGCCCACTCCATTTTTGCTGATTCCCTTTTCTCAGAGCAGGTTCAGGGGTCAAGCCCTACTTTCTGGGTGAGGCCTTTGGGAGATGGAGAGAGACTGCAAACAATTGCCCTCTCATCCCCACACTGAGGTTCCAGGAATGTCAGCAATGGCCTAACCACCCCTTTTCCTGAACAAGTGAGGAAACTGAGGACTTGTGGGTAGACATTCACCCAAATCACTCAATTAATACAGCCTGAGCTGGCTTCTGCTGTGACATTATGCCATAGTCTCATGATGAACTTGGAGGTAGCTCCGATCTCTTGGTCTTCTGTCTGAGCTCAGGAGTGTAGTACCTCCCCAGCACTCACCATAGGGCTTAGAAAAGCTAAGTGCTCAGTAAGAGGTAACTGAATATCAGGGGGAAAGAGCTGAGGCTGGGCTGAGGATGGGGGTGAGGTAGAGTGTAGTATCAGGTGAGAAAGCATGAAGCAGAGGTTTGCATGTAGGTCTATAGAATGTTTGCAGTCAGGGTGGGGAAGGAGAGCTGAGGTGGGACTGCAGGGATTACTGAGGGGGAGGTTACCCTTACAGAGTAAGGGCTGGGATCCTACTGGGGAGTGATTAAGTCAGGAGTGAGGTTGATGTTGATATTAGGAAGGGGATCTCAGTGGGCACAAGGATAAGGGTGGAGTTTGGGTATCCTGTGAACACTGGAAGATGGGAGTTTGCTGTTAGAGTGTTGGAGTGTATTTGGGGGTTGGGTTGAGGGTGCTGGAAGATGACGCTGGGAGTGGGGATAGAGTGAAGGTTTTTCAGGATGGAGTTGGGGTGAGAGGTTTAGGACTGCATCTGAACAGTGGTTGGAAGAAGGATCAGGACGCAGGAGTGGAGCTGAAAAGGGCTTGCAGAGGGAGTTGGGTTGGTGATGGGGTGAGAGCAAATGTCAGTGTTGGGCCCAAGGGGTTAAAAACTGGGTAGGTGGGCACTTGGATGAGAATTGAGGGATTAGCACACGGCCTGGCTGAGGTGGGGTAAGAGGGCTAGGACTGGATTGGGGTTCTAGGTGGGATTAGGGCCAGAGCCGGTACCTGAGCCACCACATGTAGCTGTGTTCGTAGGGGAAGAAGCTGTGCGGGTCGTCGCAGCAGTACTTGTGGTCGCGGAAGCCGCAGCAGAAGACCTCCGCAGCCTCACCCCCCGGGCGCGGGCAGCTGAAGCCGCGCACCACCTCCTGCTCAGCGCTCACGTAGCTCGTGCAGGCGCCGCTCATCTCACCCAGCGCGGGGCCCGCCGCCACCTCTGGCCACCGGCCGGCCGGCAGTAGGAGGACACGGGCGGAGACAGAACTGAGCTCTGGAAAGACAGAGACAGAGATAGGCAGAGATGAGCAGAGAGACATACAGAGACCAGAGAGTGAGAGAGATGAGAAGAGAGGCGCGGAGACGCAGCGGTTAGAAACCTAGAGTCCCCGAGGGCCAAGAGAAGTGAACAGGTACACGGACAGGGGCAGACGGAGGGAGGTGGAGGAGGGAGAGAAGGAGGAGGATGGAGGAGTGGTGGGAGTGGAGAGCGGCGGGAAGGAGGAGGGAGCAGCCGTCCAAGCGCGGCGCGGGGTGGGGGGCGACTACGCAGAGCTGTGAGGGGGGAACTGCCCCGAGAGTTGTCGGGGGCGGGGCCGTCCCTGTAAGCGCTGCCCCCACCCGCCCTACTGCATTCCCAGGGTTTGCACAGAGAGTGCAGGATGCTCAGAGGGACAACGCATGTCCAGGGTGGCAGGGCGGGAATCGAAACGTGGATTCCACCTCTTGCTTGAGCACCGCCTGGTGCGAGTAACTGTGCTGGACACTGGGAATCTCAAGTCAGTGTCAGGCGAGTGCAGGACGCCAGCAGGAAACCACACTAGCCAGCAGGACCCGTATGGGATGATTAACCTTACCAACAACCCGGAGGAGAAGGGGTTTTCAAAAGCATTTTATAAATGAGTGTTAAGGGTCAGAGAGAAGTCGTTTTTCCCCTGGCCCTCAGGCCCATGGGATTTTAACCAGGGTTTGCCTCGTTTTCAAAGCCTTGCTCTCACAGCGCATCTTCACCAGTGAACTTTTATTTTTAAATTACATTTTATTGATTATGCTATTACAGTTGTCCTGATTTTTCCCCCTTTGACCCCTCCACCCAGCACCCCCCACTCCCTCAGGCAATCCCCACACCATTGTTCATGTCCAT
Organism: Tonatia bakeri; assembly: GCA_004024845.1. NCBI lineage: Eukaryota > Metazoa > Chordata > Mammalia > Chiroptera > Phyllostomidae > Tonatia > Tonatia bakeri. Next base: position 329,549 of record PVIA01000150.1, on the reverse strand, counting down.
GGGTCATGCATATAAGTTCTTTGGCTGCTCCTTTTGTATACTGTACTTACATCCCCTTTGCTATTCTGTACCTACTTATTCATACTTCTTAATGCCCTCATCTCTTCATGCATTCCCCCACACTCCCTTCCCATCTTGTTACCATCAAAATGCTCTCTGTATCCATGATTCTGTCTCTGTTCTTGTTTGCTCCGTTTGTTTTTTAGATTCAATTGTTGACAGATTTGTAATTTTTGCCATTTTTTTGTTTTCATAGTTTTGGTCTTCTTTTTCTTAAATAAGTCCCTTTAACATTTCATATAATAATGGTTTGGTGAAGAACTCCTTTTAGTTTTTTTCTTGTCTGGGAAGCTCTTTATCTGCCCTTCAATTATAAATGATAGCTTTGCTGGGTAGAACAATCTTGGCTGTAGGTCCCTACTTTTCATCACTTTGAATGTTTCTTGCCAATCCCTTCTAGCCTGCAAAGTTTTTTGTTTTTGTTTTTGAGAAATCAGCTGACAGTCTTATGGGAACTCCCCACTAGGTAACTAATTTCTTTTCTCTTGCTGCTTTTACGATTATTTATTTATATTTAACCTTTGGCATTTTAATTATGATGTACCTTGGAGTGGGCCTCTTTGCATCCTCTCGTTTGGGACTTCCTGTGCTTCCTGGACTTACATGTCTATTTCCTTCACCAAATTAGGGAAGTTTCCTTTAATTTTTTCAAGTAGATTTCCAATTTCTTGCTCTTTCTCTTCTCCTTCTGGCACCCCTATGATGCAAATGTTGGACCTCTTGAAGTTGTCCAGATGCTGCTTATACAATCCTCATTTTCTTTGGACTCTCTTTCTTTCTTTCTTATGTTCCAAATCATTGATTTGATTCTCAACTTCATGAACTCTACTGTTGTTTCCCTGTAAATTGTTCTTTATTTCAATTAGTGTATTCTTTGTTTCTGATTGGATCCTTTTTATGCTCTTGAGGTCCTCAATAAGTTCCTTGGACATCCTTATAACCAGTGTTTTGAACTCTGCCTCTGATAGATTGCTTATCTCCATTTCATTTAGCTCTTTTTCTGGAGTTTTGATCTGTTCTTTCATTCGGGCCATGATTCGTTTTCTCCTCATTTTGGTAGCCTCTCTGTGTTTGTTTCTGTGTATTAATTAGATAGAGCTGCTTTGACTCCCTGTCTTGGTAGTGTGGCTTAATGTAGTAGGTGTCCTGTAGGGCCAGTGACACAGCCTCCCCTACCTATCTCCCAAACTGAATAGTTGAAGTGTGCCCTTTTTGTGGGTCCAGTACACCCTCCTCTTGTAGTTGAGCCTTGGCTGCTATTGGCAGGTCAATAGGAGGATTTACCCAGGCCAATCAGCTGCAAGGATTGGCTGCAACCACTGACCACTGACCTCCACCCTCTGTGGAGGATCAGCTGTGTAGGGGCAGGGTAGTGATGCTCCTATGTGGTCTGTAGCTGTCCACTGGGTGTGCTGGCCCTGGAGTTTCCTAGATGGTGCAGGCCAAGGTCAGCCCCCATCTGTGTTTTGCCGTGGGCCATCCTGCCAGAGCTATAAAGCAATCTGAAAAGTCTGCTACTTGTGCTGGGCTTGGAGATTCCCAGGTGAAGCCAAGCTGTAAAATTAGTCTGGCTGCTGCTAGTTTTGGGCTTGGTGCTCACTGAAACCAGCTGTTGCTTTTTTGATAGGATTTAGGAAGTTATGAAGCATGAACCAAGACCAGCCATCCATATGGAAAAGCAGTTTGGGTGTCCCCGTAAACTGGAGAGTGGTGAAGATTCTGGGGATCTCCAAGGGAGGTGGAACAGTGTTAGCCAGGTTGATGCAGTCTCAGAGATGGCACCAGCTTGCCGGCCCTGTTGGGGGAGGTTTAGAAACGGGACTATGGCCTCTGCTTGCATTGGTGCCATATATTTCAATTTCTCCCTGTACACCACTGGTGGAGCTGCTGCCCCGGTGCTGGAGCTCAGAGGGAGTGAGTCTGCACAGGTGAGTCCGTGTGTGGGTTCTTTAAGAGGAATTACTTGGGGCTCCAGAAGTTTCTTCACCAACTCAATCCCCACTGGTTTTTGTAGCCAGAAGTTGTTGGGACTTATCTACCTGGCACTGGAACCCTGGGCTGGGGGCCCTGGTGTGGGAGCTGGGACTCCTTGCTCCCAAGATAACCCTCCTGAATTTTTATCCACAACATGTGGATAAGGGACCAACCTATTCTGGGTCTGCACCCCTCCTATCAGTCTGGATGGATGTGGTTTCTTTAATTCTGTAGTTGTTGGACTTCCATTCAACTCGATTTCTGTTGGTTCTGAGTGATGGTTGTTCTATATTTTAATTATAACCTTGATGGGTTGTGTGAAGAGGTGAACTATGCCTACTTACATTGCCATCTTGACTGGAAGTCCACCAGTGGACTTTTAATTACCTAATTGTCTGGCTTCCTCTGTTTTTTCCTTCCCTGAGCAGGTAGCTCATGCACTGGCATGTTCATGTTCCTTGTTCACACCCTGTTGACACTGGCCTAGGACAAGGGGGCGAATAAATGTCTCAGATGGTAATCCCACTCACCAGGTAGCAAAGCCAGTGCGGCTCTTCACTCAGAAGTAGTTCCCAGATCGCAAGAGCAGTGTTCTCACTAGGATCAGAGGACCATGAAGGGGCTATATGAAGCCCTTAGAGATTTTCTGTCTGTCCTCTCAGGATACACTGGGACTCTGGGAGATGTGCAGCTTGGCCCAGTCACATTGAGTCAGGACTAGAGACTTTTGAACTTTAATTGTGTGACTAATCATTCATTATGTGACTAATTCCCTTTCAGCCAATAACAGGGTATTGGGGCTTTAAAACACCCCTGGGCCATGTAATCAGTTACTGAGTCACAGCTAGCATTAAAAATAACAATAATTAAATGAAATAGAAAAGTACATGGCAGGTAGTAAAGCTATGTAAAATGCATTTCTCCCCTGAGTCAGGTCAAAAGGTTTAAAAGCCATTGAATCTGGCACTGCTCATTGTACAGATGGGCTGTCCTCATTTTTAGCTATCCCCATTTTTCATAGTAATGGGTAGAGTAGGAAATCACGTGAGGCCTTGGGTCTCCCTAGTGTGGTAGATAAATCATGGGCATCCGGGGATCTGGGCTCAAGCCCTATCTCAACCTCTTCCTCACCTTTAGTCTTTATGCTTCTGGTTCCTTTTCTTCATCTAGACCAGCTCCTAAGATGCTAATGTGTGCCATGACTTTCACCTGGGCACTGGAGCCCCTGCGAGGGGTCGTTTCTGGTCTGCCCTTGAGAAACACATAGTATGGTGTGTGTGGGGCGGGGGGACGGTGGTCAGACAGACATCACAGGACTGGGAAGTGAAAGCAGAAATGCAGGGATTGTGGCCACAGAGGGGTTACCATATGAAGGACCTAAGAAGAGTTTTGAGGGGGTAGTGTCTTCAAGAGTCACTCTAAGGTCAAATACGAAAACTGGAGAGAATTGTTATTATCCCTCAGAAAATCTTTCCCCAGCTGGGGATCTCTACAGACTGGGAGCTGGGTAGTGTACTCTAATGGAGGTGCATTTTGGCCTCTGTATTTATCACAGAGAGAGTGAAGAGGAGTGGTAGAATCTTGTGGAAAGGAGAGAGCGCTCCTGGAGACATGGGGTTCAACTGGGAAGTAGAAAGCACTTTACTCTGGCTTTTTAGTAAAATTGGGAAGCTGCCAACAGTTTCTGAAGTCCTTTACCAGCCAGGAATTAATGTGTTCCTCCCAACAACCTTATGGGTGAGCCAAGCTAGGATGATTATGACCCTGAGAGACCTACCAAGCCCCATGTCACACAGGAATCTATGGTCCAGGCAGGACTGGTACCCACGTCCGTCTAGCCAAGGATCCTCTTTGATAGTCTGATGAAGACCACGGACCACTATTCAGAAGAATATTTTTTAACTACAAAGAGTAAATTACTTTGGAATACAAAGGATATCAATTATATAGAATCATTATCAAAATATTTATTTTGTGATTTAGTCCTTTTTAAACACCTTAAATAACAAGATCTAGAATAGTAACCTATTCTGGTCTGATAACCTATTGTAATTTCAAGGTGGTGAATGAGTATTTCAAGACATCACTATTGTAATGCAATGTGGAAATGTCTATGATTTCTATTGGTGCCAAAGTCACTGCTGTGACTTGTTGCTTATATGCATGATAGAAGGAAATGCTAAATTTCAGTCATGTTGGTGAAAATCCAAGTTCATGCTTCCCCTCCTCTCACTGTGATCTCTATCCATGCACCCCTTTGGGCTCTGTGGAATCTATGCTAAAATCTTCTGCCTCTTCTGGTCTAGCTACTATTCCAACGCTTGTTCCTTTATCACATGCATCGCACTTCTCCCTGCAGACACTTATTGTGGACCTATTATGTGCCACACAGTTTCCCATCCTTGAAAACTTCCTTTGGGTAGGTGTTATTCTTACCATTTTGCAGACAAGTTAACTGAGACTGGTGGAAGTTAAGTGGTGTTTACCCAAAGCCCCACAGCCAGTAGCTGAATTCAGAGTCCTGTACCACCCACTCCTACCTCCCCAGCTGAGGCTGGGGACCAGAGTCTCTAACACCAGAAGGAAAGAAAAGTATAAGAGAAGGATAAGCAGGGAGAATTCATATTCATGGAGGACACACTGCAAAGTAGAAATTGTGGTGTGCTTTTCATTATCTCTTTTAGTCCTCACAACCCTATGCAGTATAACTCTCTCTATTAAAAAAATAAGTAAATAATACACATTCATTATAAAACAACAAATCAAAGAATACAGATAAACCAAAGAAAAATTTTTTTAAATCACCCATAATCTTTCCACATAGAAACAGCTTACTAGTTTGATATGGAGTCTCCAAGATGCGCACACACACACAATTTTATACCCGCTTTACTGATAGGAAAGCTGGACCCAAAGGGGTGAAGTAACTCGCCCAAGGATGTGCCAGTCATAAGTTCCAGTCACCTGTGGTTTGACCTTAGGCAGGTCACTTTCCCTCTCTGCATCAGGGCAGTAGGAAGAGCCAAAGCCTGGCACTTGGAAAGCCAAAACTGAAACCCGCTGAGCAGCCCTCAGAACAGTGCCCTCTAGACTAAGGTAGCCTGTCTTCTCAGAGAGAGTCGGGAAAGAAACACCCGCTCCCTGTGACTTTTGCTTATCTACATCTTTTCAACCCTTCAAGACCCAGCTTAAAGGAACCCTTCCAGCAGGAAGCCTTTCTGTGACCACTTATTCTTTCCTGGGCATTCTCTCAGGGCATTATTTTTTCTTGAAGCATCTGCTGTCTTGACAGTACCTGTACCATTCACTGAGCACCTTCCGCATGCCATCATCTCACAGATACCACCAGACTCACCCTGCAGGTCAGAGGCTGTACCTGCTTTAGCTCTGGTTTCCTGGCCCCAAGCCAAGGGCCTGGTTTTCAAGGCAGGGCTGCTGCTTTGTGCTGCTTTGTTCCTTTGTGCAAAGTAGAAAAAAAGTGCCCCGCCCTGTGACCTGGTGTAGCTTTATGCTGAAGACAAGGCTTGGTAATCAGAGTTCAAGCTAGATTTCAACTCTCACCTGTCCCTTCTGCTAGACACCTTCAAAACCTACGACCATATAGATCAACTCTGCTTCAAGGAAAGAATTAATAAATAAATAATGGATATTTTAATATGTAATGATATTGAGACTCAGAGAGGTTAACTTATTCACCCAAAGACCCATTGGGAATGGCAGCCGGTCTCCAAAGCTCAGGAAAACACTTCCTTTGCCTGTCTCCTGCTCTGGTCTCAACATGAGTCCCTCACTTACAGGGTATTAAGCATTTTTCATGTTCACATTTCTTTTTCAGTCTGATATCATCCACTTGTGGGATTTATTCCAAGGCTTCTGCACCCTGGAGTGAATGGCCCTCTCCTAGTATCAGTGTCTCCAACCCTAAACCTCCCCTTTCCCTGCTGGAGTGTTACTGAAGTTCAGAAAGCAGAGGATAGAGGGAAAGGCGAGGACTTGGTACCAGATTAGCCTAGATTCTAATGTCTACTTGGCAACTGATTGCTGGGACACTGTACTTCTCACTTAACCTCATCTGTAAAATAGAAGTTATAGTACTTACCTCGTAGGGATGAGATATAGGTAGGTGAGCACTCAGTAAAGGTTACACTTCTTCCTTTCACTTTGCTGAGAGCAAGGACTGTGTCTCATGCTAGGTTTACACATAAGAAAAGTGCAGCCTTTGTCTACAGAAGGCTCTTTTTTTTTTAAATTGAATTTACTGGGGTGACACTGGTTAATAGAATTATTTAGGTTTCAAGTGCCCAGTTCTATAATACAAAATTTGTATGTTGTATTGTGTGTTCACCAGCCCAAACCAAGTCTCCTTCCATCACCATTTATTCCCTCTTTACTCTCTTCTACCTCCCCCCACCCCCCTTTCCATCCAGTAATCACCATACTGTTGTCTGTCTATAAGTTGTTGGGTTTTTTTTTTTTTGCTTAATCCCTTCACCTTTTTCAGCCAAACCCCCAACCTCTACCCTCTTTAGTCCAAGGTATCAATGAGTTTATTTTTATTTTGTTAATTAGATTTCACATATAAGTGAAATCATAATCATATGGTATTTGTCATTCTCTGACTGGCTGATTTCACTTAGCCCAATACTCTCCAGGTCCCTCCATGCTATTGCAAAAGGTAAGATTTCCTCCTTTTTATGGCTGTGTAGTATTCCATCATGCAAATGTACCATAGCTTTTTATCCACTCATCTACTGATGGGCACTTGGGCTGCTTCCAAACCTTGGCCATTGTAAATAATGCTGTAATGAACATAGGGGTGCATATATTCTTTCGAATCAGTGTTTTGGGTTTCTTCAGATATAGTCCCAGAAGTGGAATCACTGGGTCATAGGAAATTCCATTTTTAATTTTTTGAAGTATTAACTCCATACCGCTTTCCACAATGGCTGCACCAATCTGCATTCCCACCAACAGTGCACAAGTGTTCCCTCTTTGTTTCATGCTTGCCAACACTTGTTTTTGGTTGATTTATTAATAGCCTTTCTGACAAGTGTGAAGTGGTATCTCATTGTGTTTATTTTAAATCCTTGCATGAGGATACATTTATTGATTTTAGACAGAGTAAGGAGGGAGAGAGACATCAATGTGAGAGAGAAACATGTATTGGTTGCCTCCTGTACACACCCCGACCAGGGATTGAATCCGCAGCTCAGGTATGTGTCCTGACTGGGAATTGAATCTGAAACTTTCTGGTGCATGGGATGACACTCCAACCAACTGAGCCGTGCTGGCTAGGGTTCATTGTGGTTTGAATTTGTGTTTCTCTGATGATTAGTGACGTGAGCATCTTTTTATATGTGTATTGGCCATCTGTATGTCCTCTTTGAAGCAATGTCTATCTGGGTCCTTTGCCCATTTTTAAATTGGATTGTTTGTTGTTTTGGTGTTGAATTTTATGAGCTCTTTATTAACCTCTTATGAGATGTATCATTGGTGAATATGTTCTTCCATTCAGTGAGTTGTCTTTTCATTTTGTTGATGGTTTCCTTTGCTGTGTAAAAGCTTTTCAGTTTGATGTAGTCTCATTTGTTTATTTTTTCTTTTTTTTCCCTTGCCCTAGAAGATACATCTGAAAAAATATTGCTACAAGAAATATCTGAGATTTTACTGCCTATGTTTTATGGTTTCGAGTCTGACATAAGTTTTTAATCCATTTTGACTTATTCTTGTATATGGGGTGAGAAGATGATATAGTTGTTGTTGTTTTTTTTTTCACATACCTGTCCAATTTTCCTAACACCATTTATTAAATAGACTATCATTACCCCATTGTACAGTATGTTTTTTTGCCTCCTTTGTCAAATAGTAATTGACCATAAGGCATGGGATTTATTTCTGGACTCTCTATATTCTGTTCCATTGATCTATATGTCTGTTTTTATGAGTACCATACTGTTTTGATTACTATGACGTGATATAGTTTGATATCAGGGAGTGTAATTCAGTAACTGAACGCAGGTCTGGCTGCCTGCAGCTACAAAAGCCAATACTCAAGAGGCAGGTACTGATTTAAGGAAAGTGATTTCTTCAGATGCCGGCCACTTGGAAAATGGGGGACTCCTGTCTCAAAGCCCATCTTCTGGGAAGTGGGGGAACTCTTGTCTCATCTCAAAGTCCATCTGCCTAGCAAGATAGGGGACTCATATCCCAAAGCCCATCTCCACCTCTCAGTGGAAACAGAGATTTTTATGAGGAGGGAGAGGGGAACAGAGCAAAGAGATCAAGGGAGGGGGTTGTAAAGTTCTCTACATGCAAACTAGCACACTCCATTCTGATAAGACAAGTGAGGGTCTGGTGTGCATCATCCTGGTTTAGTCATCCTGGCTTTAAGAAAAAGAGGAAGACCAAAACTATGAGCAATAAAATGGCAAAAAAGTACAAATCTATCAACAATTGAATCAAAAAAACAAACTAAGCAAATAAGAACAGGGATAGAGTCATGGATACAGAGAGCATTTTGATGGTTGCCAGATGGGAAGGGAGTGTGGGAGAATTTATGAAGAGGTGAGGGGACTAAGAAGTACAAATAGGTACTTACAGAATAGCCATGGGGATGTAAAGTACAGCATAGGAAATGGTATAGCCAAAGAACAAATATGTATGATCCCTGGACATGAACAATGGTGTGGGGATTGCCTGAGGGAAGGGGTGGTGCTGGGTCAGGTGGGGCAGAGGGAGAAAATCAGGACAACTGTAATAGAATAATCAGTAAAATAAAATTAAAATAAATAAAAATGATTGCTGTGGCTATTTGAGGTCTTTTTGGTGCCATATAAAGTTCTCGAATATTTGTTCTAGTTCTGTGAAGTATGCCATTGGTAGCTTGACAGGAATTGCACTGAATCTATAGATTTCTGTGCATAGTATGGACATTTTAATGATGTTAATTCTTCCTATCCGTGTTATGTTATATGCTTCCACTTATTTGTATCTTCTTCAGTTTCTTTTTTCAGTGCCTCATAATTTTCTGAATACAGGCCTTTACATCCTTGGTTAAATTTGTTCCTAGGTATTTTATTTTCTACTTTTATTTTTGATGCAAGTGAAAATGGGATTATTTCCTTAGTTCCCCTTTCTGGTAGTTCATTATTGGTGTATAAAAATGCAACTGACTTCCAGATATTTATTTTATATCCTCTACTGAACTTATTTATCAGTTCTAGTAGTTTTTTGTGGAATCTTTAGGGTTCTCTGTACACAGTATCATGTCATTTGGTACAGAAGACTCTTCATGAACTTTGTTAACCCATGACTACAACTGCTTTTTCTCTAGACCTTGGGCAAGCCTATTCCCCTCTGGGCCTCAATTTTCTGTCTTTTAAATGGTGACAGTAATACCTAAATGACCACAAGAACTACTATTATTTACTGAATATTTACTGTTATTAGGCCTTGCAGTGCTTTGTGGTTGTACTGTCATTTAGTCATCACAATAGGACTGTGAGGTAGTTACTATTGATATTTTAGATGCCCTGGAGGAAGATGGTGAGGCCCCGAGAAGTAAAGTACTTTGCCCATTAGTCACTCAGCTGCTAAGTGGCAGTGCTGGGGTGTGAATCCTGTTTGCAACACTCTAGACCAGGATTTCTCAACCTTTTACATTTTGAGGCAGATAATTCTTTGCAGTAGGGGACAGTCCTGTGCACTGCAGGATGTTTATCAGCCTCCCTGTCCTTGACCCATTCGATGCCATCTCTCACTGTGACAGCCAAAAATGTCTTCAGACATTGCCGAATGTCCCCTCATGAGCCAAATCACCCTTAGTTAAGAACCACTGCTCTACCCTCTAGAGTCCTGCACAGTGTTTTTCCTCTACAATATGAACAAGCTAGGGAAGCTTCTTTCCCCCTCAAGGTCAGGAAATCAACTGCAGACAGCATTACTCTAATGCTAATACTATTCCATATTTGTTACAGCCCATTTGCACTTACAAAGTGCCTTCTTATACACTAGTTTGTCTGAATATTCCAGGTGAGAGAAGACATAGATGGATGTGGCTAGCACAGGGCCCAGCACACATTAAGTAAAATCTTGGTTTCTTTTTATTGGCTAGATGAAGGGGTGAATGTTCAGGGAGGTTAGTGACTACCCCAAGGTTACACAGCTAGTAAGGCAGTCTTGTCATTTCTTATGTTGATTAGGCTGTTAACTCAGCTCTTCCACTTTAATTCTTAGAAGAGTTTCTGCTTTCATTGAGCGGAACAAGGCAAGTCAGAAGAGTTAAAATCTGTTTCTTAGCGTTGGAAAGATCCTAGACCCAGGCTATCTAGTTCAACTCCCTATGGCGTGGCAGTAGGGTTAACAGATAAAATACAGGATGGCTAGTTAACTTTGAATTTCAGATAAGCAATGAATAATTTTTTAGTATGTTCCAAAATGTCACAAATACCAAGTACAGTTGTGGCCCTGTAGGACTCCCTCTGGCAAATGATGAGTGGGCCCAACTGCTCATGTGATCAGAAGGGAGCACGCCTATTCCTAGGGATTAAAGGAAGGGGCCTTTTGACTGGGCTCTCCCGCCTCACTGGGATTGGTCACCCCTTCCTTGGGAGGATTTGAGCCTCTCAGGAGGAACCTAGCTGATGCAGGGGGCTCTGGCAGTCCCTGGAACATTCAGAAACAGACATAGATAAATGCCTTTTGAATACGTATTATGAATCAGGCATTTGTTATGCTCAAAGAATACAACAGAGATAAGGTGCACAGCAATGCAATATCATGGAAAGGAGGAGAATTTCTACCTATGCAACAGAAGGAAGGAGTGAAAGAGAATATTTCAAACAAAGGAGGATGAGACACAAAGACTTTGAATGACATTAAGGAACCAAGGTTTATTCCAAAGACAAGGTTGGGGAGCACATTGGAGCAGAGAGAAAATATGCTTGAATTGCCGTTTTGAACATCTTTCAAATTGTGATGTTGAGGATGGATTAGAGGAGGAGGTGGGGGCCAAGGAGATGAGCTAGAAGGATGATAAATCCTGAGTTAGAATAATGGTATCAGGAAGAAGGAAAAGGGGAGAGCTTTGAAAGATGTTTAAGATGTGGGTTAGAGATGGCTATTTGTCCCTGCTCTCCCAACATCCTTCTCCTCTTCTTCTATGTTAATGGAACCCCCAGTTTTCATCTGGGCTCGTGGCCATACAGAATAAAAACTTTATTTCTCAGAGATCCTTGTGTTTGGGTATGGATGGCTATGTGACTAAATCTTCTTACCAGTATAAGGTGATGTAGTGCCCTTAAAGGAATAGGATGGAGGTAGTCAGCTATCTTGGATCATGCAGATGTTGGCAATATTCTAGGGATGGCACAGCTGTAAGCCTGGACCCCTGACTAATTCATGGAGCAGATAAAAGGTCCAACTTTTAGATAGGATATAAAGAAATTTCTACTTTATTCAAGACTGTGTTTACTTCAAGTTTTTGTTGTCGCTGCCCAGTCTCTATTCTGACACAAAGTGGTAAAAATCAGGTAAGGGCTAAGATGCAGGGATTCACGGAGATGCGGGGAGGAGAGGAAGCTGCAGAGGTTTTGTTATACCTAAGGCAGCATTTCTTGAATGCCTTTGACCACCTGCAATATAATATTTCTGGGTGGGGCCCAGGAATTAAGCCAGCAGCTCCTTTGGCAATCCCCCCCAGCAATACGCAGGCTAGCCCTGCTGGAGCCCGGGCTGTCTGCTTTCCACAGGTGTCTCCACTGGTGTCTAGCCCTCCGGGCAGACTCTAGAGCAGCGTACTTCTCTTATCAGTAGCTCAGGTCTGCTTCTGCCCTAGGGTTTATTTTGTCCTTAAGATTTGGGACTGAAAACAAGCTCTATCATGTGAGGTCAGGTCACTATTCTTTCTTTTTTTAAATATAAAGTTTATTAAATTTATTGCTGTGACATTGGCTAATAAAGTTATATAGGTTTCAAGTTTGCAGTTCTATAATACATCATCTGCATTGTTGCAGTTTGTTCACCAGCATTTCTTATGTGCATTTCACAAGGCCCTGAATGATCTGGTCCTTGCGTACCTCTCTCACCAGGCAGCACTGGCTCCATGCAGTCCAGCATCTTCTTGCCTTAGGTCCTTTGCAAGAGGCACTACAAGGAGTGCCTTTGCTGAGGACCTCCCCACTTCTTTCCCCCACTGACTTTTATTAAAATTTCAGTTCTCAGCTTAAATGTCGTTCCTCAGGGAAGACTTCTCTGAACTCTAGAATTGGTCCATCGCCACTTTTATACATGCCCATAGCTCCTTGTGCTTCTTCCCGGTGAGTATCATAATTGTTAATTATATAATATTACAATTTATTGTGTAATTATTTGGTTAATGTTTGCCTTCCCACTATTCTCTAAGCACCATGACAGCGGAGAACATGTGTTGTTTACTGATGTATCCCTAGAACCTAGTGAAGAACCTGACACATAATCAGCGCTCCAGAAATACTTGTTAATGAATGAATGCCTCTTCCAACAATAATTTTCCAGGAAGTCCCCTCATAGTCACACTCTCCCCGCTCCACTCTCCAGACCAACTCAGAGAAGTAAATAAACAGTTCGGATGGGACCTCCCTTTATCTGAGGACCTGGGACCAGCTGATGTTGAAAGAGAATGAATCATGGGGTAGGGAGTGTGGAAGGAGAGCTCAGCAAAAGACAAAGGCCTTTATCATATCTCCAGAAGTGACCTCCTCCCCAAACTCCTAACTGGAGGTCTCTGACTTGCTAATCTACCCTAAACTAATGTAACTGAGTGCAGGTCCAGCTGCTGCTAAGGAAAGAGATTTATTCAGATGCCAGCAATCTGAGAAGATGGGGACTCTCATCTCAAAGCCCATCTTAACATGTCAGTGCAGGCAGAGGTTTCTATAGGGAGGGGGAGGGGAAGCAGCACAAAGAGATCAAGTGGAGGGGATTGAAAAGTTCTCTCCAAGCAGACCAGCACAGTCTATTCTCCTAAGGCCCTCAAAACTGGTCAAGTGCTGGTCTGGTGTGTGTCATCCTGGTTTTACAGTTGAAGGTCAGCAAATCTCCCCGAGTTGGGATGACTGAAGGTCAGAGTCTTTATCTTTTGTAGTTCCTAGGAGTCTTACTCAAACATGCTACTGTAAGTCAGAGTCAGCATTTACAGAAACACGGTTAAAAGAATGGTGGGGTGGGTTACAACTCCCTACTGTTAGACTAATAGCAGATAGCTAAGGAATCAGTAGTAAGACTTAAGGAGACAATTAAAATATAGATTAATAATTAAAATGGTTTGGAAAATAGCTAAACTACTATTGATGTAAGAACAGTCCAAACCTGTAAAGAATTTTTATGAGTTTATTTGAGCCAAACTGACAACATATGTGGGGGACCAAGATCTCAGATGCTCTGGAGAGTAACAGTTTGCATTTTTTTTTATTCCTTTGGAATTAATGAGGTATTTAAGGAAGATTACATGATGGTGGGAGAAAGCAAGGTAGGTTTGGATTACTAGATTATGTGCTTTCTTAAGGGTGATTACACCTTTGAGGAGTATTACTTCCAAGTTTCAAATATGTGTTAACCTCCTACAAGAACAATGGACAGAGTATGCTTAAAAACCTTTCACTGAAGAAGTTATAGGCCTGGGGCATGACTATCCAGAATGTCCTGCCCTTTTTTCTTCCACATTACTAAGTGCTAATGTACAGCCTAATAAAGTATTTAGTTTACAAGTGAAGTGTTAGAAGATAACTAAAGTGTTGGTGGGAAATGAAACATTAACTATTCGAGTACCATCTGGTAACTGAGGGATTAATTTAAAACTAAGGTGTTAGTATTTACTGGTTAACCAGTGACTAAGATAATAGTTGATAAGGATTTAAACTGAGATTTTTCCTAGGGGACTCTTGCACGTTAGGAGGGACTGCAGAAAGCTGATAATGCCGAAAGGAATGAAGGTCTAACTGAGATGGTAAAATTCTCAGCTGGACTCTAAACTTCTAGGGGAAACTGTTTGCTTGTCTTTGGTTTTCAGATAGGATTTAGCCAGGGACAGCATGGAGCTATTGCTCAAAATGTTTGCCATCTAGTTACCTGTACTCTGGTAAGGGTCAGGAACTGTGCTAAAGAGAGGAGAGAGGCTAGTCGCTTAAACAGTGAGAATAGAGTGTGGTGAGTGAGTGAGTGGTATGTGACAGGAAAGACTTAGGGGGTTTGCAAAGGCTGGGTGGGAGTGAGAGCAGGTGAGCTCTGCATATGTTGAACTGAGATATCCTCAGACATGTCAGTAGTCAGGCTGATATGAGTCCAAGATAGAGATCTCAGTCCAAGGTACAGATGGTGCTCAAAACCATGAGAAAAAAAATGAGATAGCTGCAGAAGAGTGCATGGAGTGACAGGAGGGACCAACCTAAAGCCTCAAGGAAGAACAACAGGGAAGGCGTGGGCAGAGGAAGAAACATCAACCAACACTGGGAAGGAAAGAGCACTCAGAGAAAGGGAGAAAACCAAGGGAAGACAGTGCCACGGCAGCTCCGGGAAGAGAATGTGTCGGGGAGAAGGGTGTAGTCAGCAGTGGCAGATGTGGCGGAGAGGTTGAGAAGGATGAAGTCAGAGATGTGTCCACTGAGAATGCGGTTCGGGATGTCCATCCCAGAAAGGTCCCTGATACCGGGGCTTCATTGCATGTATGTGTATGCACACACACGAAGTACATACCAAGCTGGAGCATGGAGGCAGGGTGTGTAAGGGCACTCTGGAGGCTTCCTCAGAAGGGCTGTGGTCAGCTCAAAGAGAACCTTCATTTACTCTGGGCAGCTTTTGAGGAGGACTATTAAGGGAGACTTTGAGAACTGTAAGCAGAGTTCAACCCTCTTGTGGTCCAGTGGGAAAATTGAAGACAGAACACAGGAAATACCCATATTTTGCCATGTATAATGTGCACTTTTTTGCCCAGATTTTTGAGGGAAAAATAAGGATGCGCATTATACATGGTATAATGATTACATATCATGGGTATAATAATCCTGTGTATAATGCACACAAAAACGTAGGTGCACATTATACACAGCACAATACGGTAGTTTGCTCAGTCTGTGAGTCAGGAGCACAGCTTGGACTTGAATCTGAGTCTGCTTCTTCTAGAAGCGTTACCTTGAGAGAAGTAGACAAGAAATTCTTGTTGGCCAGTGACTTTATCAATCAGTGATTGATAAATCAATCAGTGACTTTGCCCATCACCTCAGTTTTTAGCTGCCTTTAAAAAATATTTATATAAAAGTGAAATATACATTTTACATACAAAATTCAAACATCACAACAATACTTAACAAAGAAAGTGACTCCTGTTATCCCACCTCACCCACAACCACCATTAACATTTTGGTCTATATTCCCTCCCCCTTCTTTCCTTTTCACTTAACATTGTTAATTTTTTTTTAATCCTCAACGGAGGACATGCTTATTGATTTTAGAGAGGGGAAGGGAGGAAGAGAGCGGGGGAGAGAAACATTGATATTAGAGAGAAATTTTGATCAGCTGCTTTGTATGAACTTCAACTGGGGGCTGAACCTGCAGCCCAAGCATGTGCCCTGACCAGGATTTGAGGCCTTTCGGTTTTGGGACAATGCTCCAACCACCTGAGCCACAACCACCAGGGCTCACTGTAAATTTTTAATAAAAATATTATTCTTTATACTGGATTTTTTGTGTGTGTGCATGGATTCATCCTGTTGTACAGCTTGCCTTTTTTCACGTTTGGACAACTTTCTCTGATAGCATATAGAAATCCAATTCATTAATTTAATAACTATATCAGTGTATCATTTGGATCTGTACCATAATTTATTACCAGACCATAAGTTGATAATAAATTATGTTGATGGACACAAGGATTACATCCAGTTTTCACTATTATGAAACATATTATTGTATGTTTCATAATAATACAATAATATGTATACATATATATTTGCATAATTTGGGAGTGTTCTAATAGAAATGATGGATCAAAGGGTATGAACACTTTGTTTTAAAAGATATTGCCAAATCACCCTCCAAAAACTTGTGCCTGTTTATTGTCCCAACAATAGTTTATGCAAATGCCTATTTCCCCACATCCTTACCAACAGTGGATATTACCATTTCAAAAATCTTTCCAGCTTGATGCCCTGGCCAGTGTGGCTCAGTTGGTTGGAGCGCTGTCCTATAACTGAAGGGTTCAAGGTTTGATTCCAGGTCAAGGCACGTACCTAGGTTGCAGGTTTGGTCCCTAGTTCTGGCACGTCAGATCCACAGCCCAGTGCATTCCAGAGGCAATCTATCAGTGCTTCTCTCTTTTATCGATGTTTCTCTCTCTTGCTTCCTCTCTCTAAAAGCAATGAAAAAATCTCCTTGGGTGAAATAAAAAAAAAATTAAAAATCTTTCAAACTTGAATGAAGCTAACTATCTTTTCATATCCTTATTATCCATCTATATTCTGTGAATTATCTATTCATATCTTTTGTGTCTTTATTATTGTCATGTGCTTTTGGTCAGGGAACTCTCAGTGAGTCATAATGATTGGTCCGATACAAAAAGGCTTGAGGGGTACATTTTCATTTTATCATGTCATCCTGCATTGTCTTACAATGAATTTACATTCCTTTGGTAATTAAAAAAAATAATACAGAAGAAAACAACAACAAATAAATGTTTGACCATTCTCATTGGCTGAGAATCCATGTTGGGTGCAAGTTTTCATTGATCACATTATTTTTTTGGTTTATTTGCAGAAAACATTTATTGAGTGTCTCCTATTGGGCTGGCACTGTCCTAGGCACGCTCATAGGTCTTTCATTAATCCTCACAACAGCCCTGTGAGGTAGGAATCGACCCTGTTTCATAGAGTTCTTAATAGGTGGGAGATTGTTGCTTGATATACTTCTATTTGTCACATGTTTTCATGGGCTAGAAGTTCTTATTGGCTGGTGATTCATTAGTCAAGAGCTCTCATTGGCCAGGAGTTCTTATAGGTTGCTGTAAGACTCAAATCATCAAAATGCTAGAATTTCCCCCTCACAGGAGTGATGGTATAGGTGAGATAAGTATGGGTGAAGGAGAGCCATCGTCTCTCCCTCTGAAGCACCATTTGAGTTTGCTTTGGTCACCAAAAAGCAAAGTAGAGGGGAACGGGACAGTGGGAGAGGAGGGAAAGCGGTTATAAGTCTTCTCGCTTCTTCAGGATGAGCTTCCTCACAAGTGCTGTGACCTGGGGTCTGATCTCCTCCACTGACACAGTTGGGTCCCAAGCCCCTACCACCTTTCCATCTGGGGCCACGAGGTACTTCCAGAAATTCCAAGTGGGTTCCTTTCCAGAAGTTTCTAGAGAAAAAGGAAGAAGGAGAGCAAAGTGTGCTTCCCTGTGTCCTGTCCCCTGGAATTCCACTGTTAGTGTCCATTCTTCCCTTGAGGCAAACCATTTAAATCAGAGAGGGGTAGGACTCAGGCATCAGTATTTTTCAAAAGCTCTTGGGGAGATTCTATTGTGGTGCCAAGGTTAAGAACTACTGCTCTAGGATTCTGTGAAGTGCTTGCTAAAGTAGTATCAGATCGTCCTTTACTAATGACCTCTAACAACTGAATAGTCCACACTCTTCTCTAATGTAATCTAAATGGTTTTCTAATGTTAGTTCATGGACTGGTTGCATCTAAATCATGGTGGTAGTGGTGAGGGGTGCTTAAAATAAACAGATTCTTGGGCCCTGCTTCAGTAGGTTTCAGGCTAATGCATTTTTTTAAAAAGATTGTATTTATTTTTAGAGAGTGGGGAAGGAAAAGAAGAAAGAGAGGGAGAGAAACATCAATGTGTGGTTGCCTCTTGTGTGTCCCATACTGGGGACCTGGCCTGCAACCCAGGCGTGTGCCCTAATTGGGACTTGATCCCAGGACTCTTTAGTTTGCAGGCTGGCACTCAATCCACTAAACTACACCAGCCAGGGTAGGCTAATATGTTAAGAGATCCCCAGGTACTTCCAAAGCAGGGTCAGCTTTGATCTATAACTATGGTAAGCAGGAATGAACTAATAAAAAGACACAGGGGGAAAAAAGCAAATATTAAGATTGACCCACAGAGCAAAATTCCAATCTGCCTTTGTAAGGGACATTTTGCTTGCTACACTGTTGTTTCTCATTTACTTCTCCAGGTAAATGGGTGGATGGGGGTGGCAAGGGATTTGAAGGCAACCAGAAGCAGGGAGTAGGAAAAGGCAAAAAATGAGCCCCCAGAGGAGGAAAGAAGCCCCAGGGAAGAAACAGGGCCATAATGACAGGTGTGGCCTGTGACCCCATTTTGTGGCTCTGAGGCTTCTGGGGCTGGAGAAGGGATCTATTTCTAAATATTGAGATTATTGGGATCTGCTTTCTTAGCTCAGGTTTCTCTCCTGTGGCCTATAGACCTTGACTCTGACTCAGGATAGGAGATGCCTATCAGCTTCTCCGGGCACGTGGCATCCCCTCCCTGTCTGCACCTTAGTTTCTTCATCCTGAGTCCAACTATTCACAATTGACTAAAATCTGAGGGCCCAGCCTCCTTCCAGGAGTCCCTACCTATGCAAAGGATCTTAGAGATGTCTTCAAGAGTAACTCTGGGGAAGAACTTAAAGGCAGCAGGGTGAAGATATTCTTTAGGCAGGAATACCCTTCAGTGCATCCTCAAAGATTAGTGCTGGAATAGACAATCAATACGTCTTAGCGCGGGGCTGGTTGGGAAAGGGCCCCAGGTCACCCAGGCAGCCAGTGGCTTCTGCTGTCCAGGAAGCCATGTCCTCAGCCAGCTGAGGGAAGGTAAGGGGAAGGATTTACACTCACGGGTCAGGTACTTGAAGGCAGGGTGGGCACCAGTGCCGGTTACTGCCACCTTGCTAAACATGGGGAAAGAGACACTGTAGGTGCGGCGGGCAAAACTCTCGATCTCCTTGTTGCTGTCGGGCTCCTGTTGGCCAAACTGGTTGCAGGGGAAGGCAAGCACATTGAAATGGTGGGGACCCAGGTCCCGCTGCAGCTGCTGCAGGGCCCGGTAGTGCTGGTCTGTGAAGCCACACTCACTGGCCACATTCACCACCAGGGACACCTGTGTGACAAAAACAAAAACTCAGACATGCACAACCCAGTCAACAGGCATGCACTTATACATGCCTAGATATATATGCCCACATGTGTGACTGCCCCCCAGCAATTAATACTCTCTCCTACATACAAGAACACAATGTACACATGTAAATGCAAGTGCAATGATCTCTTATAAACACAAACACATGCACACAGGCACAAATGCAATCAGACACACAGGGCTTACACATATGTATGCATACACATACATGAACACTCATAACAATAAGCATACAACATTCACAAATGGGTATACATATGCCCCATGATACAAAGATACATTAGCACACATCACACATACCCACAAACAGCACAATCATTGAGAGGCATACACATGGCAGAGTCACATCAAGAAGTGATGTGGGGGAGTAGAAAGGTAGATCTGGTTCAATTTCTGGCCCATCACTGTAGTTGCCTCTACATGTGTCAGTCTCCCTTCTAGAATTGAGCCCAGGAGGACAGGAGCTATGTCCACTTCACTCCAGGGCCTGATGTATGGAAAAATCTCAGAAAGTGCCTGCTGAATGAAAAAGTAAGTGTGCACGCATACACAACCACCTGCCTGGGTACACAGACAGACATGGGCTTTCTTGATAAAAGGACCCCAAGGTTCCCAGGGCAATCCCATTTTGCCCTGCTCCCTCCTGCAAACAATACTACTTTCTTCTATCACTAGACTTACCCTTCAATTTATTATCACCTTATAATGACTTTATTTATTTATACAAATTTATTTAGTACCTTTAGGTGATAAATACAAAGATGATTGATGGGACTTTGATTATAGCACTGCAATTAGAATTCTGGCACCAATGCTATCTTTTTGGCTTCTAGTTATATTTTATTAAGAATTTTAAATCCTATGTTGTGTCTGGGCTGCCCAGCCCTATCTCTCTGGCCACTTTTTTAGAAGAGCCAGGATTATACTGGCTGGCTCCATAAAGAGGGCTGTCGCCCAGGGGCAGCCTGGGACTCTGGACATGCACAGGCACAAACTGCTCAGGTTAGATGTTTTGGGCTGGCTATTCTTTGTTGTGAGGGGGCTATTCTGTTCATTGTAGGATGTCTAGCAACATCCCTGGCCTTTACTCACTAGATGCTTAGTCTTGACAATAAAAAATGTCTCCACACATTGCTAAATGTCCCCTGAGAAGCAAAATTACCCGCAGTTGAGAACCACTGGGCTGTAAGTCCTTCACTCTGCCTCCATCAGATGAGAAACAACCCACTCCCTGGGGCCACAGGCTGGTAGAGCAGCCTCCCCTGTTTGCATCAGCATATCATATGCCATGTTTGCCTGTGGTAGTAAGAAACTGGGATCCTTTTTTAAAAAAAATATTTTATTGATTACACTATTACAGTTGTCCCAATTTTTCCCCCTTTAACCCCCTCCACCTAGTACCCTCATTCCCTCCAGAAATCCTCCCCCTTAGTGCATATCCATGGGTCCTGCATATGAGTTCTTTGGCTACTCCTTTTCCTATACTGTTATTAACATCCCCCTGTCTATTTTGTACCTACCAATTTGTACTTCTTAATCCCTGCCCCTTTCCCCTCATTCTACCTCTTCCCTCTCCTGGCTGATAACCCTCCAAATGATCTTCATATCTATGATTCTGTTCCTGTTCTGGTTGTTTGTTTAGTTTGTTGATTAGACTCAACTGTTGATAGTTGTGAATTTGTTGCCATTTTAATGTCCATAGATTTGATCTTCTTTTAATTATACAGTTCCCTTTAACATTTCATTTAATAATGGCTTGGTTATAATGAACTCCTTTAGTTTTGCCTTGTCTGGGAAGCACTTTATCTGCCCTCCAATTTAAACACTTCTTGCTAGTCCCTTCTAGCCTGCCAAGTGTCTTTTGAGAAATCAGCTGACAGTCTTACAGGAACTCCTTTGTAGGTAACTATCTGCTTTTCTCTTGCTCCTTTTAAGATTCTCTCTTTACCTCTGGCTGGTGTGGCTCAGTGGATTGAGTATGAGCCTAGAAACCAAAAGGTTGCTGGTTTGATTCCTGGTCAGGACACATGCCTGGGTTGCAGGCCGCATGTGAGAGGTAACCGGTTGATGTATGTTGCATATTGATGTTTCTCTCCTGCTCCTTCTCTCTCCTTGAGCTACTCTCAAAAAACAAAGAAATAAAATTTATTTACCTACTCTCTAACAATAAATAATAAATAAATAAGTAAATAAATAAATGTCTCTCTAGCTTTAACCTTGGGCATTTTAATTATGATGTGTCTTTGTGTGGTTCTCTTGGGGTCCAACTTGTTTGGTACTCTCTGTGCTTCCTGGATTTGTATGTCTATTTCCTTCACCAAATTAGGGAAGTTTGCCTTCATTATTTTTTTTAAGTAAGTTTTCAATTTCTTGCTCTTCCTTTTCTCCTTCTGGCATCCCAATGATTTGGGTGTTGGTACATTTGAAGATGTCCCAGAGGCTCCTTAGCCTACCCCCGTTTCTTTTATTTTTATTATTATTTTTTCTTCTTGTTGTTCTGATTGAATGCTTTTTTCTTCCTTATGCTCCAACTCATTGATTTGATTTTCAGCCTTATCCCCTCCATTGTTGGTTCCCCATAGATTTCTTTTTAATTTAATTTTTGCCTTTTTTTTTATGTTGTTGAAGTATCCAGTGACTTCCTAGAGCATCCTGATAACCAGTGTTTTGAACTGTGCACTTGATAGGTTGCTATCTCCATTTCATTTAGTTTTTTGGGGGTTTTTTTGAGTTTTGTTCTGTTCTTTCATTTAGGCCATATTTGTCTCTTCAATTTGGCAGCTTCCCTGTGTTTGTTTCTGTGTATTAGGTACAGTTGCTTTGACTTCCAATGTTAGCAGCATGGCCTGTCTGGATGAATGTGGCTTCTTTAAATCCTTGGTTGTTAGACTTCCATAAAGCTTGATTTTCTGATGAATCTGGCTGATACTTGTTTTGTAGTCTAGTTGTAACTTTTGCTGTAATTGTTCAAGGAGGTGAAGCATATTTACCTATGCTCCCTTCTTAACTGGAAGTCCTGAAACTGGAATCCTTAACTTCCTTCCCTAGTCAGGGGTCTTCCACTTTCTTTTCTGCTGGATCCCTGGGCATTGACTGCACTGAAAATTATTTATTTTTATCCTGCAACTTGTGTGTCTTCCCACTCTTTTGGAAGGAAGGAAATCCTACTTTTAGTACCATGCCTGAAACCAAAAAGCTTATCCTTCAAGTGACCCAAACAGACAGACATATCCAAATACACTAGTTAATTTGTAGCAAGCAAACAAACACGTCATTCACACATACACACACATGCACACACACTACACTCAGGGCTACATATACATAATCTCACGCTGCAGGCAAGCACTTTCCCAAATGGTCACTGGATTCATGCAAATTCATAGTCTAAATGACTGTCTTCCCAGTTAGCCTGAGGGCATAAATCATAGTCTTTTTCATGACTATATCTCTAGGACTAAACCCAGTGCCAAGTATGCAGTGGGAACTAGAACCAGTAAATTTTTTTTCAATTAAAAAAACTGCCATGACATATGCATAATGACTCAGTAACTATTTGCAGGCAAATAAATGACCAAGTTGCCCAAGGGGCAGATCTAGATTCGGGTTAACTCACCATCATTTACACGCAGGGATATTCAACCTTTTGGCATCTTTGGGCCACACTAGAAGAAGAGTTGTCTTGGGCCACACATTAAATACATTATGATACATAATTGCACAAAAAGTCTCATAATATTTTAAGTAAATTTATGATTTTGTGTTGAGCCGCATACATAGCCATCCTGGGACACATGCAGCCCACAGGCTACAGATTGGACACCCCAGTTTTATAGCTTTCCTGGACTGACTATTGCTGGTTTCCCTCTAAACGTGGTATTCAAGGGCATGGGCTCTGGAGCTGGACTTGGACTGCCTGGATTCAAATTCTAACTCTAACACTTAGCAACTATGGGACATTTTTTCTTCCAGTTTCTTTCTGATTGATTTTTTTGGCCTCTTGCTCCTATGCATTTACCAATGATCTAGAGTTTTAAAACATTCAGAATTCTGGAATTATTCTCTGGGTCATTTTTCTCCAGGATTTCTATTCCTCACATCCTGGATGCCTTATTATTTCTGAAAACAAATAGACTTTGTTCTATTCTTGTCATAGGACTTATTACTACTACCAAGAAATACCTTATTTATTTTTCTGTTCCTTTTTTATTTTCTTTCTCCTCTTCATTTTATATAAGCTTTATTAAAGTGGAAACTTATCTATAGTCATACCTTGGTACTTGTCGGCTTCAGAACTCGTCAAAACCAGTACTCATTGCATTTTGAATGAGAAAAAAATGTTTCAGCACTTGGTGCTTGCTCAGGACTTGTCGCACTTGTTAGAACTTGTATAAGTCACAATGCCACCCACAAGAGAAAATGCTTCATCACTCCTCACTTGTTCAGTACTCATTGGTTTCGGCACTCGTTGGGACTCCTCACAAAGAAGACCGAGATACCACTGCATTGTTTACCATTGAATCCCCAGGACTGGCCTAGTACTTAGTATACACAAGGTGCTCCATATGAAATAATGAATTAATAAGTAGCAGAGCTGGTCAAGTGGTAAACCTGGAGCTCTGTGGCCCACTGCACTGGAAGGTAGGAGAGGCCTGATGGGAACGGGCCCTGCTCTTATTGGCTCTTTGCTCTGAGTTCTGGATGCAGCTCCTGCTGGGGCCCACCAAACACAGGCACAGAGCACTCTTATCAAGTGCTGCCACACTGTTGACTCATTTGAAACTCACAATACCTTGGGGGGAAATGAGGACAAGGATTACTTTCCCCAAAATGTATAGGTTTAGAGAGTACTTTCTTCACTAAAATGGCCTTGCTTCCTGGAGAAGAATGCTGACATCCATTTTTATGTTGTTCATCCAAATCTGGACAATGGGTCCACCTGTCTAGTAAAGACCACTTCCTCACCCTTCCCATACCACAGCCTCACTTGAGAAGAGGACTTGGAGGGTTCTTCATTCCATACAGTACAACATGTAGGTGCCTTTGAATGTAGTGTTCAAGGCCCCTCTTAGTGTCTCCTGACCCTCTTCAGCCTCAACTTCCACCACTCTAAGACTCATGCTTTACACTTCTTAAGAACAACTGCTTGAAGTCACAGCCACCACCACCTCTCCATCACATTCCTTGCTGTTTGCTATGGAGCCTTGCCTCAGACAGTTCTCTGCCCCAAATGCTCTTGGTCTTCCTAAAGCTCACTCTTGTTCAAAGGTTCACTACACACTTCCCCTCCAAACACCTCTATGAGGTGAGATGCTCTCTTGGTAAGGAGGCAGCAGTTAGCCTGGATGACTCATATCTCCTTCTGAGCTGTCATCTTAGGAGTTTGCCTAGAGCAGATCAAGGGTGGATGAATGGTTTTCCTCCTGGCTCTGTGCTTTCTAGCGTTGTGTGACCTTGTACAAATACCTTCCCTCTCCCGGCCTCAGTGTCCTCCCTGGAGGAAGATCTGTGTAAGGTACCCACGCACTCCCTTTGCACTGCACATTTATTTCCACAATGTTCTCATTGAACTCACTATTATCAACTTCCCGAGTTACAGACAGGGAAAGTGGGGATAGGAGAGACAAAGGCCGCAGGATGCTAGGGTTACTTTTTCCACCCTTGCGTGACACAGGCTCAGCGGGAGCAGCCAGCCTCTGAGAGAGGCCCAGACCAACTGCCCAAAGTCTCTGGGACGGAAATCAGAGCTGGCTGCTAGAGTTTCAGGTTTCACTGTGCCCCAGGGCCGCGCCACGTAGTCACGGGACCAGCTCGAGCAGGATCTGGGGGAGCGGTGATCTGGAGGGAATGCCCGTGTGGCGGTGGGGAGACATCGCTGTGTTGTTGGGCGGCTGGAGCCCCCCTCGGCACAACGTCCTGCAGTTCCCGGCAGCGGGGCGCCCCCATCAGGCCCCGCCCAGGCGGCGCCGGGCCGCGCGGTGTACACTCACCGAGCCACGGTACTTCTCTAGCGACACCAACTTGCCCCGGATGTTAACAGCTTTGAAGTCGTAGAAGTCCTGCTCTCTCTGTGTGCAGGCCACGGCCGCTAGAAGCAGCCACGCCGCCACCAGTGCAGCCACCATGACTCGCTTCTGAGGTGGCTGCGTTGTGAGGGCAAAGACAAGGGGTGGGTAACCCAGTGTGGGGGTGGGAGGAGGCTCTGGCGCCACCCGGCCCACTAGGCAGGACGCGCCCCCTTCTCGTTTTCCTCCGGGAGCAGCAGTGGATAGTCAGATTCTAGACCTCAGTTTCTTCATCATTACTACCCAATTGTTGGGCCCAGCGCTGCGCCTTCCTGGAGGGCAAAGCCATGATTCCAGGATTCTCACCATTAAGACTATTGAGAATTTAGTTCAGTGAGGCTCTCTCACTGCCTCGTTCTGGGAAGCAGCGACTTGGTAAGGAAAGGAGGCAAAAATCTGGATAAGAGATCTAGCTTGTAAATTAGCGCATTGGCCTTAGGCTTGTCACACCACCTTTCTCAGCCTCAGTTTCTCTATCTGTTCAGTGAAGCTAGCCTTCCTTCCTGCCGCAGGTAAGCAGTACAGAATGGGACTAATAGAAATACGGATGTGAAACACTTTGTCAGCTGAATGATGTCTACAAACTTGAGGTGAATGAATGAATGGTTCCTGAAAGGTATGGCATGGAGAAGGGGAAGAAAAGGTGAAGGGACTGTTGCACATTGGGTTCCTGGGAAGCAGAATCTGCGATGGGACTGCAGTGCAGGATGTTCATGAGGAAACACCCTGGGGATCAATATCCATGGAAGGGAGAGGCAGGAACAGGACTGGGAAGAAGTCCAGAGCACCATGCAGACCCAAGGACAGTGTGGCAGCTCCACCGGTACTCGAGCTAGAATGGCCCATCATAGTTGTCCCCAGGTAAATTAAATTGGTCAGTCTCTTATATCCCTGACTTCATCAGTCATTGAATGAGGGTTCTTCTGGGAAGAGGTGTCACAGAAACCAAGGTGGCCCTGTCCCTGGAGGGGCTGACAGTTAAAGGCTTTCCACTGACAGCACTGGTGTCCTAAATTTTCACTGATGGAGGATCTGGGCAGCACATTATAGTGATTCCCACATTCAGAAAATCCCTACTGAGCGCCACTAAATGCCAAGCCTGATGTTGGATGACATGGTACCAGATCTTCAGGAGCTTGCAGGCTGCCATGAGAAAAGTCAGATAAACTACAGTCATTCGACAAATATTGCTTGAGTGCCTGTTCTAGGCCAGGTTCTGCTGTAGGTGCCTCTTATGCAGTAATGAACAAGACAGTGTGGTTCCTACCCAGGGGACAATGGTATTAAATAATTCATAAATAGCTCTACAATTACTATTGTGGTAAGTACCACCTAAGCTAGCCTTGGGGGTGGGGGATAGGGCAGGGCACAGGGAGGCTTCTCAGAAGAAGGAAGGGTTGAACTGAGCTCTAAAGAGTAGAAATTAGCCAGGTTGAAACAAGGAAGCAGGTGCAAAGGTCCTGAGAAAAGAGAAGCATGGTGCACTGAGAAACAAGGCTGGAATTTGGCTCAAGCAGAGACAGCAGAGGCCGAGAAGAGAAGGTGTAGAGCAGGCAGGGGGCAAGGTCGTACAGAATCTGGTAAGCCAAAATAAAGATTATGGTCTTTAAGCTAAGAAATGAAGATTCTTTTTTTTTTTTTTTTTGGGTGAGTAGCAATGAGCTCTGTGCTATAGAAAGATCCCTCTGGCTGTTCTGTAGTGAGTAGATAGGAAAGGGCAAGAGCAGATGTGCTCCAGATGGTGGGATAGAGGACGATCTGGGGAATCTGAGGCCCAGAGGCAGCTGCTAACCTAGCAGTCAGGAGAAGCCTCCTGGAGGCGATAATCCAGAGTTATATCTTAAAGGAGGAATGAGAATTTTCCAGTTTGGAACTGGGAGTGGGGTGGGGCAAAGATATCAGCCTGAGGGAGCAGTATCTGTGAAAGCACGGAGTTCCAGAGAAGTGCTTGGCTGTTTGGGGTAAGAAGCGGGTATGGGACAGATGTGGTTGGAGGGCTCATCAGGGGCCAGATGGAGAAGGGTCTTGAGTAACAAGCCAAGGAGCTTAGATTTTACTCTCTAGTCTATGGTGAGCAAAGGTTTTGAAACTGAGTACAAGATCATACAGTTAATAAGACTCAAACCCAGGCCTTTAGAGTCAGAACCTGGGCACTTTTTACACTATCAAGGTGGCCTTTTTCCTCAGGAGCAGACATTATCAGGAGAGATGGAGAACAGGAGAAAGCATGCTCCAGGCAATGGCCAAGGCAGGAATAAAGTGTTTCTGCCCTTTCTACTCCTTTCCCCTTCTCTGTTGGAGTCTTGAGCCTTTGATGGGTCCTATGGTATTAAATGATCCCATCTTCTCTGCTTTGCCCCCTGTGAAGCTATGGATCTCCCTTCCTGTCATCTGTCCCCTTCATTCAGCCTTTCCTTTCATGTCCCAATAACCAGGAGTTCTGAAATTCTGCTCCACACAACTCTGAGTTTTGCTGGCTTGGCTGAGCTATTTTCTGTTAAAATCCAGATAGGCAGGCATTTCTACTAAGCAGAGGGGAAAAAGTTAGTGGTGAGTTGTTTCTCACTTGTAAATTTCTCTCTTGGGCCCTTCCCACCCCCCTCCTCCATTCATGCTTCAGGAACCATCCCAGATATCACCCACCTCTGCTACTACACTTAATCACTCCCTCCACTCTGTTGTCTTTGTACCTAGTGCATTTTCCTGTTAGTGGGCTAATAACAATATGGTGCAGTATGGCCACCAGACTGCAAGCTCCTTGGAGCCAGGCAGAGCTGTATCTGAATCATCTTTCAGTCCCCCTGGTACACACTAACTCAGTAAATAGTCATTTTTCTGAAACTTTCTGGTGACTTTTATTACTTGTCTGTGCTAGAGTCTGATATGAGATGCTGTTGATTTTGGCCCACAGTAGTATATTTTGTCATTTTATTTTCAGTCCACTATGAATTTTTGGTGTTTCTGAAAGAGCACAGCTATTCCCAGGTGGTCCATCTATACAAATGGGAGACCCACAGGCACAGACAAACGCATACACAGTTGTCAGTGGAACACCCAAAGGGTAGAGGACTCACATCTGGAAGCCCCATACTTCCCTTTCCATAATAAGCTCAAAGAAGCTTTTTTATGAGCATTTAGAATACTCATTAATGTTTTGTTCATTCAACAAATTGTTGAGAACCTACTACATACAAGACACTATTTTAAAGTCTAGGAATATGTAGTGAATAAGACAGAAAAAATTCTTTTTTTAATATATTTTATTGATTATGCTATTACAGTTGTGCCATTTCCCCCCTTCACTCCCCTCCACCCTGCACACCCTCTCCTACTCACATTCCCCCCCTTTAGTTCATGTCCATGTGTCATAAGTTCTTTAGCTTCTACATTTCCCACACTATTCTTGCCCTCCCCATGTCTATTTTCTACCTACCATCTATGCTACTTATTCTCCATACCTTTTCCCCCTCTCTCCTCCTCTCACTCCCCTGTTGCTAACGCTCTATGTGACCTCTATTTCTGTGGTTCTGTTCCTGTTCTATCTTCTTTTTCTTAGATAAGTCCCTTTAACATTTCATATAATAAGGGCTTGGTGATGATGAACTCCTTTAACTTGACCTTATCTGAGAAGCACTTCATCTGCCCTTTCATTCTGAATGAAAGCTTTGCTGAATAGAGCAATCTGGGATGTAGGTCCTTGCCTTTCATGACTTGGAATACTTCTTTCCAGCCCCTTCTTGCCTATAAGGTGTCTTTTGAGAAATCAGCTGACAGTCTGATGGGAACGCCTTTGTAGGTTACTGTCTCCTTATCTCTTGCTGCTTCTAGGATTCTCTCCTTCATTTTTACATTGGCTAATGTGATTATGATGTGCCTTGGTGTGTTCCTTCTTGGGTCCAACTACTTTGGGACTCTCTGAGCTTCCTGGACTTCCTGGAAGTCCATTTCCTTTGCCAGAATGGGGAAGTTCTCCTTTATTATTTGTTCAGATAACTTTTCCACTTGTTGCTCTTCTTCTTCTCCTTCTGGTACCCCTATAATTCGGATGTTGGGACGTTTAAAGATGTCCCAGAGGTTCCTAAGCCTCTCCTGATTTTTTTGAATTCTTATTTGTTCATTCTTTTCTGTGTGGTGGTTTCCTTCTTCCTTCTGGTCCACTCCATTGATGTGAGACCCAGCTTTCTTTCCATCACTATTGGTTCCCTGTGTATTTTTCTTCATTTCACTTATTGTAGCCTTCATTTTTTCATCTAATTTGTGACTAAAATCAACCAATTCTGTGAGCTTCCTGATCACTAGTGTTTTGATCTGTGCATCTGATAGGTTGGCTATCTCTCGGTTGCTTAAAAGGATGGGTTCTGGGGCTTTGATTCGTTCTTCTGTTTGAGCCATCTCTCTTTTTTTTGGGGGGGGGGTTCTGGTTGCACCAGTTACAGTAAGGGGTGGAGCCTTAGGTGCTCACTAGGCCAAGGCACCCCAGTTGCTGGGTTGTGACATTGTATGGGGGGGCGGGGTTGAGAGGGAACAATGGCACTTGCTCCATTCTCCATGGGGAACCTCAGTCCCTTCTGCTGCTTCCCCTGAGAAAACTGGGCCCCTCTGGTGCCAGTTCCAGTGTGGGTGGGCTTGTGCATACCGTGGGACCCTTCAAGGACCTCTCCTGTGAGGCTGGGTGACTCTCCATGTACCTCAACTCCCACAGGTGTCCTCCATAAGTGTCCTCAGGCTCTATTTCCCAGCACTGGGATCCTGGGCTGTGCGCAGTACCTTGCTTAACAATCGCTGCCTCACTGGGTCTGCTGGCTGCCACCCCTCAGCTGGGGTCTGCCAGCTGCTGCTTATACACTCAGGGTCCACCCGCTGCAGTCTTGTGGGCCCTGGATGCCTTACGTGCCCGGTCCCAATGCTCTCTGCTCTCCGCACCTTGACCCGTACCTGGCTGCCTGACTCCGCCCCTCCTACCGGTCTGGATGAACAGGTCTATTTCAACTTCTTGGCTGTCTGACTTCCATTCAGAACAATTTTCTGTCAGTTCTGGTTGTTATTCTATTTCTAAATTGCTGTTGTCCCTACCTTGGTTGTGTGAGGAGGCACAATGCATCCACCTATGCCTCCATCTTGGCCAGAAGTCTTGAAAAAAAATTCTTGAACTTACATTTCAGTGGTGGGGGGAGGATAATAACTAAAATTTATTGTATGAAACATATAGTCCAGTAGGTGGTAAGTAGGGGAGAGGGGTAGAGAATGTGTTGGTGGGGTGAGGAGGGATTACAACTTTAATTCAAATGATCAGGAAGCCTCATTGAGAAAGTGTCATTTGAATAAAGACCAGAAGAAAGAGAGCAAAGAATGGGAAAAACTGGAAGAAGAGCAACATTCCAGGTAGAGAAAATAGCAAGCATAAAGGCTCTGAAGCAAGAGCAGGCATGATGCTTTTGGAGAACAGCAAAGAGGTCAGTGTAGATGGAGCGGAGTCAGCAAGGGGAAGAGTAGCAAGAGATGACCTTGGAGAGGTTAACAGGATGGGGAGCAGATACTGTGGGATCTTGTAAGCCATTGTAAAGATATTTGCTTGGACTCTGAGTGAGATGGGAAGCCATTGAAGAGTTTTAAGCAGGGGAATGATATTTCTAATTTACATTTTAACTGCAGTATTAAAATATGGAAACCAGTCAGGAGGCTATTATAGTAATCCACACAAGAGACCATGTAGGCTTAGACCAAAGTGATAGCAGTGGAGGTGGTGGGAAGTGTCAGAGCCTGAATATATTTTGAAAGTAGAGGCAAAGGGATTTCCTCATCGGTTGAATGAGCATAGGAGGCAAAGGGAAGAGTCACAGATGATTTTAAGATTTTTGGCCAGAATAACTGGAAGAATGAAGGTGCCATTAATTGAGATGAAGACATCTCCAGGAGCAACTGGTTTGGGATGGAGATCAAAAGCACAGTTTTGGACATGCTAAGTTTGAGTTGTGTAATAGCACTGGTATGCTGATAAACGTTTAACAACTGGCTCTCCAGGGAAAAGGTGTGTGCATGTGTGTGTGTGTATCCATATAAGTTGATTATAAAGTTTACTGATATAAATGATGTATAAACACAATTCACAAATAACAATAACATATGCAATACTCCTTATTGTAAATTCCACATGGCTAATTTATTCTCACACAAAGCTTTAATTGATTTTTGCCAAACTTGTGTCTGTAGCCCAACTAATGGTTGCAACTGCTGAATGAATGAGTATGGTTCCAAGATGAATGTTGGTTGATGTTTTTATTTACATTAATAGTAAGATGAAAGTGCAACAATAAAGACATATTTTGGAACTTCACTAGTCAAGTGACTTTTCTGAATTGGATACTGGTATTCCAATACTACAAGAGTATTTCCTCAAATTTTTTACTTTATTTACAGTGCAATAGCTACAGAGCCAATACAGTCCAAATTTAATCTGCATTTCTAATACTTTTTTGTCACTTTCTTAAGTTTAGGCAATTAACAAAATAATAAATCAAATTCTGATTGGTTGTGTTTTCCAGTTTCTGTGGTATAATACTCTCACCATGGTTGGTTTCAGAGTTACCAACATGATGTCATTAAATATGGACTTAGGAAGAGATGTTAAGAGTAGCACGCCGTTATGTAGTGTTTCCAAAATACAGGTAGAATAGATATAAATGACCTCAGGAGCATAGAAAATAAAATATAATAAAACAATTAGAAAGTGACAAGTTTTGAATATTACCTTTGGTGTTTTATTTTTTAAAAATTTTATTTATTTATTTTTTAATGAGAGGGGAAGGCAGGGAAGAAGAGAGAGAAACATCAGTGTATGAGAGAATCATTGATTGGTTGCTTCTTGCATGCACTCCAGGGCACCTTTGTTTTTAATACAATTTATTTAATTTTAAGTTTATATAATTTAATATTTAGTAATGGCTGCTTTTAGCAAAAGGATAAAAAATTCCTGAACATGTTACAGTTTTCTCTAGGAGCTGGCTGTAAACACTGCTCCTATCTTTAGTTAGGTTGGATATTTGAGTCTGGGCTTGGAGAAGTCTAGGTCAGAGATATAAATCTGGGAATGGACAACATACCTAGTATTTCAAGCCATGATACTGGATGATGATGGAGAGTTGATGCAGATAGACAGGAGGACCAACAACAGCCCTTGGGAATTCCAACATTCAGCAACAGGGAAATGAGAAGGAACCAGAAGAGGAGCCTGAAAAAGAGTAACCGAGGAAGAACAAAAACCAAAAGGGTATGGTGTCATGGAGGCCAAGTGACAAATTTGTCCAAAGAAGGTCAAATGCTGCTGATAAATCTAGTAAGATTAGGACTTAGAACTGAACATTAGATTCAGCAATTTGTCCTTCACCAATAAAGGGAATAAAACTCTTGGCTATTACTCATGCTGTTCCCTCTGCCTGGGACTTTTTTTTCCCCCTGTTATCCTGATAGCTCCCATCCTGCTTCCAGGCTTTATGGAGTCTCAATAGAAAACTGATGACACACTCAGATTAGGATAATTAGACAAAGGTTTCTTTACAAAGGGATGAATTTCAGCTGTGGGCAGGGTATAGAGGAAGACAAGGTATAGTTTAGGAACTAAACCCTCTTGACCTGAAGGGTTTGGGAAGAAGGAGGAGAGAGAACAGGAACTGTGAAAAAGAGTCCTACTCATCAATCCATCTTGAAAGGGGAAGTTACCTTCAAAGGAGGTTTGTAGCCATACAGAGGCAAACTTGCAGGGAAACAGCTAGGAAATTAATTACCCAGCCCTTGCTCTCCTCCTGCTCACTGACCTCCTGTAAGGGTGTTGGCCCATACCCAAGTGAAAGTCAGGGAGCAAAAGAGCCCGTGGTCTGTACAGCTTCAATGTACTGGGCAGACAGTGGGTAGGTGGACAGTGGATCTAAATTGTAAAATAGAAAGTGTCCAGCACAAAAACCCAGCTCAAAACCAACTTCTCTTTGAGGCTTTTCTCAACACCTTCAGGTAGTTAGGGTGGAGGTTGGTGGTCAGTGGTCGTAGCCACTCCTTGCAGCTGGCTGACCTGGGTAAATCCCTCCCATTGACCTGCCAATAGCAATCAGGGCTCAACTATAAAAGGAGGGTGTACTCAGTCCACATGAAGGGCTCACCTCAAGTACCCAGCTTGAGTGATAGGGGAGGCTGTGCCACTAGACCCTACAGGACGCCTACTATATTAGGCCACACTAACAAGATAGGGGGTTATAGCAGCTTTACTTAATACATAGAAACAAACACAGGGAGGCTGCCAAAATGAGAAGACAAAGAAACAGGATCCAAATGAAAGAACAGATCAAAACTCCAGAAAAAGAGCCAATATCAGAGGCAGAGTTCAAAACACTGGTTATAAATATGTCCAAGGAATTTTGTGAGGACCTCAGCAACATGAAAAAGATCCATCCAGTCAGAAACAAAAGATTCACTTATTGAAATAAAGAACAATTTACAGGGAAACAACAGTATAGTGGATGAAGTCAAGAATCAAATCAATGATTGGAACATTAGGAAGAAAAAAAAAACAACCAGTCAGAACAACAAGAAGAAAAAAGAATCCCCAAACCAAGGATGATGTAAACAGCCTCTGGGACAACTTCAAGAGGTTCAACATTCACATCATAGGGGTGCCAGAGTGAGAACAGGAAGAGCAAGAAATAGAAAATCTATTTGAAAAAAATAATGAAAGAAACCTT
This sequence comes from Tonatia bakeri, assembly GCA_004024845.1. Classification (NCBI taxonomy): domain Eukaryota; kingdom Metazoa; phylum Chordata; class Mammalia; order Chiroptera; family Phyllostomidae; genus Tonatia; species Tonatia bakeri. The sequence goes on along the minus strand of PVIA01000150.1, from coordinate 295,562 downwards.
TCGTAAATTGATGAAGGAAATAGACATGCAAGTCCAGGAAGCACAAAGTCCCCAACAAGATTATGAAAAGAGGCCCACTCCAAAACACAACGTAATTAAAATGTCCAAGGTTAAAGATAAAGAGAGAATCTTAAAAGCAGCAAGAGAAAAGAAGTTAGTTACCTAGTGGGGAGTTCCCATAAGACTGTCCGCTGATTTCTCAAAAGAAACCTTGCAGGCTAGAAGGGATTGACAAGAAATATTCAAAGTGATGAAAAGTAAGAACCTACAGCCAAGATTGTTCTATCTAGTAAAGCTATCATTTATAATTGAAGGGCAGATAAAGAGCTTCCCAGACAAGAAAAAACTAAAGGAGTTCATCTTCACCAAACCATTATTATATGAAATGTTAAAGGGACTTATTTAAGAAAAAGAAGACCAAAACTATGAAAACAAAAAAATGGCAAAAATTACAAATCTGTCAACAATTGAATCTAAAAAACAAACCAAGCAAATAAGAAAAACAGAATCATGGATACAGAGAGCATTTTGATGCTAACAAGATGGGAAGGGAGTGTGGGAGAATAGATGAGGAGGAGGTGAGGGGATTGAGAACTACAAATAGCAGTTACAGAATAGCCATGGGGCTGTAAAGTACAGGTAGGAAATGGAGTAGCCAAAGAATCTATTCATATAACCCATATACATGAACAATGGTGTGGGAATCACCTGAGAGAGTGGGCAGTGCTGAGTGGAGGCGGGCAGAGGGGGAAATATTGGGACAACTGTAATAGCATAATCAATAAAATATAATTTGAAAAAAGAAAGAAAATACCAGAGTAAGTCTCAGAGTATAGGAAGGGTATACTTCAATCAGAGTATAGTAAGGGGATAGTATTGTGAAACAGGTATGTGTGATCTAGATGTCTAAGTAAACTGTTTTCTACTGTGGATTGCAACCAAAAAGCTTAAAATCCACTGACCTAGAATAAGTAATAAATGCCTCTACTTCTGTTTACTTATCTTTAAAATGGAAATACTATAATAGTACCTCCTACTTAGTGGGATTGTAATGAAGATGAAATGAAATAACATATAAAGTGGTATCTAGTGCAGAGTAAATAATCAACAGTAGTTATAAACAAAACATTTTCTAAAAAATATGTAAAATTTTACATTTCCTGCAATTACTGCTGGATAATATTTAACATTACAGATACATAAGGACTTTTTGTCTTACTATATCTGAATAGTTATTGTAAATGCTGTGGCTTCTTTCTTTCTTTCTTTCTTTCTTTCTTTCTTTTCTTTTCTTTTCTTTTCTTTCTTTCTTGGTTTCATTTATTTATTTTTAGAGAAAAGGGAAGGAGAAAGAAAGGGAAACAGGATTGGTGCTGCCTGACCAGGAATCAAACCGGTGAACTTTTTGTTCACAGGCCAGTGTTCAAAACACTCAGCCATGCCAGCCAGGGCTCTATGGCCTCCTTCTTTTTTACGAGGTGGTGTTTAACACAACTCTGTTTAAAGGTCCAGGAGGAGGGACTCTGCAGCCCTTACTTATTTAAGTATTCAAAGCACTTAGCCTGGCACTCAATAAATGTGGGCTAAATTAAATTTAACTATTGATAACTGTTGTGTGACCTTGATCAAGTCACCCCCGCCCCCATGCTCTCTAGACTAGAGTTCCCTGTGTGTAAAGTGAAGGAGATTATATGGAAGGCACCTCTGATTTTACAAAAATGGGGAAGTTAAGAAACTAGGGGAAAGGACTTGCCCAAATTAGTAGAGAGTCAGAGGTTACAGCTGAAGTCTCCTCTCCACAGTAGAGCACTTTAAAAAAAATATATTTTGTTGATTATGCTATTTACATTTGTTACCCCTTTGTGCCCTCCACCTGGTTCCTTCCAGCAATCACCCCCTTAGTTCATGTCCATGAGTCATGCACAAAAGATATTTGGCTACCCCATTTCCTATATTGTTCTTAACATCCCCTGACTATTTTATACCTACCAATTTGTACTTTTTAATCCCTGCATCTTTTCCCCCATTCTTCCCTTTCCCTCTCCCAAAATGATCTCCATTATCTATGATTCTGTTCCCATTTTGCTGGTTTGCTTAGTTTGTTTCTTATATTCAGTTGTTGATAGTTGTGAATTTATTGCCATTTTAATGTTTATAGTTTTGATTTTCTTCTTTTTCTTATGTAATTCCCTTTAACGTTTTGTATAATAATGGCTTGGTGATAATGAACTCCTTTAGTTTTACTTTGTCTGGGAAGCTCTCTATCTGCCCTTCCATTCTAAATGATAGCTTTGCTGGATAGAGTAATCTTCATTATAGGTCCTTGCTTTTCATGACTTAGAATATTTCTTGCCAGTCCCTTCTAGCCTGCAAGGTTTCTTTTGAGAAATCAGTTGCTAGTCTTATGGGAACTCCTTTGTAGGTAAGTATCTTCTTTTCTCTTGCTGCTTTTCAGACTCTCTCTTTATCTTTAACCTTGGGCATTTTAATTATGATGTGTCTTCATGTGGTCCCTTTGGGTCTAACTTCTTTGGGGTTCTCTGTGCTTCCTGGACTTGTATGTCTATGTCCTTCACCAAATTAGGGAAGTTTTTTTTTCATTATTCTTTCAAATAAGTTTTTAATTTCTTGCTCTTCCTCTTCCCCTTCTGGCACCCCAATGATTTGGATGTTGGTACATTTGAAGATGTTCCAGACACTCCTTAGCCTACCCTCATTTTTGTTTGTTTGTTTTTATTTTTTTCTTTTTGTTGTTCTGATTGAATGCTTTTTTCTTCCTTATGTTCCAAATCATTGATTTGATTCTCTGCCTTATCCCCTCCATTGTTGGTTCCCTGAAGATTTTTCTTTTTTCTACTTAATGTAAACTTTATTTCTGCCTGGGTCTTTTTTATGCTGTTGAAGTACCCAGTGAGTTTCTGGAATATCCTTATAACTAGTGTTTTGAACTGTGCATTTGACAGGTTGCTTATCTTTATTTTGTTTAGTTCTTTTTCAGAGGTTTTGATCTTTTCTTTCATTTGGGCTGTGTTTCTTTGTCTCCTCAATTTGGCAGCCTCCCTGTGTTTGTTTCTGTGTATAAGGTAGACCAGCTTTGATATCTGTCTTAGGAACAAGGCCTATTGTAGAAAAGGACCCTTATAAAATGTATAGGGTGGAGCCTTGGGTAATTGCCAGGGTGGGGCAACCCATGTCACGGCACTGTGGCTGTGTGTAGGAGTGGGCTTGGGGAGTGGATAGTGTTACTGCATTCCCATTGGAGTTTTACCTGGGAGGAAGCTGTCTCCCAGCACTCGCCTTGTTGCCAGTCACTTCAAGTTTTCTCCCTTATGCCACTGGTGCTCTTCCAGCTGTTGCCCTGGTACTCATTCCCAAAGGGTATGAGTCTGGGTAAGTCTGAAGTCCATTGCAGGCCTTTTAAGAGGAGTCTCTGGAGAATCCTGCAATTTATTCCACCTTCCCAGCCCTCACAGATTTTGTACAGCCAGAAGTTATGGGGATTTACCTTCCTGGCGCTGGAACTCTAGGCTGGGTAGTCTGGTCTGGGGCAGAGATCGCTCCCCGCCCCCCCGAGGTATCCCTCCCAATATTTATCTACCACACATGGGTATGGGACCACCTGTTCCACATCTCCACACCTCTCCAGGCCACTCTGCATCTCCGCACCTGTCTGTGCCTTTCCACCCTCCATGCCTCTTCATTTCTCTGCCCCTTAGCACTTTCTATGGCCTTGTATTGTCAATTCAATTCTATAATCCTAGGGAGCAGTTAAAACATCAAACTAAAGCTACACAGAGTAGCAGGGATAGATCTTGGAAAAATGGTGTGTTGTACAAAAGTAAATACAGGATGAGATACATAAAATCCGGCACCATTTACATAAATGTATAATACATACACACAATCTGAAAATGCACACAATATGAAAATTATTCTTGTTTCCCAAGAATAATATAAACAGTTACACAGTAAATAGTTGCTCACAGGGGTGGGGAGAGGAAAGGTGAAAGGGTATAAATAAGTAAATAAAACAAGAGATAGGGCTTCAAGGCCAAAGAAGACGACTGAATACTAGGTTTAACTCAACCCTCTGCATGTGAGGTGAAAAAATAAAATGAAATACTATAATCTCTGCTTTCTCATGGATTTAACTGTATGTGTAAAATACAAAGCAGATAGGTTCTGCCATTGATTTCTAAAACTCTCTGCTTATCTCCTTACCTTCTCTCCTAATTTAGATCTCAACTTTTCTCACCTGGATTCCTGGAGTGTCTTTCTCCTCCAGTCTCCCTGCCTCCGCTTTTGCTGCATCCAGTCCAGTGCAGTTTTCCACAGAGTGACCAGAATAACCTTTGTCACACAAAAATCTGATCATAGCTCTCCTTTGTTTCAATGCCCTTCAGTGACTTAGTCTGTGACCAAATGATCTAGGCAGCATGGCGTAGTGGTCAAGCACACTGGATTTGGCTGCCTGGGTGTTTCCTAGTCTTGCCACTTTCACTTTCTGTGAGATTTTTAAGGAAGTTAATTAACCCAAGGTGCCTCCATTTGCTTATCTGTAGAATAGGAATAATAGCACCTACTCATTATACAGTTGGCCAATTAAATTTAAACATGTGAAGTATTTCAAACAATGCATGTTGCACCACAGATATTTAGCTATTATTATTTTTTATTCCCAGGCTTTTGACAGTTTGGGTCGCATGTAACCCTTCAGCCTCATTTCCTGCCTCTTCCTTTTTGTTTCTGGTGACTGAAAGGCCCTGCCTCCTATCTCCTGCATGGTTGACTCCCACTTGATTCAAAATCCCTTCCTCCAGGAAGCCAGGCTTCAGTCCCCTCACCACAGATAGGGTGCAGAATCCTTTTTCTGTGCTCTTCAGACCTCTGTATTGTAAATTTCTCTTGTTTCTCTTCTCTGTTTGCCTAACACACAGTGCCTTGTATGTGATAGGTATTCAATAAATATATCTGTAAAAACAACTTTCTGTTGGTGAATAATACACAGAAAAATTAATATATCATAAGCATACAGTCTTGATAAATTTTGGCACAGTGAACACACCAGGTTACCTGCACCAGATCTATGAACTGAACATTTCCAGGACTAGAAACCCTCCTCATGTCCCCTTCCAGACCTCCAATTCTGGCTTCTGACAGCATAGATTATTTTTGCCTGTTTTTGTGTTTTATCTAAATTGAATCAAATAGAATGTACTCTTCTACATCTGGCTTTTTTCATTCATCATATGTTTTACTCATCAATATTCCACATTTTTGTGTATAGTTGTGGATTGTTCATTCTCATGCTGTGTGTATACTATTCAAGTGTGTGAGTATGCTATAACGCATCTATCCATTCTATTGTTGATGGGCACTCAACAAATATTTCTTGAGTGAATGAAGAAGTCTGTCCATTCTGCTACATCATGAGTTTCTCCAGGAAAGAGGCAGGATTTTATTCATCTCTAAATCCCCAGTATCTAGCACAGGGCCTGGCACTTGGTGGGAGCTCAGTGAGTGTTTGAGGAATGACTTGATGCATGATTCCCCTGAGATTTTTGTAATTAAACTGGTCATTTCCCCTCCATGGGGCCCCAGCTTCAGATCCCTGGGTGATGCAGGTGAGTTGCTAGGCAACAGCATGAGGTTGGCTCTGGGGTCACAGTGGAGAGTGTGCTGCGGGGGCGGAGGTAATTGGAAACACTTCTATTCAGCAGCCTCTGAACTGCCTCTGGTTTCTCCCCTCCAGCCCATCCCCCACACAGCTGCAGGAGGGATATTTCTAAAACAGGCACCAGACCACCCCACTCCCCTATTTTCCAAAACCCTTGGGCTCTCAGTAGAAGAAACAAAGGTTTAGAGATTTTAAATCACTTGTCCCATGTCAGTGTAACCAGTAAAGTGCAGAGCTAAACCCAAGTTTGTCTGATTCCAAAAACCAAGCCCTCTTCAGTATTTTTATTTTGGACTAGTTGAATTTGGGGTGCCTACAGGTCACCAGGTGGGGAGGTCCAGGTGTCCATGGGTTGGTTACATTGCTGCCCTCCCCATCAGGGCCTTCCATGGAGTAGGTGCTTCAGCAACAAATGAGAACCGAAGGCTAGGAGACTGTTTTGCTGTGGGAGAAGGGATGACTGAAGGTTCCCTCCAGTTTGATATGTGGGGTTCCAATTGGTGGACTTTGACCCAGAGAACAGCTTCTCTGCCTGACCTCCCTGGTCCCACCAATGTACAACAGACCTAACCCAGACTGGAAAAACACAGGAGGGCTGTCAGGAAAGGGTTTTAAGGCAAAGGAATGTTTCTGAATGATGAGTAGTTCAAGGAGAGGCAAGGAATGTGATGGAGGCAGTTAAAATGCCTGGAAGTATAAATTTAGGAGAGATTTAATAATCTGGATGAGGCCTACTTTCCTGGGTGAAATTACAGTTCTTTCAAGTATTCATTCATTTATCCATTCCACAAATATTTCTTGGTTGAGCTGTGTACCCTATGTTTCAACCACAGTGAACTTCTCACTGCTCCTTACATAATCAATGAAAGCTCTCTCTCCCTTCAACCCTTAAATATATGCACAGGTCTTTGGGAGACCATGGTAGTAAGTCTTAGTCTAGATGTGGGATGGAGAAAGGGCATGTGAAGGAATGCTTCCAGGAGGGAGCGTCATCCAAACTGATACCAGAAGGGTGTGTGGTGTTAGGCCAGGAAGGGGGAGTAGGGAACTGGTCTAGGTGGAGGAACTACGTGTGTAAAGGCTCAGAGGCAAGACAGCATAGTGCATTTGGATAACTGGAAGAGGCTTCTCATGGCAAATTTGTACACACACTTCAAGTTTCCATTCAAACATGTCCCCTGTCCTTATCCCAGGGAGACTCACATCCTCCCCTGTTCCTTGAAGGCTTACAATGTCTTAGAGGATTCATTACATTATATTGCCATTTATCTGGCTTGTAATATTATGTGTGTATTTGCCTGTTTTTCTAAAGACAGAAGTTCCTTGAGGGCAGGAAACTATGTCTGATTTTGCTTTGTGACAGCAACTATTAATTAGTGGCTCTTGATAAATATTGTTGAATGACTGAATTAATTATTTACCTGTCTTTCTACTCCACTGAATTATGAGTTGCTCAAAGGCAGAGATCCTATCTAATTCATTTCCAAGAAATCTCTTAGCTTTTGAGTATAGTGGGGAGTACATAGACTCTCAGAGACGGATGAAGATCAAATGTCAGCTGAATCATGTACTAGCTGTGTGACTTTAATCTTCCTTGCCTTCAGTTTCCCAGTCCTCGGTGGAGCAACGGTTCCATCCTCACAGGGTTTCTATGAGGGTTGAATGAAAAAATGTATATGAAGTATTTAGCACACAGTAAATGCTTGTTGAATGAATGGGCAGATAGGTGGTATAGCAGTGGCTAAAGAGAAGATACAGGAGAAGAAAAACAAGGCAAAGACAATACCCTTAGTCCCAGTGAAAGAGGATTCCTCCCAGCACCCCAATCATTGGAAAAGACTATAGAGCTGTCCCTTCCACTCAGGGACCCCAAATTCCGATCTAGAACCCACTAACTCAGTTTTGTGTGCTCAGTCTCCCTCAGCCCTTCCTACTTTCCCCCTCCTTTTGCTCACTCCCTTGTATCATTTGTGAGTACCTGTCCATCTCCTCCACAGGCTGGAAGTCCTTGGGGAGTAAGGATCAGGATGGATTAATACCCTTGGCTTCTCAGTGCTTCCTACAATGGGCACATGGGGAGTGGTTCTCATTAATCACATGTGAAGTAGAAATATAAAGAATAATGAGTCTGTATAATACATTCAGAATAATTACAGACTCTAATTTAACTCAAAGACAACCCATTAAATTTTTTTTTCTTTCCTGGTAGCAATTTTCTATTTGGGGCCAGTGACTTGATTTATTGAAAGACCTTAAAGTGCTGTCAATCTGAGCCAAAGAAGGTTCAGAAAGCCTTTTCTTGGCAGGAACTCAATCCTTTCTATTATGTCACTTTCTTTAAACAGAAAAGGATTTTTAAAAAATCTTTTTTAATTGATTCTCTGTAAACACTCAAGGAAAGAATGTCCGTCTTGTGGCTGGGCTGTGATTGATTCTAAGAATAAAGTGAAGGTCTCTTCATTGTAAAGATGTGAAATGCCTGAACCTTTCTTCCTATGTATTTAGTGTAATTTTCCCCTCCCCCACTCCCTGATTGAGAGACAGCTCACTTCCTATTAGAAGAAAACCAGATCACTAACCTGGGAACCTGAGTCTTGGAAAGAGTTTATTTTACCAGTACTCGCTTCCAGAGGGAGCGGAAAGCCGGAAGCCTGTGTTTTCTCTCTGCGAGTCCACCTGGCACCTGGACTTATCACCGTGTTTGTGACTGGCTTCAGCTTTCTGCCCCCTCTACTGGGACACTTTGCAGTCTTTGAAATATTGGGGCAGATGTTTCCTGTGGAAAATATTCCCCAGGGCTGCCCTCTTGTTATATTTGTTTCTGGTAGAAGTATCAAAGGTTTGAAGCTGGACCCCATATCAAGATACTAGGAGATATATTGAGGTTGGGGGGTCTGTTCTGACATTAGAAAATTTCTTCTTAGAAATTTCTTTGCATTGCCAACAATTAAAACCTCTTCTTTCCCTCAGCAAGTAAGCTTTTAAATTTGTCAAACTCCTGGCTCTACCATTTATTAACTGTATAGGTTTGGGCAAGTTGCCTACTATCTCTGAAACTCAATTTCCTTTTCTGAAAAATAAATTAATTTTTTTGGAAATAACAGTTCCCATCTCCAAGGGCTATTATGTAAGAGAGAGAAAAGGTATGTGAAAATCCTGGCACATAGTAACCAGTAATAAATTATCACTACTGTAGAACCAAAGGCTCAGTTCTGCCCAGTTTCTGAGCTAATCCTGACCAATGTAGGGTCAGGCTGTCTCACCTGTAATAGCAGGTGGGCTCGAGAATTAGACCTGGTTTGGCCAGATGTGAACCCTGGTTCAGTTTGTGCAACTGATATTCAGCTGCCATTCTCTCACTTAATATACCCGTCCTGTGGTTGTCAGCCCGCATAAATCCTACTAATCCTAATCCAGGTAGAGAGTAGGGGATGGATCCTGCTCCTTATTTTAGACACGCTGGTGCATAGATGTGAATAGAATAACCCGGAACCACAATGTTCTTCCCATCAGACTCTTATCAGTGTCACTTGCTGCCTAGACTCTGGCCACCATGTCTGCCCGCTAAATGGGAGCTTCTTGCCATCCATACCACCTATGCAGAGCATATCTGAGCCATCACACTCTGAACATTGTGCATTGGCCCAAGAAGATCTTCAGCCTTCTCACTAGATGTCTACTTCTCTCTTCCCCTAGCCCCCCATCTCCCCAAAAAGGAGAAGAAAGGGATTAACATTTATTAGATGCTAGGCAGTTTTATATATGCATTCTTAATTTAATCCTAAATATATGAGATAGGTATTGGTTTTCATTTTTATTCCAAAGATGAGAAAACTGAGGCTCTGAAAGGTTAGGTAATTTGCTCAGAATCATATGTCAAGAAAGGGATGGGGTAAGGCTTTGAATCTAGATTTCTGCACCAAAGTCCACCTTCTCTCATTAGGAACTTAGAGGCCCTTCTGAGACCTTTAGTCTTGGGGCCCATATAAACACTTTCACTGGAATTAGGGAATTCCTCTAGCTTCCCTTCCTACTGGCTGCTTTGCGTCTCCTAGTTCATTCTTTTCTAGGGTCCTGCTTGGCTTTACATCTCAACTCTTCCTTCTTGTCTTACTCATTTGCATATAGTAATCCTGTGGCAATGCCTGCTTTGTGACTGACCAGGAAATATTTGATCAATCACTAAATGTACAGGGTTTATATTAATTCGCTAGGGGTGCCATAAAAAAATACCACAGACTGGGTAGCTTAAACAACAGAAAGAAATTTATTTTCTCATAGTTCTGGAGGCTAGAATTTAAGATCAAGGTGTCCAGGGTTGGTTTCTCCTGAGGCCTCTCTCCTCGGCTTACAGTGGCTGCCTTCCCTCTGTGCCCTCACGTGGTTGTCCCTCTGTACATAGGTGTCTCTGATGTCTCTCTGGGTGCCTAAATTTCCCCTCATAAGTTACACCAGTTAGATTAGATTAGGCTCATCTCAACGGCTTCATTTTAATTTATCTCTTTAAAGGCCCTGTCTCCAAGTACAGTCATTCTGAGGTACTGAGGGTACTGGGGGTTAGGGCTTCAACATGAATTTTTGGGGGGATTGGGGAGGAGGAGACATGATTCAGCCTGTACCAGGAAGTTCTAAGTAGTAAGCAACAGAAACGGACTGTTAATGATTTTAGCAGAAGAAAATTATTAAAGGGGCACTGAGGATTTTACAAAATCACCAGGAAGACTTGGAAGCAGTAAGGCATGACAGAGGCAAGTGAGGCAGTAAGTAATTAGCTCTCACCAAACAGTCTGGTGAGGACTTGCTGCCATGACCAGTGACACTACCCTCCCTGCATCCTGCATGCTGCCACTGCCTCTGGTAAACTTGGCATGCCTGCTGCTGCTACCTCTCTGCCACTAGAGTGGATTCTCTATGGCCCCTGTTCATCTGAGTCACCAGCCCTGTGGAGGAGACAGTGTTCCATGAAATGATCGCTGCCAGACCCTTCAGCTAGATCCAACTAGATCCAGGCCAGAACAGGTTGCTTCTGCTAAATTATCCCCTCAGAGTCTGTTTGATGAACCCCTCCCCTAAGCCCCAGGCATGCTGGTTCCTGGAATCTGTCCCTGCCTGCCCCGGGCAAGCACTGTCCCCTTATCTGGAGCAGGTTTTGCCAGAGTACTTCTATACACTCTGCCTGTTCTGTACAATTCTTTAGTGCCTGTGATGTGATATGGAGGATATCCAAGGTGCTCCTCACATGTAAGTTCCCTTAATAAGCTTTTTTCCCTCCTGAATAAACTCCTGATATAAAACTGGAGCTGTTAGCCTCTTTCTTTGGTCTCATGACCCTGAGAAGTTTTCCTAGCAAAATCCTGATTCAAAGTTTAAGGTGGGTATATCTGGTTGGAGAACACACGTTCTTGCTTACCTACAAGGGAGGCTGGGAAAACAAGCATCATATGTTTTCTGCTTCTGTATTAGCCTCTGCTTTACACCAAAACTCAAGAAGTCCCCTAACATAAGGAGGAGGTTTAGATGTGGGGTACTCAGAATGACAAGTGTTCACTACAGTCAACAAATATTTATTGAACTTGGAATATCATACCTTGGAAATACAAAGATGACCGGCATCTGCCCTCAAGAATTCCAAGTCTGGTATGGTGGGAGACAGACAGTTTGAATGAACTGTAATGATGGTCATTATAGAGGAAAGCCGAGGGGGCTATGGGATTACACAGAGAAAGAGGAACTATTGTCAGAAGAGATCAAGGAAGATATTCTGGGAAAGACGACGTCTGAGACCTGAAGGACAAAAGGCATTAGCTAGCTAAAAATTACACACCCCCCCACTAAGTCCCAGATGCCTGTTTTCAAAACCTCAGACATGAAGCACTTTGCTTGGCACCTGGCATTCAGTCTAGAGTTGTAGGTACCATTGGCCAGGTACCACAGCCTCTTGATTTGAGGACAGAAACTAAATACACGTTTTCACAGTACAAAAACATATCCCCATATACACTAAGTACATTCATTCCTTCATTAATATTCCCAGTCTCTTTTGGAAGTTTCTAGAACTTCCAAGCTCTGTGCTAGGTAGAGATAGGAGATGAAAAGAGAGAAGCCATGGTCTGTGACCTTAAGGAACTTACAATCTGGGAATGAGGAAAAAAGGCCTGCAGTGGGGCTAAGGATGTGGTCCTGGGCAAGGTCCCCTGGCCACTCAGACTCATTCCCATGGACCAGTATTCCCATGGTCCAGCACCCTGACAGGCTCAGAGCCCTGATTTTGTGCCACATGAAGAGTGGATGCATTTCTCAGATTAGAGACATATCCAGATTAGAGATATAACCTCAGACTCACATTAACAAAGCTCACGGTGAATAATGCATAAACCAGTTCATTTATTAATTTGCAAAAAGAAAGTATTACTTGTAAAGCCAATTTAATTTGAGAATCAGACCAGAACACTCACATCAGAAGATCAGTGGATTTGCTCTGTCCCTCTGAACACATGACATGGGAGCCAAGTATCGAAGATAGGAGGGTAGGCTTGGAATCAGAGCAAGGGATATGAGTCAATCTCAGAAGAGACCTCTCCATCAATCAGTTTAGACATTCTGTTCACTTTAGCTGTGTTTCTCAACACTCACTGCAGCTTAGAATCATTTGGAGGAGTCTTCTTCTTTTTCTAAATTTTATTTATTTATTTTTAGAGAGAGGAGAGGGAGGGAGAAAGAGAGAGAAACATCCATGTGTAAGAGAATCATTGACTGGTTGCCTCTTGCATGCCCCTAGCTGGGGACCTGGCCCTCAACCAAGTGTGTGCCCTGACTGGGAATCAAACCACTAACCTCAGTTCTTAGGCTGATGTTCAATCCACTGAATCACACCAGCCAGGGCCAGGGAGACTTCTTAAGTACTCATGGTCCATTCTGTGAAATTCTGATCCCATTGATCTGTGGTAAAGCTGAAATAGGAATCTTATGTTTATAGAGGCTGTGGCAAGTCTAACATGGAGCAAAGGACTGTCCTCTAGGTGTTGTCAGGAAAACCATGATGTTTATGTTGCTTAGCTTCTCACCGCAGGACAACTCCTGGAGAGACACCTGTGACTTTCCCTTTTAAGGTCCCAGGATTGCCCAATCTCTCCTGTTCTCTAAACAGGATATATTTTAATTAATATGGTTTCTACTTATTAAATTGCTGTCAGTTATTAAAGCAGAGAGGGCAGGGGAGAGAGAGAGATAGATTTGTTGTTCCTCTTATTTATGCATTCATTGGTTGATTCTTGTATGTGCCCTGACCAGGGATCGAACACACAACTGTGGTATATCAGGATGAAGCTCTAACTAATTGAGCTACCTGACCAGGGCCTACTTGATGTTTCTGTTTGAATAAAGAATTCTTTCTTCATCTTTGAAATTTAGTAGTTTCACCAGGATTAATCTCTCTTTTGATAGTACTGCTGGAGAATTTATTATTTGCCTATAATTTAATGAATGACCTCGGGTTACAGCCCTGTCACTTTCGGGGCGTCATTTTTCTCACAGTGAGGGAGATGATGAGTCCTTTTAGTTTTGTCAGTTTATGTTCCTGTGACTGGATTCATGAATGAACAAGCACAAGTAGATTTCATTTTACATGGGCTGTTAAGCAAGAAGATATATAAAAACTGAGTTTGAAGAATTGCTCATAGAGATTGTAGCATGACTTCAAGTTCTGGTGACTAGAGCAACCATGTTCAAGGTCCTTTCAAATCCCATAAGTAAATCTAGGATAATGATGCTTTGGTATATTTCTGTAACTGTGGGCCCAGCTGGCTAAAGTTTGATGTTTCAAAGAAGTTTAGAGTAGGGATGTATCTTTAAGCCCTTCTAACCCAGTGCTGTCATTGCACACACTGGCAACTGGATACTCAGAGAGGGGCATGACTTGTACAAGGTCATGCAGTGAGTTACTGGTGCAGCAAGGACTGGAATCAGACTTTCGAATTTGTAATTTACACTTTCTTCTCTGCACTATATTAGAATAGGTCCACTGCCATGGTGTCCAACCCATGGCCCACGGGCTGCAGGCAGCCCAAGGTGGCCATGAATGTGGCTCATCAAAAAATTGTAAATTTATTTAAAACAATGAGGTGTGTGTGTGTGTGTGTGTGTGTGTGTGTGTGTGTGAGATTACATGTTGCATTGTATTTAATGTGCAGCCCAAGACAACTCTTCTTCCAGTGTGGCCCAGAGATGCCGAAAGGTTGGGCACCCCTGTAACTAGACCTGTGGTGAGCCCACTAGATTGATACTGCCTTTCCATGATGAACTGAAAACAATGGCATGTATCTTTTTAGTGGGAGTCTCTGGATACTTCAAGTGGGGGTGAGGAGAAAGAATCAAAGTGATCAGATGCCCTCCTCTTGCATCAGTTGCTTTTAAATCTTACTCATCCTTAAATGCCAGTCCAAGTTCCTTGTCCTCTATGAAACACTTCGATGCTGGAGTTTGAGAAGATATTGCCCTCCACTCTATCCATCTATCCATCCATCCAACCAGCCATGCATTTATTTAATGACTACTCACTGAACATCTTCTTTGCACAAGGCTGTCAGCTGGGCACTCATCAATGAAACAGTCATGTCTACATTTTCATGGAGCTACCAGGGCAGGAATAAAGGCAGTTATGATGCAGTGTGATAAACAGCCCCCCAAGACCCTCACAGAAACCTTGTCAGCCTTCCATTTGGAAGTGTCTCCTAGCTATACTCATCAGCTCTGTTGGTGATGGATTTCAGTTAGAGTCAAATGGTAAGTTTTGAATAAATAAAGTGACAAATTATGAAACTTATACTATTAATAGAAAAATTGTTAAACTGTAAGCACTTAAATTTCAACCATATATGCTAGACTTACTGTTTTCCCTAAATTATTTCCTGAATAAGGTCTAAACTTAGAAAATGCAAAGTGAATTTGAAAACTAGCACATTGCAAATAAAATTGTAGGAATATTAAGAGGCTACAAAATGATCCCAGAAGTAGCTAACTAACAGCAAGCACAACTATTGTGAAGCAGATTAGAAATAAAATATAAAACTAGAACAAAGAAAGTAAAAGGAGACAACTTACCACATTGATGCAGCTACACAATATACAAGTATCATTCACAAAGAACAGGTAACAGAGGAAGAGAGTGGCTGGCCATTCGTTAAAACTCTCCTACTGTGTTTGTCAAAAGAAAGCCCTCTATGAATGTGACAGTGATAATGTCCCTAAGGTGTGCACTGGGCAAACAACTTTGCTTTTTCCTTAGGTAACTGCCTACCACCTGTTAATAACTATGAATGGCTAATAGTAATCTTTATAGTTCTATGACTCTTAGAAAAAAATACAAAAAATTTATTACACAAAAAGCTACCATTAAGACAATTGTTAAAATGAACTAAACCATAACTCTATATATCAACATGATTATAACTCAAAAATAAATGTCAGATAAACTCAAGTTACAGAAATACATTTACAGTGTGAATTATTCATACAAAGTTAAAAAAGCATGCAAGGTATTAGGAACAACTCTTGTTTTTTAAAAAATATATACACAAATATATAAATAAATATGGATATGTATGTATGTGTGGGTTAATATACATAGAAATATTTCCTTGCTCTAGAAGTGCCTAGAAGCAGTGATACTTCAATAGTGTTGATTGCACCTAGTACCCAGATCTTGGATTCTAAATACCAATCTTCGATACAAAGAATCCGCATTCCTTGGAGAAATGATTGATTCTAAGGCTGTGGCAAGGAAAATGCAAGATAAGCCTGGAACATCTTGTGGTGCCAGAATAGAGACATACCAAAAAATATGCCCTGGCTGGTGTGGCTCAGTGGATTGAGTGCTGGCCTGTGAAGCAAAGCATTGATGGTTCAATTCCCAAACAGGCCACGTGCCTGGGTTGCAGGCCAGGTCCCTAGCTGGGGACACACAAGAGGCAATGTTTGATGTTTCTTTCCCTCTCTTTCTCCTTCCCTTCCCCTTTCTCAGGGAAAAAAAGAGAAAAAAGACACAGAAGCCAACCAAAGATCTCCCAATGGCCAAAACTGGAACAATCTGAGTAACAAAATAATCATAGTACTGGATTATAAGCCAAAGAATGAAATATATAACAGTAAGTCCTTACTGATATAAATAAATGATTGTGTAAATAAACAAACAAGGGAGAAGAAACAAACTTTACTTACAATTAATAAAATTAATGGATTTCAATTGATAAAAATGGAAGCAATTAGGGAAAAGAAAAATCACCATTAGAGCATCATGGTATTAATTGCAACAGTCAAGATCCAATAATGAATACTATAATTAGTGAATTAAAGTTCAAGGTAAAACAAGATATTTTCTTAGCTTTAAGTTTTATCCCCCCAAATATTACTTATACAAAAGGAAAAACAGAAGGTTTACAATGGAGAAACCTGTCAGCCTCTCCTTGATCAAGTGATCCAGGTCAATATCGCAAGCAATAAGATGTGCTAATAATGTGTACCCACTGACACGATGCACCGACTAGGGCACATAGCTTTTGTGATATGCCTCCCCAAAAGTCACAGCCTTAATCTAACCGTGAGACAAATCCAGACTGAGAAACATTCTGCCAAATATCTAACAAGTGCTCTTCAGAAGTGTCAAGGTCACTGTAGAAGAGGAAACACTAGGGAGTTGCCACAGACTGAAGGAGACTAAGGAGACAGGACAACTAATCACAATGTAGAGTCCTAGCTTGGGGTCTGGAATAGAAAATGAGTATTAGGGAAAAAGCTGGTGAAATCCGAATAAAGATTTTAGTTTGATTAACAGGACTGCATACAAGTTACAATACTTTCTTAGTTTGGATATTTGTACCACGATTGTGCACGATGTTCACATGCAGAAGAGTTGGGTACGTGGAATGCTCTGTGCTATTTTTGAAACTCTGCCAAAAATTCTGAATTATTTCAAATTAAAGAGTTAACAATAAAAAATAATACTATGTATTACTCAGATGTATAAATATGCATTGAAAGTCTAGAAGCTTCCTTAGGAATGAAAACCACCAAATTCATGATAGTAAATAGGTCTGGATGCTGATGGAGGGGAAGAAAAGATTAGACAACTGTGGAGGAATATACAGTGGCTTCAATTTTACTGGACGTTTTATTTCTTAACTGCATCATGGGAATACAAGAATTCATTTTATTATGTTCTATTTTTTAATCTGAACTGTTACATTAAAAATGGAATATGTAATTTAATGTGAGAATGAACATTTGTGATAAAGTCTTACCTTATTCCTTTGCACAGATTTACCACTGAGAATAGCCAAAACTTAAGTCACCCTCTGCTTACTCCTGCCCTTGACTTCAGGCCAGAAAGGTGAGTTGGAGAAGATTGTAAAGGACGCTGAATGCTTGTACTTTATACGGAGAGTAATGAGAAGCTGTTGAAAGGTTTTAAGCAGGGGAGGGAGGTGGTCATATTTGTGTTTTAAGAATACGACTCTGTCTACGGCAGAGAAGTTGAGTGGGGGTTGAGGACAGAAGCAGAGAGATAAACCGGGAGGTTGCTGCAGTGGCCCAAAGGCGAGTGTACGAGGTCTAAACCAAGGCCATGTTGGTGGGGACAGTAAGAAGAGAAAGATTTAAAAGACAAAAAAAGAACTAAGAAGGAAACAGAAACAACAAGACTAGGAGAGTGATTGGTTGTGTGGTAAGAGGGAAGACTCAAGGATGACTCCCCTGAACCTCCTCAGAAATGCTATCCGTACATTTAAATTATTTGGCCACTTAGCTATGGTTGTTTTGCTTTTTGTGTTTACCATTTGTCTCCTCAATATACTGGGAGTTCACTGAGGGAACTGTTTTTTCTTTGGCCCTTCCACACCACCCAGCCACTTACCTTGTGCCAGAACTTACTGGAGAGCTAAGTTGGTAGGAGCCGGATAGGTGCTGAGTAGATGATCCGGGCCGGCAGCAATTGGAGAAAGGTCAATCCTGGGGCTGGCAGTATAAGGTGAGCCTTTGAAGAACCAGGAAGGGGGGCCTGGAATAAGAGTTAAGTTGAAAGCTGGTACAGGAATAAGTTCATGAGGAGATTTTGACAGCAAAAAAGATTTTGAACAGAGGGGAAAAAAATGTTGTGCGCAGAGGTCCCTGTACATTTTCTTGGATAAGATATGGTTCTTCAACTGTTGGCTCTGCAAAGCAACAGCCCTGATTTTTTTTTAAATTTTGTTTATTTATTTTAGAGAGGGAAGGGAGGGAGAAAGAGAGGGAGAGAGAAACATCAATGTGTGGTTGCTGGGGGGCCGTGGCCTGCAACCCAGGCATGTGCTCTGACTGGGAATCGAACCTGCAATGCTTTGGTTCACAGCCCGCACTCAATCCACAGAGCTACATCAGCCAGGGCTTACAACCCTGATTTTTAACGGTGCATGGGAAATGTTTCTAATACTAAATGGCGATTCTCTGGTTTGATTTAATTAGTCCCAATCCTGCATAGCACCATGCAGAGCCTCTTGAAAGCTGGGATGCTAAAATTATACCAGAACCAAATATTAACACTTTATTAATTTATTTAGTAATTCATTCAAAATAATTTTTATCAAGCATCTGTTATCTTGCAGGCTCTATTCCAAGGGTTGAATTATGTAACTTATGATCTACTGAAGAGATAATGATGAAGTATTACAAGTGTGATAAATGACTCAAATGAGAAATATAGAGTACTATAGGACCATGTAATAGGAAGGTCTAAACTTGTCTTCAGGTTGAGGAAGGCTTCCTTCAGCAGTAATGTTGAAGTGAAATCTGAAGGCTGAGCAGGATTAATTAGATGAAGAACTGGGGAAATGAGTGGGAAGAGATAGTGAGAGTGGTGCTGGCATGTGGGAAGGTCCAGAGGATTTAAGGAGCCAAATTTTGTACAGGGAACTGAAAGGTATGTATTGACTGGAGCACAGAATACGGGACATGAGACAAAGCTGAGAGGCTGCCGGAGGTCAGCTCATCTAAGACTTTATGGACATGTTGGTGTATTCATAGATCTTCTCTCTGGGACTGACTTTGTTCTGGGTACTAGGGAGACATAGATTTGAATCGGGCTTTAAAGTACTTTAATCCTAGGATTTCTCAGGTTGGGTAGAGACACTTTGACAATGGCGGTGCAGCATGATAAATATGATAGTAGAGGTAAGAAGAGATTTTCATGGAAATTCACAGGAGAGGTACTTAAGGAATAAAAGTATTTCATCATATTGCCTTTTATGTTATTTCATACTGATTCCAAACTCAGATCAGTCAATTGCAGGACTAAATTTAGATTAATGTTATTTTTAGGCACACATAAAAATGGTTTAGCCACTTAGACAATCAAGCAATTCTAGTATAGTTTTTGCTTATGACCTATGTACTACATCTTCCTTTCCTTTTTATAAACTCTCATTCATCCTTTAAGATGCTATTGAATTGTACTCCTCCCAATTTACTCCAGATAGAGTAGAAATCTTTCCCTCTGTGTCCCTGGAGGACCCTGGCCTTTCTGGAAGAAAAGTGCATTAATTCTACAACATGTGTAGCCTACACAAGACTGAGCATACAATGCTTAAAAATAACTCTTTCCCTCTCTAACTCTTGCAGTTGCTGTAGCCAGCAAAGGTAGGAGTGGGGGTCAGGGGATATTTATTGGATTACACAGGATGTCTCAGGCTACTCAAGTTTCTCTGGATATTCATTTTAAACTTGGATCTTCCCACCAGCTTATTGCTTTCTCTGAAAACAACAACAAAAAGTTTAAAATACTCCCTTCACTGTAGCAAAGGATGCAAGTGAGTGG
This sequence comes from Tonatia bakeri, assembly GCA_004024845.1. Lineage (NCBI taxonomy): Eukaryota > Metazoa > Chordata > Mammalia > Chiroptera > Phyllostomidae > Tonatia > Tonatia bakeri. The sequence goes on along the minus strand of PVIA01000150.1, from coordinate 276,045 downwards.
AAAATACAACACAGACAAGACACAGGACGAAAAGAGTGAGGATTATCTAGAGCCAAACAGAGCCATATTGATAAGAGAAACATCATTTCAAGGGTCAACAAGGAATAAGAGGAGAGAGTTTTGCAGGCTCATTGGAGGAAGCAAACTTCCTCAGGAATATGATTAAGTCTGTACTTGAAGTAAACCATGAGGATTTAGATTAAGGGCCCCAGACAGAAGAGAATCAACATATCTTGGAGAGTGCAAGAAGGAAAGTTGAAACTGAACTTGAGGCATTCACAGTGGTTAAGAGCTTTCACTGTTTTGTTTTCTTTTTTTTTAGGAAGGAGGAACTGAAAATTTAAGCCAGAACCTACTATACCGTCCTTGAATATCTCTATACAGATTGATGTGTAAGTCAACAGGCAATGAACTGTGTATTCTCATTCCCGTCTCTCTCAGTGAACCCTTTTGTGACCTTCATAAAATCTTAAAGACTCCCTCTATGTATGATCTATAGATAGCAATCCGGATGGCTAGACCCTACCTAATGTGCAATCAAAATTCTGACTCCCAGAGTGGGCAAAAAAAGGGAGAAAACCTCTTTTTTTATTCCGAGTGTTATATGTAGAACACAAAGTTTCTGACAATTCTGAGGGTGTTCAGAGTTCTTGTTTGTGAAACTGCTTAAGAGCTGGATTCTGGATAGGAGGAATTTATAGCAACATTATGTCCCAGATTTATGAGTACAGCCCAGATTTCAAAAACCTTATCTTGTCCTAACTATAATACTTGTGCTTAAATACTTGTGCTTTCATCTATCTTATTTTGAATAGAAAGGAAAATATGAGCACAATATAATTGATCTTTTCTTGGACTTTATGATAAGGGTAAATACCAGGAGAAACTCATACTTGGGTTTAGAGGGATAACAGTGCTCTACTAAGACTATTTCTTGGTAAAAGCTATCTTCAGTATGAAAGAGTCTGGGAGAAACTCCTGCAAAATTGAGAATGTTTGTTTGTGCCATTTGGAGACAGTAGAAAAGTCCAGGGGAGAGAAGTTTGGGGACAAAATAGAGAGAGGCTGCTCCCAACAAAGGTCAGCTGTATCCCCTTTGAAGAGGATGAAAGGGCTGAAAGTTTGAGAGAACCAGAAGATAGAGACAGAGATAGAGGTAGAGATAGGGATAGGGATAGAGACAGAGAGAGAGACAGAGACAGAAAGAGAGAGAGAGAGAGAATGAGAATGGGAGAAAGAATAGCATTAAAAGAAGCTTAGAGAAAAACTTACAAGACAGACTCAGGAGGGTGAGAGAAACAGGTGAGTGAGAGTAAGAGCAGAAAAGAAAGTGAGACTGAAAATGGGGTGAGGAAAGCTAGAGCAAGCACACAAGCATGCTTGAATGAGAGACAAAGGAAAAGCTGGAAGTTTCTTTTAAGGTTGTGGAAGTCTAGAGAACGTTGGAGGAGTGTTGGGAGAAATCTAAGGCCAGGAAAGGAAAAGATTCTGGAACTGAACCAAGGGCAGTCCAAACAAGGAAAGGTCAGGGCTGCATATACCATCTGCTAGAATTGGTAGGCCCTCCAGGGATCCCTTAGAGAGCCTCTCCTCCAAACCTGTAAGTTATCCTGAGTTATATTATCTGGGGAACTGTAGAGACGCAGCAAGATGTTTTGTTGATATTGCCTAACATTAAGGAAATATCTCCCTAAAATAATATTGCGAGGTGGGGGTACTTAGCTACTGAAAAGGTTCTTAGGGGACATCAAAGTAAATAAAGTGTGGCAAGTTCCCCCCTTCCAAAATCTGGGACTTCTGTGCTACCAGCCAGTATTTATTTTTTTTTGAAGAAAAATACGTTTGTAGATGTTATAGCCTTTGCTCATAGATTCTGAGAAGCCTATCATTTTTGAACCTTGAAATATTTAGCTGTTTTTCTTTCCCACATAATGGTGGAAGTGGAATTTAGGAAAAAATCTTTTAAAAATCAATTTGGCAGTGCATATTAGGAACCTTTTAAATTTTCACAGTACTTGATGTAGAAATCCCACATCTGAGAATTTTCTCTGAGAAAGTAACTTTATAGTATTTCATACAGTTATGCAAAAAAAAAAAAAGCATTATTTATAGTAGTAAAAAATTAAATGCCTAATTTAATTGAATGCCTAACAATAAGGGGCTGGTTAAGCAAACTCTGGCACCTTCTCTTATGCAATATTTTGCAGCTGTTAAAACTACATTCACAAATAATTCTCAATGATGTGGAGAAATACCTATAAAACATTGAGTAAAAAATTACACAGAAAGTATGATCACAACTATGTCAAAGTGCATTAAAAAAAACCTAGAAGGAAATATGCCAAAAGGTTGTTTCAATTGATGATCTAAGATAGTGAGGTTGTGGTCTATTGTTATTGTTATTTTCTTCTGTATGTTTTCCTATATTTTCCAGATTTTCTACAAACTGCATGTAATAGTATTATAATCAGGAAAAAAGTTTACTTTTAAATGTCTGAAAATCAGGGAACTGTTTATAAATGTAAAAGTAATTTAGTCAAAAATAATTTTACAAAAGATTTGCAAGTTGTAAAAAACACGCTAAAGGAAATAAAATTGTTAAAGGAATAAAATAAAACTTATTTAAAAAAATATTTATTTTTAGCCCTGGCTGTGTGCTCAGTGGGTTGAGCACTGGGCTGCAAACCAAAGAGTCGCTGGTTTGATTCCTAGTCAGGGCACATGCCTGGGTTGCAGGCCAGGTCCCTGGTTGGGGGTGTGTGAGAGGCAACCAGTTGATGCATCTCTCACACATTGATGTTTCTCTCCCTCTCTTTTTCCCTCCCTTCCCATCTCTCTAAAAATAAATAACTAAAATCTTTTCTAAAAGATTTAAAAAATATTTATTTTTATTTTATTAAAATAAAACTTCTGAAAACACAAGTGGTCATGGAAAAACTATATAACAATATGAGTAATGCTTATGATTTAAGATTAAATCATAAGCATTACTTATGAAAACAGACCAAAATTAATCTTAATTCTTGCTGAATTAAGATTACAACTATTCAGTTTAGTACTTTAAGCAACCACATTCAGCCTCACAATGTACAGTAGGTACCTAAAAAAGCAACTTCCCTATACGTACTGTCCTTCTGCAGGGCTAGCTCTTGAACCTCCCCACCATTTGTACTCTTGCCCTTTGCTTGCTCATTTTAGACAAGTATTTTTGACTTGGCTTTCTTTAAATTCTGCCTTGCTCCTGCCAGAATATGCCCAGAGACTACTTTTGGTTTTGCCTCTCTGTATCTGACCCCAGTTACTCCTATCAGCCAGTTGCCTTATCTTGAATAGCTAGCTTTAAAAATAAAGAAAAAGAAAAAGACTGGTAAGAAATCCAGAATACCAAAATGCTAATAGTCCTGTGGTGGTATTATAGATAGTTTTTGCCACTTTTTCTCAGGCTTGAAATTTTGCAATGTGGTTGTGTTTGGTTTATAACAAGAAATATTTAAAGTTTGTACTAAAGTCTTTTGCCAAGTGCTTTCATAGGTAACTATTGAATTTTCCTCCCTTTCATAATTTCCAAGGATAGCTGTAAAATTGATATCCCTATAGTCAAGAAGATACTAGGTCTACAAGCCTGTCTGGGTCAGAGAAACTCTTTTCCATCTTTCTCTCTCCAAGCAGACTCTGCACAGGGAAAACAGAGAAATGAGCATGTACTTCCTTTACTTCAAAACTTGAGATGCTTTCCAATGCCTGCAGGGTCAAGACCTAGCTTTTTAATATGGCTCCCAAGACCGTTCATAATCTATTGCCATTCTCTTTCTTTGACTTTATCTCCCCACAACCTGCTAACCTTTTTCTTCTTTACTCCATGTTAGATCAGACTACTTGCCATTCTTTTTTTTTTTTTTTTAATTTTTATTTATTTATTTTTAGAGAGGGAAGGGAGAGAGAGAGAGAGAAGCACATCAATGTGCAGTTGCTGGGGGCCGTGGCCTGCAGCCCAGGCATGTGCCCTGACTGGGAATCGAACCTGCGATGCTTTGGTTCGCAGCCCGCGCTCAACCCACTGAGCCACGCCAGCCAGGGCAGCTTGCCATTCTTTAACATGGTAATGTTTTTCACTTTTTTAAATTGGTGTGTGACATTTATACAGTAAGGAGAACAAAACTTATGTGTACAACTCAGTGGTTGTTCACATATGTATTAACCCAGATCAAGATCTAGAACATTTCTAGAACTCTAGAAGGTTTCCCTTGCTCCTTCCCAGTCTGTGTTTACATTCCCACCTAGAAATAATCACTATTCTGAATTCTATCAACAAAGATTAGCTTTGCCTGTTTTTAAATTAAAAAAAATGGAAATATATTGTATGTATTCTTTAAAACATACAGCACATTCTTGTGTGTCCTCTGCCCGAGAATTGGAATGTTAAGTATCTGTCACGTTCTAGTGCTCTCCCATTCCGAATCCCTGGCAGAAATTACTAATTCATCATTCTTTCTTATTGTGTCTAGATTTACCTTCAGGCTCTTTTTCTAAACTGCACACCACCCATTACTAGTTGTTCAGAGTTGGCACTAGTGAAAGCTTCCTGGACAAGAAAGACCTACGTGAGAGCCTTCATTCTAGCACATACATTTGATAAGTCATTTAAGTCTTGCTGAATTCTGTCATTGTAACATCTCTCCAGTCTGTCCCACTGTGTCTACTTATTTCAAGCTATCATAATCTCTCACCTGATTTTCTACAACAATCCCTCGCTGTTTTCCTTGCCTTGAGTTTCGGCTCCTCTATTCTTTTGTACACACTGCTGATTAATCTTTTTAAATATCCAAATATACTACACCAGTCTTTAAAACCCTTCAGGTTAAGCCCCAAGCGCTTAGCACTTTATAGCAGGCCTCATCTCTCCACTGTCATCCCCTCTACCCTTCCTCCAGTATGCCAACTACTTGCGGGTGCCTGAAATGTGCCCTGCACCTTTTCTCCTTACGTCATAAATGCTCTTCCTCTCCTCTAGTTGTCCAAGACTCACTCACCCTTCAAGGATATTTCAAGGATATTTATAATACAAACTTCTGTTGATCATTCTTTGCCTAATAAATGATTATTCTCTTCTAGGCAGAATTAATTAGCCCTGCTTTGTGTCCACATCATGCTTTATACATATCCTTATTGTGGCAATTATCATGTGTTACTATTATCTGTTTACCTTTCTGAGAGCTCTTTGAGGGGAGAGAGCTTCATAGCTCCAGAACTCATCAGAGTGCATGACATTTTTTTCTAATTTAAAAAAGTTGTGGTAAAATACACATAACACATTTATTAACTTCACCATTTTAAGTGTATAGCTTGTTAGTATTAAGTACATTCATATTGTGCAGTCATCCATCTCCAGAACTCTTTTTATATGGCAAAACTAAATCTCTGTACTTATTAAACAATAACACCTCACTTTTTCCTCCTCTTAGCCCCTGGCAACCACCATTCTCCTTTTGTCTTTGAATCTGACTCCCCGAAGTACCTTGTATAACTGGAATCATAAAGTATTTGTCTTTAGGTGACTAGTTTATTTCATTTAGGACAGTGTCTTCAAGGTTCATCCATGTGTTAGCTTGTGTCAGAATTTTCTTTCTTTTTAAAGATGAATAATATTCTTTTGTATGTATATATCACATTTTGCTTATCCATCTGTCAGTAGACACTTGAACTGCTTTTACTTTTTTTAAATTTTATTTTAATCATTGTTCAAGTACAGTTTTCTCTGCTTTTACTTTTTAGTTATTGTGAAGAATACTGTTATGGATATGGATGTACAAATATCTCTTGAAACCTGCTGTCTTCTTTTGAGTAAATGCCCAGTAGTGTAATTGCTGGATCATATGGTAATTCTATGTTTAATTTTTTTGAGGAACCACTATACTGTTTTCCATAGTGGCTGAATCATTTTGTATTCCTATCAACAGTACACAAGGGTTCCAATTTCTGCATATCCTCACCAATGCTTGTTATTTTCTAGGTTAAAATTTTTTTTTTTAGAATAGTCATTCTAACAGGTGTGAGGTGGTATCTCATTGTAGTTTTGATTTGCATGTTCCTGTTGATTGGTGATGTCGAACATCTCTTGATGTTCTTATTGGCCATTTGTATATCTTCTTTGGAGAAATGTATATTCAAGCCCTTTGGCCATTTTTGTCAGTTTTTTTTTTGTTATTGAATTTTAGTTCTCTGTGTATTCTGGATATTAATCCCTTTTCAGATGTGTCATTTGCAAATATTTTCTCCTATTCTGTGGGTTGCCTTTTTACTCTGTTGATACTGTTTTTTGTTGCACAAAAATATAATTTTCACTAAGTCCAGTTTGTCTACATATTCTTTTGTTGCCTGTGCCTTTGATATCATATCCAAGAAATCATTGCAGAATCCGATGTTGTGAAGTTTTTGCCCTATGTTTTCTTCTACATGTTTTATTATTTTAGGTTTTATATGTTAGGTCAAAGAATCCATTTTGAGTTAATTTTTGTATTTGGTGTTAGGTAAGGGTCCAACTTCATCTTTTGCATGTGGATATTCAGTTTTCCCAGTATCATTTGTTGAAAGGGCTGTCTTTTCCTCATTGAATGGCCTTTTCACCTTTACCAAAAATCATTGAACCATATATACAAAAGTTTATATCGTGAAGAGTACATGACATTTTATAGGTTACGAAGATGAATAAGAGTACAGACCATGCTAACACACTACAGCTGGTCATAGGGAGACTGTTAGAATGGAATTGGATCTCATTTTTGTTTTAGAGAAAAAGGGGAGAGTAAATTTAATTTAAAGAAAAGTAGAATAGGTGACTTAAAAGGAGTTCATGTCAGAATTATAGACCTTTAGACCTGTTTCCTTTCCTAATTCATCCAGTTCACATCCTTATTTTTATATATGAAGAAAAAGGAGCCTGATATTACTTTTGATGTCAGAATTACAGAAATCTATAGACATATAGAAGGAAGATTTCACCTCAGAGAAGAAAGAACTTCCAACATTTAGGACAGATCTGGGGAGGAATGAGCTATCTATAACTACAAATATTTGAACAGAAGTTGGATGACCACTTGTAAGTTTTGCTGTAGAAGGCAGGTCTGATAATCTATCTCTCTATCTTGCCTGCAAATGTTCTGTGACTGTGCATTAACTTTTGAATAAAGGACAGCTTTTAAAAATGGCATACTTGGCTCTTATGATGTGGTCCTTGGCTACCTTTGTAGTATCAGATCCTGCCATGTGTCTATGATCTTGACATGTGCAATTGTGTGAACTCTAATGTCCTTTCTACTCTCAGATTTTATTCACATTTATAAATCCACCTTAAAAAAAGACTCTAATGTTTCAATGAACTAAGCTAAAGGGTATGGGTATAATTTAAAATTCCACACATAGAACCTCAGGACAAATTAAATAGAATCAATGGGTAGCAAGCACACATGTGCTAAGGTGAGTCTAAGGGCACACGAAATCCAAACTGGGGCAGATGAAAAAAAACTCACTTTCAAGGAGAAAAGGAATTAATTTTTGTTGAATGTTTATTATGTAATAGTCATTAACATATTTTAGTTTATTTAAGAATGCAAAATTTCAGAAAGAAACAGATCCTTTACACTATCCTTGAGGGTGAGCACATACCTTAGGTGCTTTGGTATTGTGTACTATTTGTAAGAATCACAAAAATTTAAAACTTTGAACATGTCTGCTTATAGACAACATTGGGTATCAGTCAATAAGCATTTTCTAGGTGTTCTCTATGTGTCAGGATTATGCTGGTTTCTGGGAATACAAAGGTGAAGAAAACATGGTAAGGACCACATCATGAGGGTGGATGCACTCTTTTTGACTTGAGTTCATCATCAGCTAGTGTCTATAGAAGGTTACCAACCACTGAAGTCTCTCTCCTTGAAAAAAATCAGGAATATAGGGAAAAAAGAAGGCTAAGAAAAAAAACTCCTTAGCAGATCTGGTCATATCTCTCTCTTGCTTACAAATGCTCAGCAACTCCCCATTAACTACAGGATAAAACCTGCTTTTGTTTTTTTGACTGGCATACATGGCCCTTTATGATTTGTTCTCTTTATAATCTACCAGCATATCTACTTGCTTTGAATACACTTATCTCTGAGATATCCTTCTTGTTCTGATTTAATTTACCCATCACATCATCTTTTTATCCGATATGATTATTTTTGGACTAGGTTCTCCTATCACCTAGGAAGATAATAGAACATGGATACTGATCCACTGTGAAATTTTATTTCCCGTTATATATGATGAGATTAAATTTTTGCTTCAAGTAATTTTCACCTGAGTTTGGATGAAATTGAGATCTCAGAACTTTGGACTAAAAGGCTAAATTTGGAGACTCAATCACAATCATGAGGTCTTTCTTGCAAGTATCAGATATAAGTCCTCAGTGTATTTTTACAAAGCAGTCAGACACTTACCATTTTCTCAGTAAGCTGTTTGTGATTCAATGGAAAGAACTGAGTCACACAGGACTGGTATTCTAATCCTGACTGTGATTTACTGTATGACCCTGGCCACTACCTAAGCCTCTCATGCCCCAAGTTTCGTCATTCTTTATGTAGAAATAATACTTGATCTATGCATACTTTGTTGTGATGATAACATTATAGTTGCTAAAATTTTCAGCTCAACAGGTAGTAAGAAATACAAAGATAAGTATTTGTATTTAAGTTTATAATCTAATTGGGTCAGACTTATAAATAACATGTAGGGATTCAGAGAATGGAGTTTTCACTTTTGATGGAGGGGGTGATCAGGAAGATTTAATAGAGGCAAGAGTTGAGCTGGGTCTTGAGGAATAGGAAGAGTTGAGCTGGGTCAGGAAGGTTGGTAGAAGAAAATTAGCTGGAAGGGTAACTGCACAGAGGCGCTGGGATTCTCAGTCTGTACCTGGCTCTTACTTCCAGATGCATTATCTTCTGCATACTCCAGACTAAATTATGTTCTCTGAAGCGCATACATATGTCTGGCACATAGCCGGCATGCCTCCGAGGTTTAGCTTCTACCACTTTCATGAAAGCCTCACCCAGGTGGAATTTATCACACTCCTCTGTATTAGCCCAGCCTTTGTTCAAATGACCTATTGCTTTTATTGTAGCTCAATAGAACCATTTTCCATGCTCAATGAATGAATTTTTTAGACAGGGATCTGATTTGCCTTTGTATCCCTACACACCTAACTCAATGGTTTGCTCTTACGTAATCAGGAAATTTTATTCAATTGAACTTGCTCCAAGGACATTGATATCACATGTTGGTATCATCTTAATGTCTCCATAGGTTTTAACTTTTGTGCACTGTTGTTTCCCTTACACCATCCTTGTGAAGTAGTTTTTTTAACTTAAAAAACTTATAGATGAGGAAATTCAGAGGGTGCATTTGCCCAAAGTCATGCAGCTAAGTGTCGAAACCAAGCAAGGCTCTTTAAACTTGGAATCCACTACTCCATGCATTATACTGGGTCCCTGTGGCACCAGATAGGTAGAAGTACAATGCACTTATGCTCAGAGCTCTAGTTTTCTCATTTGTAAATGGGAATAGTTCTGATTTTATGGGGTTGTGAGGATCTTTAAATGATGAAATATGTGAAGTCCCTGTGAAAATGCTTAGCACTTAGTGGGCAATGCTTGGTTCCTTCTCACCAGCTTCTGATTCATGTGGACATAAACAAATGAGGTATCCAGTTCTGGGGTGTAGTGGGAAGTGTATGGATTATGCAGACAGGAATGCCCTTCTCTAACCTCTTATAGGTTGTCTGAGTCATATTATAAGAAAATGTGTAAAGCAGTATCTTGTAAATACTTAACATTTAGAACGCCTCCTCCCCACTCTGCATCCTTGTCATACCCTTTTCCTGCCTAGAACTTGTCAAATGCAGAGACCCCTGTTTGTGTGAATTGTCCAACTTTGAGGCCAGAGATTGATCGAATAAAATCTCTAAGGCTGGGGTCTTAAAAAAATTGACCAAACCACAAATTCTCTCGGACTGTGACTTAAAATAACCATGTGGAGGGACGTGACACATTAAAATCAAGGGGTGTGGGGAACGGGAGCCCATGGATGGTAGTTGATTCCAATCACAGGTAAATTAGTGATTTCTAAACTCTTTTTCCCAGGGAAGTACTCTTGGGATTTCTCTGAACTACGTAACTCCTAAGTTAGCTACATTTTAAAATGAAAACGATTTCAGCCTTGATCTGCTTGTGGTGAATGGGTGGAGGGGTCAAATTCGAATCTTCCTCTGCCTATGTACCCCTCACTGCTCAATAGCCCTCGCTAGCTGCCGAGGATACGCGAAGGCCCGGAGTGGGCCAGTGGGTGAGCCAGGCAAGAGGGTGCACATCCTAGGCTGGGGGTTTCCTTCCCCTGAGGGGGAACACACTCTGAGGGAGACCCGGAGTTGGCTTTTGGGCCGCTCTTCCCCCTCGGGGCCTCTGTAGGGTGGTGCGCAGCCCAAGAGCTAGACCTGCGAGGAGAGCTGCGCACCAGCGCCAGAGACCCCCGCCTCCTTTTGCGCGCCCGACTTCCTCGCGCCTCTCCCCAGTGGGGCCCGGCGGGGCGCCAGACCTACGGACCCTCGCTCATTGGCCCCGCCCCTCCCTGCGAGGCCTTGGTGACTTCGACTCTCCCCCTACTTTAGAGAGCCCTGCCCCCTCCACGCGGACTACAGACTGTTCTCCCGTGCCCACCCCTTCCCTCAACGTTGAGTGTGCGTGCACAGTCTCCTCACCTCGACCCCCGCCCCATTGTTTCCGGACGCTTCTACTAGCCTGGAACGTAGCCCCTCCCCCCATTGGCGTTTACTACCCCATCCGGATTTAACTGGTGCACAGGGGCCCCCAGAACCAAGAGAGGGGGCACCCTGAACCCTTTCCCCTAAGTGTTTTTTCAGGGGTCTCCCCAGCTTCATTCTCCTATACCACCCCGGGGTAGCAGTCCATTCGGGTTCGTTGCCTCTCTTGCTCGCTTGCTGTCTCCCCCCTCCCCCATTCCCCCAGCTCTCCAACTATAAGCCCCCTCCTTACAGCGGGTCCACCTCTTTCTCTCCCTTTCCCTCCTCCCCCTCCCCTCCCCCTTTACTCCCCTCCCCCCCCCACAATGCAGTTCGCGGCGCGGCGGACATGGCGGTGGAGTCCTGAGCTCGTCGTGTCCCGGCCTCCAGTGGCGACAGCGGCAGCGACGGCAGCGACGGCAGCCGCAGCGGGAGGCGGAGGCGGAGCGGGAGCCATTGAGATGAGGAGGCGCCGCGCGCGCCTGTAGCTCGCAGGTACGGAGGTTCCGACTGCTGCGAAGCACCCCGCGCCAAGGGGGTGTGCTCGTCGAAGGCCGGGCCGCCCCCTGTTCGCCCTCAGGTGCCGCGGCTCGCAGGTGTCCGCGGCCCCGCAGGAGTGCGTCTCAGCCGCTCCCTTTGGGCCTGACACTTCTTTTCTTTGCAGGAATAGGCTTCGGGTATCCAGCGGAAGGCAGGGATAAGGGAGGTGGGGGCGGCGGCCTGAGCGGCCTGAGCGGCCTGAGCAGGACATTGGGGCGCTTTAGGGCCAAACTCCGCTGAGAGGCTAGGGCTCTCCAAAACCTGTAAACCTGGGAGGTGGATTTTGAATTAATGGAACTGGCGTGAGCTTTCTCTTGGATCCAGTACGATTCCTGTCTTATGTGCCTTTTCTTTCACTCCCTGCTTAGGTATAGACGTACATATATAAAAATATACACGCGTATATAATACATCATAAATAATTTCTCTGGGCTCGTCCCTGTTGGAGAAGGCAGAAGTGTACGTGGGTTTCATTTCTTGATCGCCCGCCTTCTCTCTCCCCGCCCCCCAGTGGAATGGTGGTAATGAACGCGTTTGACGTGGGAAACTGTGAGATTCTTATTTGTAAACAGTCCTCACCGAGTATGTTGCACGCCTCCACGAGAGGTTTTGGGTCCTTTGGGTACCCGGATTGCAAAAGAAAGAGATATTTAGACCCGAAAGAAGCACATTAGTGGGACTTCGGGTCGTGCCTGAATGGGATGAATTACTGTTATTTTAACAACGTTGATTAAACATTTTCTTTTCAGATTTTTATCAAATTTTTAATCAGACGAATTTTGTACCTTGTGCAAGGTCTTAGTTTCGGTATACCATGTTTCTTCATTGTCACTCAAATATTTTGATGTTCCACTCCTTTTGTAATCTTAGTGTCCAGAAATGCAATTCGAATGGTGTATTGTTGGCATCCAGTAATTAATTAGCTGGAGTGGATCAGATTACCTTTTGTTTCCAAAGATTACACCCCCCCCCACCGCTCAAGTCTTATAGTAGTGAACTGTGTAATACTTGGTGAAACAGAACATATCCTGTTTGTTTTTAAAGTAATGAGAACTATTAGGTAATAAAATTGGATAATATCAATTGGATATGATACTTTAGAGAGAATGCCATACCAGTGTGGTGAATTGTGGGATGGTTTTTTAAAAAAGTTGACTTTTTTTGGTTAATATCAGTATGTTCTGCATTTAAGTCAGTTGTATGCCGAAATTTTCTTCAGGCTCAGAACCCTTGTATGTCTCCTTAGATGTCGCTGCACTACACTCATCCCAGTGCAGATGAGTCACAACTTGTAAAATTATGAAATATTGATTCATTTAGAAAGCTGTGCTTAAGATAATGACTTCACTAGTGTTTAGTGTGCTATAATGCTTCATAAATGAAATTTAACGAATGCTTCTTAAAAACCATATAACTTGAGGAAAATAAGGATTTTAAGTCATTTACACTTTAAAAATATTTACTATAAACAAAAGAAAGTTGTTTTTTTTTTAAAGCCCATTTAGATAAATTTTCCTGCTGCTAGCAATTTTTCATTTGATTAGTGTGGCAAAGGAAAAAAGCTTCCTTGAAATAATACAGTAGCAGAAGTGAAAGTTAATTGACATTTAATATTTTAAGTCTAGCAAATATCCAAATACAAAAAGAAAATGAAAATCTTTTCATTGTTCTAGGTCAGGTTGTTAGTATACAGATAAATTAAGATGTTCAATTTTAGCCCTGGCTGGCGTAGCTCAGTGGATTGAGCGTGGGCTGCGAACCAAAGCGTCGCAGGTTCAATTCCCAGTCAGGGCACATGCCTGGGTTGCAGGCCACGGCCCCCAGCAACCGCACATTGATGTTTCTCTTTCTCCCTCCCTTCCCTCTCTAAAAGTAAATAAATAAAATCTTAAAAATAAAAAAGATGTTCAATTTTGTAAATCCTAAATCACACCTTGAATTACATTTATTTTTAGATAATTTAGCTAGAAGAGTACAGTGTTCACATTATAATTCTAGATCTTTTAAAATAAAAATTTATAATTGTAATTATATTTCTGATTAATAAAACATTGTTTAAAGATAATTTTTACTCTTAGAACAGATTTATTTTAGTAAGAATAATTAGAGAATTTTTTTTGACCTCAAAGTTAACCTTGGCATGCAAAATAAACACCATTAATTATGTTGTATTCTTTATGGAGTGTCAAATTGGGATCTGTGGGTAGAGAAAGGTGTTTAAAGTTATTTTCTACAGAGTTTCTGGTCTCAGAGAAACATTAAGCAAGACTTACCATTAAGTTTTGTTTATTCTTAAAAAAATCAGATCAGTTTGATATAACAATTCAGTGAGTTGTATTACTTTCTAAAGTAAACTACAAGTACTTGAATTTGTAATATAATGTTATGAAATTCAAATAGTCATTACTGTAAATAGAATAACATTCTAAAAAAGGGTAGTTCTAAAAGGACCTAAAACAGGCAAGGGAAAAGGACACTGTAATGTAAAGTTGGAATGTAGATATTTTCTTCTTAATTTTAGACAAATTAGCATTGTTTACACTAAACCAAGTTTTAATTGTAGAATCCTAGATAAGTTGCATAGTTTGGGGTAATGTTTAAAAACCAGCATGTCTTAAGTCTTTCTAAAAGACTCAAAAAGAAGAAAAGGTATGTAAATGCAAAGATGAACAGCTTAGATTTTTTCCCTCTTCAGCAAGAGATTTAATTTGTGTGATGTTACAGTTTCCAAACTATTTTCATATCAAATGATCTTACTGGGTGTCCATAATTATCCTGTGAGTTAAAGAGGGAGAGAAAAGGGAACTAACATTTCTTTGAATGTCTGTTTTGTTCAAAGTATTGTGTATTTTTTTTCACTTGTTGAATGTAACAGTCCTATGAAACCTGTTTTGTATATGATGAATGTCTACTCAGAGGTTAAGTAATTTGCTGAAGATCATAGAGTTAGAAAGATTCAAAGCAGCTCTGTGCTCCTGCTGTTATATAGGCCATGTTGCTTCTCTGATGTATCAAGTATTCTCTTAATTTTATAGGAGAAACTGCTTAAGGTAGCTCATTTATTCATCATTTAGTCATTCATTTCATCAAGTATTTGCGTTTCCTTGGTACGCCATGTTAGGTGCACCTAGGTTTTAGAGGTAAACAATTATTGAAGACAGTCTCTCAGGGAACTCAATCTCTATATAATATATGTAAATTACAACACTCTAGATCAGCAATATTCAACCTTTTTCATCTTATGGCACACATAAGCTAATTAACAAAATTCTGTAGCACACCAAAAATATTTTTTGTCAGTCTGACAAAAAAATTGGTATAATTTTGATTCATTCACACCAGATGGCTATTGTTGTATTGTTATCTTTTTATTTGGTAATCTAAAAGAAAAGAGGTCTGTGTCCCTGACTAAATAGTGAGGTATTACATGTTTTTTGTTTTTGAAGATTTTATTTATTTATTTTAGAGAGAAGGAAAGGGAGGGAGAGAAACATTGATGTGAGAGAAACATCCATGGATTGCCTCTCACATACACCCCAACCCGGGACCAGGCCTGTAACCCAGGCATGTGCCCTGACCAGGAATCAAACTGGTGACCTTTCCCTTTGTGGGAGATGCCCAACAATCTGAGCCACACTGGCCAGGGCAAGTATTGCATGTTTTAAAAATTCTTGAGGCACACATATCTGCCTGCTGTCACTCACTGGTTGATGCCCTAGATTATGGGAATTCAGAGGGAAGAAGCTGACTTTTGAAGGATGGATAGGAGTTTGCTAGGTAGAGAAGGGGATAAACTGTAGGTGGTTCCAATGATAAGGAATAAAACCCAAAGATAAGTTGTTTTGTGGCTTGGCGTGTAGGAAAAGGGAGAAATTCAGTGTGCCAGGAATTGAAGATTTATGGATAGAGCAGTGAGAGAAATGGTTGGAAGTAACAGATTGTGAAAGTTACTGTGTATGTTTAATTAAGGCATTTGGTTTTTTATCTTGTAAATTGAGATCACCAAGTGAGATAGATAGTGGTTGAGCTGTGATGATAGGTCTGTATTCTGACTCCTACTTTAGTATTTCTTTCTCTTGGTTTTCCTTACCAACAAGATTATACCTGTTTTTAGTGGATAGTCAGGCCATCTTTTCCATGCCACTCTCCTCTCTGCTCTGTATTCCACACTGGTTTTCTTTGAGAATTCTGCCATCCAAATCTCTTTGTGTAAGAATTTGTAATATATTAGAAGGTTCTTTTCAGATAAAAATACCTTTGGGAGAAATCATCTTGTTGTCGTTACTGAGTAAGTTTTTTCACTTCTTGGCCTGGGTTAGTTGACTACTTTCTAATATAACACTAGAAAGCAATAGGATAAGGCATTGGGGAGTGTGGGCTGGAAAGGAGAAACATTCATGCAGGCTCAGTGTTCTTCAGGAAACTTGAGGGAGGTCCTGATCTTTACACAAAATAACCTATACTTTTAGAAAGAAATAGGTATGTTTGTAAGCACACAGTAATCTGGTAGTTTTAAGTGGGTATTTGATTTACAATGCCAATAGATAATTTTCTGCATAGTTACTCTGTGATCATTTCTTTCTAAAGATCTTCGTAGCAATAGGTCAGTCCTCAACAACTCTATTTACGTTATCATTTATAGGTGAGGAAAGTAGGTGCAGAAGGGTTAATTAAGTGCCTTGGACAAGATCTCAAAGTTGGTTTGCTGCAGAGTTAGGATTTGAACTCCAGGTGTCTGAGTCTAGAATCAGAGCTCTTAACCACTATACTGTGTTGCATCTCAATTTCAGGTTGTTAAACCTTAGTGTGCAGAGGGTGTTAAATTCAGTGTAATTACATAGATTATCAAAAAAATATTTTGTAAGAACCTAAAGTATGACTTATGAATAATAAATCAGATTGTACTTTGTCAGTCTGAGCTATATACTGTACTTTAAATAATTGTCATTAAAATTGATCAGTCATTAAGTATTTAATCTCCAATCTTGTCCATTTCTCTTGAATATATAACCTGGAGTGGAAATGCTGTGTGTTTTGATATATTTATGTTTTCCCTTATGAGAACCTACCAAACTATTTTTCAGGAGGCTGTACCAATTTCTGTTCCCGCTAGTAAGGTATGAAGGTCTTAATTTTTCTACATCCTGATCAACACTTGTTATTATTCATCTTTTAAATTATAAGCTTCCTAACAGGTGAAGTGGTATGTCATTGTGGTTTTGATTTGCATTTCCCTAGTGACTAATGATACTGAACACCTCTTCATATGCCTGTTGGCTATTTGTGTGTTATTTAGAGACATGTTTATTTACTATCCTTTGACCACTTAAAATTTGGGTTTTCTTGTAAGAGTCCTTTATATATTTTGGGTACTAGATCCTTATTATGTATATGATTTGCAAAATTGTTCTGTTATGGGGACTATTTTAACTTTCTAATTAAAAATGTATAATGTTGCCATTTTAACCAATTTAAGTGTACTTCAGTGACATTAGGTACATTCATATTGTGCAGCCACCACCACAACCCATGTTCAGAACTTTCATCATTTTCCCAACCAGAACTCTGTACCCATCAAGTAGTAACTCCCCATTTCATTTTCCCTGCAACTCCTAGAAACCAGTGTCTACTTACTGTCTTTATGAATTTGACTGTATATATAGTCATACAATACTTGTCCTTTTCTGGCTTATTCCATTTCAATGCTTTCAAAGTTCTATGTTGTAGCATGTGTCAGAATCTTCTTTCTTTTTAAGGCTAATGATACTCTTGTTATACTTACACATCACACTTTTTTATCCATTCATCTGTTGATAAACACTTGGGTTGTTTCAACTTGCTGGCTGTTGTGAATAGGACTGCTGTGGATATGGGCATATAAATACCTGTTCAAGTCCCTGCTTTCAGTTCTTTGGGTGTATCCCCAGAAGTGGAATTGCTGGATCACATGGGTAAATCTACATTTAATTTTCTTTAGGAATATTGTTCTTTTCATTTTCTTTAGTATGTTTTTGAAGTGCCTAAGTTTTCAATTTTGGTAAAGTCCAATTTAGCTGTTTTGTTTTTGGTTGCCAGTGCTTTGGGAGTCATAACTAAGAAATCATTGCCTAATCCAAGATTACAAGGATTTACACCTATGTTTCCTTGTAACAATTTTATAGTTGTAGTTTTAATTTAGTTCTTTGACCATTTTGAGTTTATTGTATGTGGTGTGAGGGAGAGGTCCACCTTCAGTCTGTTGCGTGAGGTTATCCATTTGTTTTAGCACTATTTCTTGACAAGACTATTTTTTCCCTTGTTGAGTGGTTTTGGCATCCTTGTTGAAAATCAGTTGACTGTAAATGTCTGTGTTTATTTCTGGATCCTCAATTGGTTCTGGATTTTCCATTGATCTCTTTGTCTAGCTGTAGGTGAGTACCACCCAGTCATGTTTACTGTAGCTTTGTAGTTAGTTTTGAATCCCGAAGTGTGAATTTCAGTTTTGTTCTTTTTCAAGATTGTTTTGGTTAGAGTCCCTTCCAGTTTGATACAAGTTTTAGGATCAGTTTGTCAGTTTCTGTCAAAAAAAGAAAAAAAGCAAGGGAGGGGAGAGCCAGAGTTTTGAAAGAAATTGTGATCAGTTTGGGGAGTATCATCATCTTAATATTAAGTTTCTTAGTTCATGAATATGAGAGATTTTTCTGTTTACTTTCATTTCCTTTAAATTGTGAGGGAAAACTCGTCTTGGGGAGTCTTCCTGGTCACAGATGAAATGAGTTTGGCCTGGACATAATCCGTTGGGGGAAAAGGGACTGGTGATTCCCTCTGGTGGAGAATGCCTCAGCTCTTCCTCAAAAGGGCTTTTGGCTTTTATTGAGATGGTATGCTCAGGGCTATACAGCATGCATTCATAGCTTATCAATCAATCAATGTCAAAAGGGTATAGTTACAGAAAACAGATATTATCTGTAGATAACAATTGAAGGAACACACAGATCTGCCTCAGGTCAGAGTCTGTTAGACATGCTGACGCCAGATGGTCATTAAGGCATGGATCATGGATTCAGGAATTTACTCCCCTATGTTTTGAACTTAAACATCTAGTTTATACAAACAGGGCTATACAAAGCAAAGCAAACTTCAAAGGGTACAATGCATTCTTCAGGCCTAATTTCCCATGGGGTGCCTCCGTGCTGGCATTGGGTCATGCCTGCCTCCTGCATTCCTGGTTTTCCGATCGTCTTACAAGCCTTTTTCAAGGCCTTGCATGTGTGGGGCTATAGTCTCCGATACCACACAAAGTGGTCCCCAACAAAATCAGCCTTCTCCTATTTATTACAACAATTTTTTTGTAATTTTCAATGTACAAGTCTTATACTTTTGTTAGTATTTTATCTTTTGATGCTATTATAAAATTATTTTCTTAATTTCTTTTCTGGTATTTTTAATATATAGAAATACAACTATTTTTGATATCGATCTGGGATAGTAACCTTGCTGGACTCATTTGTTAGCTCTATTTTTTGTGGATTCCTTAGGATTTTCTATGTAAGATCTACATCATCTTCAAAAGTTTTACTTCTTCTTTCCAGTCTGGATGCCTTGTATTTTCCTTTTCTTGTCTAATTTTCCCTGGTTAGTACAATGTTGAATAGAAGTGAAAACAGCAGACATCTTTGTCTTGTTTCTCCTCTTTGAGGAGAAAACATTTAGTCTTTCACTACTAAGGTCACCTGTGGGTTTTTCTTAGATGTCTTTGTCAGATTGAGAAAGTTTTTTTCTTTTTCTAGTTTGTTTAGTTTTTTTTTTTTAATCATAAAGGGGTGTTAGATTTTATCAAATGCTTTTTTTTTTATCTAGTGGGATGGCTATGCAACTTTTGTCCTTTTTCCTATTGATATGGTATGTTACATCAATTGATTTTCATATATTGAACCAACTTTGCATTCCTGGAATAGATACCCCTTGTTCCTGGTTTATAATCCTTTTGTTGTTGGATTTGATTTGTTTGTATTATTTTGTTGAGGAGTTTTCACAACAGACGTTGGTCTATAGTTTTTCGTGATGTCTGTCTGGTTTTGGTGTTAGGGTAATACTGATCTCATAGAATGAGTTAATAATATATTCTTGTATTTGAAAAATTTCTGTTTTAAAATCTAATGATATAAATATCAATATCTATAAACCACAAAGTTTTTCAATTTTTGGTAATTTTTAATAAACAAATAGATCCTGAGAAAGTTTGAGAACCACTGGTTTAGATTAATGGAGCAAAAATTGGGAGTCTTGTTTCTTGTTAGGGATAAACCACTCTCATTTGTGTCATTTTAGGCAAGTCATAAACTCGGTGCCTCATTAATGTGTAAAATGAAAACATGACAAGACTGTGTTAACTTGGCAAATGCATGAAGATAATGAGTGCACATATTAGACATATATTAGCTGATGCTATATCATCAATTTTTTTTAAAATTTTATATACCTGTAATTGTATTGAAAATACCATTTTGTGTTAACTTTTTTTTCATCACTTCTACATTTTTTTATTGCAAGAATTTTTTAAACAATATTTGTAAAAGCTTTGGGACTTTAGGAGCTTGTGGTATTATGTGACAGTGTCTTGAATTATGTCATACAAATAAAAATTAGTTTGTATTTAGAACTTGTACTTAAGCTTTCTGTGATAGTACCAGTTTTAAACCAATGATTTTCAATATATGAGAGTTTTACATTTCCTTAGGAAGGCATTTCATAATCCCTTTGGAAAGCTTTATAAACCACTCACAGTTATCCCCCGACCCCCACCCCATTCTTGTGTTTCTATTTGTTTTTGTTGGGAATGTATTCTGTTTTTCAGATTCATTAAAACAAAAAAGATTGAGAACCATTATTCTAAATCCTCTCAGGGATGTAGCTTATTCTTCTTTCCTCTTCTAAAATTATTCTTCTTTTGAGATTGATACCTGCTGACTATATTTCTTATCCTATTTTGTCATTTCAGTCTAGGAATCTTCAGGTCACTCCCCTGTATTCACTGATACCTTGGTTTAATTCTTGACATCATATTGGGCAATTGAAAGCATAACACTTGAAAGTCATCTAGCACCTTAATTTTATTTTTCCTTAATTTCTGTGTTCCAGTGGTATTCACCTTTACTTTTCTTGATACACCTACTCATATGGTTCAAAACCAGTTCTACTTCTGACCAAAATCTCTTAAATATATGTATGTTCATTTTTTCTTGTTTCTTTAGTTTTCTGATCTATTCCTGATCTCTCGGTATGTAGTCTCTTTTTGGCTTTATCCTTCCCCCAACTGGTACCATGACTGTTGTGCTTCCTTACCCTGTTGAAATATTCGTTCTGTCATTCCCAGTATGAATTTAAATATCTGCGAATAGTATAAACTAGTAGACTGGAGTTTTGTATGTTTGGTTAGTTCCTTATCACAGCTTGGCAGTGTTACAGATTTCTTTCCTGTTCTTCACATGTGCTGTTTTACCTCTGTCTTAAGCCCTCTGCTGCCCTCTGCTTTTCTCACTTGGTGCTGGCCTTCTGTTTCATAGAACAGTATTATAAAATTTCTGTTTCTTGCAGTTCTTTGAGATATGTACTGATAGGTGGTCCTGGCAAAAGAGGCTTCTTTAGTCAAGTAGATGTTGTAAATTATATCTGTTACGTTTACCATGCTTATTAGCATATTGAAGAGTATGAAAGGTCCTTCTGGAAAGAAACCCATTTAACTTTAAAACAGCCTCACCCCCTCCCCAGCCTCACCTAAATGGCTTGTGATTTAAATAACCTTCTAATTCAAATAACCTTCTAATGCTTTTTACTATTACTGATAATTATTATTATTTACTTTACTGACTCGTCCTTTTCTTCACCACTCTGTCTTCCTGCTCTGCTGAAGTTAACCTGAAACAGAAATTGTGCCACAGTTCTGCTTATAAATAAATGTGTGGTGTTTTTCCCCTAAAGTCTTAAGTTCTACTTGGTATACAAATGTGAACACCATTTCACATTCCCAGTTCATCTGCTGTATTCATCATTATGCATGCTATTTTATGGTCCTGAAAACTTGTCAGTTTTATAAATACATTTTGTTTAATACATAAAGTCTTTATCTGTTAGAACTATTCCTTCTCCCTCTCCCAAGAGGGACATTCTTTCTTAGCTCAGCTATTACTTCCATGATAAACTTCTCTTAGTTTCTTTCCTCAGGGTTTCCTTAGAATGTATCACATGAAATTGTCATTATTTGTTTAAATGATTATCTTCCCTTTTAAACATGAGCCCATATTTATTTTTATATCCCCAGCTTTTAACCCAGCACCTTATATGTGAATCTTGACAAATAGTTTTTGTTAAAATTTTAAAATAGCAGGAAAAGAGTGCCACTAAGTTATTATTAAAATACAAAGCTACCAGAATATTATAAAGTTATATGTTACTAAAATCTGTCATACTCTTTTATTTACTTTTTAATATCATTCTAAATAATTTAAAAATTCAAATTATTAAGCATGAATTTTACTGCTCATCTTTATATTGTATAATGCCAGTTTTAAATGCAAATGTAAAAGTACGTAACTCTTATGTGGAATTGCTAGTATTTTATACCTTGAATATACACATTTCATTCTTATCAGAAGAGGGGTGATACTGCACAAAACTCACACAACTGTTTTTATTTCACCTCTTTTTTTAAAAAAGAATTAATTAATTAATTGATTAATTTGGAGAAAGAGGGAAAGGGAGGGAGAAAGGGAGAGATACAACAATGTGTGGTTGGTTGCCTCTCCTGTGCACCCCTACTGGGGACCTGGCATGTGCTCTGACTAGTGATCAAGTGGCGACTCTTTGGTTCACAGGCCAGCATTCAATCTATTGAGCAGCATCATCCAGGGCTATTTCACCTCTTTTATTTGTACATTTTACCAACACTTTCTACCTTTGACTTTGGCAGGACTGAAAGGAAAAGGAACTGTGGCTTGCTGTATCTTTCTTTTTCTTTCTCTGTCATCACTTTGAGCATAAGGGGTCCGTTAATACCAAGGATTTAACATGAGTAAGAAAAGATATGATAAATTTTTTCATCATTCATGGTTCTTAGGATAGCATTGCCTTTCTTTTGTGTTTGAAACAAGTTCTGATTCAAACAGAAAATATGGCTTCTTGGGCTTTCTCTTTCCCTGCTTGCTTAGTTGTGCACAACGTGCTTACCTTATACTCACTTTGAGTCTGGCTTAATTCCCGCACAGCATGGATCCACTAGAAATCTTTACTTAATGGGTCATCACTAAAGCTATGTGAGAATGAAGTGGAAAGAAATGGCTGATGTGCAGTTTAAATATATCCTCTCTGTTCGTGTGCATGTTGCATTGTCCCATGAGACTTCATTCCAAAACACAAATTTAAAGATAAAATTAAGAATCTCAAGATGGTGACAGCAGAGTTTTAAATCAAGCACAGAGTCTTTCTGAATATGGAACCCCTGTGTGACTGCACAGATCATGTGTCTTTGAAATCAGTCCTGAACAAAAGAATTAGAGGGTGATAGTAATATGCATTGAGACAGGCTCATCTTGTACTAATGTGGTAAGCATTGATAGGTAACTACCTTATTTTGAAGCATTCTGAGGGTTGTGTTTCCTACTGCCTTGAAGTTAGGTGCAGCAAAGTGACTTGTTTTGGTAAATGAAACAGGAGCAAAGGTGACAGTGCTGTTCCCTCTTCCCCTGTTTTGTTAATAGTGGGTGGTAACACAAGATTAAAGCAGTTTGGAATGCTGAGCCAGTGTAGGAAAGACAGCCTTGGACAGTCACAGAGGATTTTGCAGGAGTTGATAAATCAACTTATGTTGTGATCAGCATTTGTTATTATAGCATAATGTGGCCCATTCTGAGTAGTAGAGTTTGTGAAATTTCAAAATGAGTGTGGTATAGAAGCACAAGCCTTGTATAGGACTTTAGTGGAGTCCTGTCACCTGTGGGAACTAGTAGTTATCCCCAACAAACAAGTATATCCACCAGAAACCCAGTCGGTATATTATTATAAGTAAATACCCAGTAGCTGCTTGATAATGAATGAAGAGCTTTCTAGTATCAGTCTTGCATCACAGAAATCTTTATGTAGAGAGCTATTTCTTGATCATTTGTTTATATGGAAGAGGAGGAAAATGTGGCTTCTGTACTTTGGGAATCCAGATTAATCTTTACATCTCATTAGAAAAAAACCCCCAAAACAACTGGCAATCTCAGGCTGTTTAACAAATTGCTTGTGAGTAAAGCTGATTTATACTTCCTTTGACCATTGCTGTTCAAGATTCTAATGTATATTGGAATGGCCAAAGAAGTTTACCAAATGAACAAAGAATGGAAAGGCTGGAATAACCAAAGACACCTAGATAATCAGGTTGTTTGTTAGCATCTAGATAATTCAGTTTAGAAACCCAATTTATTTAAAAAACTGGCTTTAAGGGGGGACCAGTTTCACTTGCCTTTGATCATAGAAAATTCTGTCAGTTGATTTACCCATATAAAAAGTTTGTTTTTTTTAAACCTTTAGCTGTTTTAGAGAGTGATTTAATATTTAAAATATGAGCTCCATGATACTTTATATAAGCTTAATGCATATTATTTTGATGAACATATTTTTGAGTTAAAAATTGTTTATTGATTTAAAGTATACATAACAAAATTTGCCTTTTAAATCATATTTCTGTACAACTCATTGGCTTTAGTACCTTCACAATGTTGTGTAATCGTCATCACTGTCTGTCCACAGAATGTTTTTTATCATCCCAAGCAGAAACTTTGTACCTATTAAGCAATACTCCCCATTCCCCCTGCCCCCACAGCTCCTTATAATTTCTGTTCTATTTTCTGTTTCCATGAATTTGCTTATTCCAAATATCTTATATAATTGAATCATAAAATATTTGTCTTTTTGTGACAGCTTATTTCATTTAGCACAGTGTCTTCATGGTTCATTCATGTTTAGCATGTATCAGAATTTCCTTTTAATGGCTGAGTATGTGTGCTTGTATACCACATTTTATATATCTGTTGATAGTTGTCTACCTTCTGACTATTATAAATGATACTGCAGTGAACATGGGAGTACACATAATCTGAAGTCCCTGCTTTAATTCTTTTGGATATGTGCCTAAGAGTAGAATTGGTGGATCATGTGGTAATGCTATGATTAACTTTTTCAGGAACTGCAGAACTGTTTTTTACATTGGCTGCATCATTTTATTTCCACCAACAAGTTCATGAGGATTTCAATCTTGCCCCCTCTTCACCAATATTTGTTAATATTCTTTTTTTTTTGCTAATCCTAATGGGTATGAAATAGTATCTTATTGTAGTTTTGATTTGCATTTCCCTAATGAGTAATGTTGGTGAACATCTTTTCATGTATTTATTGACCATTTCTTTATCTTTGGAGAAATGTCTATTTAAGTTTTTTGCCTATATGTAAAGTGGGTTTCCTGGCTTTGTGTCATTGAGTTGTAGGGATTCTTTATATATTTTGGATACTAGACCCTCATCAGATATGTGATTTTCGAATATTTTCTTCCATTCTGTTGATTGTCTATATTTGCTATTTTGGCAGTGTCCTTGCTATAAACAGTTTTTAATTTTTAAAAATTGAGACATAATTGAATATACTATTAGTTTCAGGTATATAGCATAACAATTTGATGTTTGTATATATTGCAAGATAATCACAATAAGTCATACTAACATCCATTACCACACATAGTCACAATCTCTTCTTTCTTGTAATGAGAAATTTTACTATTTACTCTTAGCAACTTTTAAATATATAGTACAGTATTATTTAGTCATCACACTGTATATTACATTCTTAGGACTTATTTAATGATTAGAAGTTTGTACCTTTTGACCATTCCTTGCCAGCCATGTCTAGCAATCACTGGTTTGTTCTCTCTGAGTTCAGTTTTTGTTTTAGATTCCTCATATAAGGGAGATCATATGGTATTTGTCTTTCTCTGACATATTTTACTTAGCATAATGCCCTCAGAGTCCATCCATATTGTTGCAAATGGCAAGGATTTATTTATTTATTTATGGATTTATTGATTTGTTTATGGATTTGTTTATTTTTAAATTTTATTTTACTTTAAGATTGTTTTATTTTTTAAAGTATATTTTATTGATTATGCTATTACAGTTGTCCCATTTTTTCCTCTCCTTTATCCCCCTCTGCCTTTTACTCTTCCTTTCTCAAGCATTCCCCCCCGCCCCACCTTAGTTCATATCCATGGGTTATACATACAAGTTCTTTGGCTTCTCCATTTCCTATACTATTCTTAATCTCCCTCTGGCTATTTTGTGCCTGCCAATTATGCATCTTATTCCCTGTGCCTTTTCCCCCATTCTCCCCTCTCCCCCTCCACACTGATAACCCTCCATGTGATCTCCATTTCTGTGATTCTATTCCTGTTGTGGTTGTTTGTTTAGATTTGTTTTTGTTTTTTTAGGTTCATTTGTTGATAGTTGTGAGTTTGTTGCCATTTTACTGTTCATAGTTTTGATCATCTTTTTCTGAGATAAGTCCCTTTAACATTTCATATAATAGGGGCTTGGTGATGACGAACTCCTTTAACTTTAATTCATCTGGGAAGCACTTTATCTGCCCTTCCATTCTGAATGATAGCTTTGCTGGATAGAGTAATCTTGGATGCAGGTCCTTGGCCTTTCATGACTTCGATTACTTCTTTCCATTACCTTCTTGCTTGTAAGATTTCTTTTGAGAAATCAGCTGATAGTCTTATGGGAACTCCTTTGTAGGTAACTCTCCTTTTCTCTTGCTTTTAAGATTCTCTCTTTATCTTTAATCTTGGGTAACTTAATGATTATGTTCCTTGGTGTGTTCCTCTTTGGGCCCAATTTCTTTGGGACTCTCTGGGCTTCCTGGACTTCGTGGAATTCTGTTTCCTTTACCAGATAGGGGAAATTTTCCTTCATTATTTGTTAAAATAAGTTTTCGATTTCTTGTTCTGTTCTTCTGTTTCTGGTGCATCTATGATTTGGATATTGGAACGTTTATACTTGTCCCAGAGGTTCCTACACCTCTCCTCATTTTTTTTTTGGATTCTTGTTTTTTCATTCTGTTCCAGCTGGATGTTTGTTTCTTCCTTTTGTTCCTTATTGTTGATTTGAGTCCTGGTTTCCTTCCCTTCACTGTTGGTTCCCTGTATAATTGCTTTATTTCACTTTGGGTAGCCTTCACTTGTTCCTTCATTTTAAGACCAACCTCAATTAGTTCTGTGAGCATCCTGATTACCAGTGTTTTGAACTCTGCATCAGATAGGCTGGCTATCTCCTCATCTCTTAGCTCTTTTTCTGGAGTTTTGATATGCTCTTTCGTTTGCGCCATAGTTTTTTGTCTCGGTGCACCTGTCTAATTGTAGGGGGGTGGGGCCTTAGGTGTTCACCCAGGGGAGGCAACTCTCTTCACTGCATTGTGGCACTGTCTTTGGGGGAGGGGTCAGGGAGGGAAGAATGCAACTGGTTTGATAGGTTGTAGCCCCACCTTCCATCGAACTCTGTCCTGTGAGACTGGGAGTTTCTCCCGCCTTGGCAACACCCCTTGGTAGTTTATAGCTAGCTTGAGGGTTTAGTTTCCCTTTTAGCCAGCTCCGCTTGCTCAGCTGGTCTGGTGCTTTTGCCTCTGCGAACCTTCCCTTGCCTGCGTGATCCTCGCCTTGCTGCATGTCCTCTCCGCTCGCCCAGCTGCCAGTCTCCATCCCTCCTCCTGGTCTGGTGAATGTTTCTTTAACTCCCTGGTTGTTGGGGTTCCATGTGGTTTGATTTTCTGGCACTTCTGGTTGCTTATTGCTTTCAGATTGCTTATTGTCTTTCTTTTGGTTGTGCAAGGAAGTGAAGGGTTTCTACCTAGCCTCCATCTTGGCGGGACCCACATCTTTATAGTGTCCATACCAATGTGTATTCCCACAATTAGTCCACAACGCTTCCACTTTCTCCACATCCTTGATAGTACTTACTGTCTTTTTTTTTTTTTTTAAATAACAGTCATTCTAACAGGTGTAAGGTGATATTTCATTGTGGTTTTGGTTTGCATTTTCCTGATTATTAGTGATATGGAGCTCCTTTTCACATACTTGTTGGCCATCTGTATGTCGTCTTTGGGAAAATGTCTGTTCAGATTCTCTGCCCATATTTTAATCTGATTTTTTTTTTGCTGTTGAATTCTTTATATATTTTGGATACATCTGCTTATCTGATATATGATTTGCAAATATTTTCTGTTCTGTAGGTTGCCTTTTCATTTTGTTAATGGTTTCCTTTTCTCTGAACAAACTTTTTAGTTTGATGTAATACTGCTTGTCTATTTTTGCTTTTGTTGCCTTTGCTTTTGATGTCAAATCCAAAAAGTCATTGCCAAGATGGGTGTTAAGGAAAATATGTTAATTTTTAATGAAGTCGATGAAATCCAATTTATTTTTTTCTTTTATTGTCTGCTTTTGATGTCATACTTAAGAAACTTGCCAAACCCAAGGTCACAAGAGTTAATAGTTTTCATGTTTTGTGTGTAGTTTAGAGCATAAGGTATACTTTTTTTAAAAAAATTATTTTTAGAGAGAAGGGAGGGGAAGGAGAAAGTGGGAAACATCAATGTGTGGTTGCCTCTCGCACGCCCCCTACTGGGCGCCCGACCTGACCTGCAACCCAGGCATGTGACCAACTGGGAATTCGAACCAGCAATCCTTTGGTTCGCAGGCAGGGCTCAGTCCACTGAGCCACACCAGCCAGGGCAGGTATAGTGTTTGTATAGTCCTTAAATTTAGGTCTTTGATCCTTTTGTTTTTATCTTTCCATTTTTGAAAATGTAAGTATACATATTCTCTTTTTTTATTCAAAATTAACATACAGTATCCTGCTGTGTACCGTCTTTTGTTGTGTATAATGCATACTCTTTTACCCAAATTTTTGAGGGAAAACTAAGGGTATGCATTATACATGGGTATAATGATTACATATGATGGGTATAATAGTCCCATGTATAATGCACACAAAAACATGGGTGTGCATTGCACACAGGAGTGCATTACACATGACAAAATATGGTATATTACTATTTTTTACTTAACACTATATCTTTCCCTCACTCCGTAGCAAAATAGAGACTTTCTCTATTTTACAGCTGCATAGTAATATATTTTATGGTTTTGTGATAGTTTTTTCTACCAGTTTTTTTTTTTTGGTGGTCATTTGAGTTTTCCAGTCATTTACTTTTACAATTAGTGCTTTACTAATAGTAAACCTTGTCTTAATTTTGAGTTAATTTTTGTAGGTGTTGTAAGATCAAGGTTCAACTTCATTTTTTGAAGTGGATATTCAATTCCCCAAGAATGATTTGACAAAAAGACTGTTTCTTCCATTGAATACTTTTAGCACTTTTGTCAAATCAGTTGACTGAGTATATGAGGGTTTATTTTTGGGCTTTCTGTTCCATTGATCTATATGTCCTGTTTTTATGCTAGTACCATACTGTTTTGATTACTGTAGCTTTGTAGTAAATTTTGAAGTCAAGAAGTGTGAAACTTTCAACTTTTGTTTTCTTTTTCTGGATTGTGTTGGCTATTTTGAGTGCCTTGAAATTCCTTATGAATTTCAGGGTGGGCTTTTCTATTTCTGCAAAAGATGCCATTGTTATTTTGATAGTGGATCTGTACATCACTTTGGGTACTGTTGGCATCTTAATAATATTATAAGCAATATAAATTATTGTTTGCAATAATAATTGTAACTTACATGAAGGGAATAAGTGGGTTAGTACACAGTGGGCTGCAGTTCATGAATTATTCTCCGTTTCCAGCTTTCTGTGACTTTGCGAAAGCAGCCTGAACAGTTTTGGGGGCTCTTGAGCTTAATAACAATACTCAGTGGGTTGAGTGATTCTTTTAATTGAATGATAAATACTGTAAAAGGCATGTCTCCCAGCCTCCATTCCCTTGTGGCTGTAGGATACATGAACTTAAAATACTCTTCCTTCCCAGCATCTCATTGGCAGTGATCAGAATTTGAAAGGGGAACAGTAAGGAAGAGGTAGGCAGGGAAAGTAGGCTGGAAGGAATGTATGAACATGGAATGTCCCATTTATTTGGGACATTCTTTTTTTTTTAAGATTTCATTTATTTATTTTTAGAGAGAGGAAGGAAGGGAGAGAAACATCAATGTGTAGTTGCCCCTCAAGCGCCCCCTACTGGGGATCTTGTCGGCAACAGGCCTGTGCCCTGACTGGGAATCGAATCAACAAGGCTGGCACTCAATAAGCCACACCAGCCAGAGCTCATTTCTATCTTTAATTTCTTTTAGTAAGTCTTGTAGTTTTCAGTGTACAATTGTTGTCTCTTTGGTTAAATTTATTCTTCAGTATTTAATTCCTAATTTCTTCCTTTCCAATTTTGGATGCCTGTTACTTCCTTTATTTTCCTAATTAGTCTGGCTAGAAGTTCCAGTACTATGTTAAATAGAACTAGCAGAAGCAGGTATCTTTTTCTTATTCCTGACTTTAAGGGAAAACTTTTCAGTCTTTTGATAGTGAGTCTGGTTTTATTGATAGCTCTGATCCCTCCCTCCATCCCTTCTTCCTCCTCCCTCCCCTCCTCTCCCCTATTACTAGTACTAGTTAATTGAATTTCTATTACTAGTTAATTTAATTTTTTAAAATCATGAAAACGTGCTGGATTTTGTCAAATACTTTTTTCTGCATCAGTTGAGATGACCATATGTTTTTCTGTTCAGTTTATTAATGTGGTATATATCACATTGATTTACTTCATATGCTGAACCACTCTTATATTCTGAAGATAAATCTCTTGGTGATGGTGTTGAACACCCTTTTCATATGGTGTTGAATTTGGTTTGTGGGTATTTTGATGATTTTTATTTTGTATGTATATTTATAGTATCTAGGTAATTCTGGCCTCATAAAATGGATTAGGTTGTTCCCTCCTTTTCAGTTTTTTTGAGGAAGAATTTGAGAAGGATTGATGTTAATTCTTTAAATACTGAGTAGACTTCAGCATTATAGCCTTTTGGTTCTTGTTTTTTTGGGGGGGTTGATTAATTTAATATTTACTGGTTATAAGTGTGTTTGTAGTTTGTGTATTTGTAGGGATTTGCCCATTGTATCAAGGTTATCCAATTAGTGTACAGTTGTTCTTAGTGTTCACTTATTATTCTTATTTTAAAAATCATGTGAAGGTTTCTTTTATCATTTTAAAAAAGTGGGTAAAATATAAGTTTTCATGTGTCTCAAAGTATTTTCTAATTTCCCCAGTGATTTCTTAGACCCATTGGTTGGTTATGCATTGTTTAATTTTCACATATTTGTGAATTTTCCAGTTTTTTTCTGCTATTGGTTTGATTTCTAATTTTCTATTGTAATGAGAAAAGATACTTTGTATGTCTTCAGTCTTCTTAAATTTATTAAGAGTTGTTTTGTGGCCCAACATAACAGTTCTGGAGAGTGTTCCATGTGCATTTGAGAAGAATGTGTGTTCTACTTATGATGGCTACACTCTCCTGAATATATATTAGGTTTATAGTGTTATTCAAATCTTTATTCCTTTACTGATTTTCTATCTGATTCCTCTATCAATTATTTTTTTTAAGATTTTATTTATTTATTTTTAGAGAGGGGAAGGGAGGGAGAAAGAGGGAGTGAAACATCAGTGTCTGGTTGCCTCTCATGTGCCCCCTACTGGGGACCTGACCCTCAACCCAGGCATGTGCCCTGACTGAGAATCGAACTGGTGACCCTTTGGTTCACAGGCTGGCAGTCAGTCCCGTGAGCCACACTAGCCAGGGCTAATGGTTATTTTTAATCCTTACCTGTAGATATGTTTTTATTGATTTTTAGAGAGAGAGGAAGGGCCAGGGGGATATGGAGAGAGTAACATCAGTATGAGAAATAACATCAGTTGGTTGCCTCCTGTATGCGCAGCCCTGGGGATTGAACCCACAACCTAGGTATGTGCCCTGACCAAGAATCAAACCTGCAACCTTTTGGTGTATGGGACAGTGCTCCAAGTAGCTGAGCCACATGGCCAGAGTACTTTTTTTTTTAAAAGAATTTATTTTACTTTTTGCATTCTGATTCATTTGAAATAGGTATCCTGAACATGATGTAAATAGTACTTCCCAATTACTCCTAAACAATGTAAATTGCATGAAAGTGAGGGACACTTGTTCACTTTTATAAACATCATTACATGAAGGAAGCACATGGGAGGGAAAATCATAGGTTAGATAATGACAAGTTAATCAGTTTATATATTTGCATGTTACCCATTGTGTAAAATCCTAAGGTATGATGATTCTTTAATCATAGTACCTCAGAAGCAAATGCGTGGGCCCTGTGCCCTGTACCAAAGCACATTTCCATCATGGAAAAATTCCCCAGTTGAATCTTCATTTTCCAACTTATTCACATCACTTAATCACATCACAGAAAGGATCGTGAGGTTTGTCCTTGGTTAATTATTTTCTGCCTTGGCTAGTGTGACTCAGTAGATTGAGCACTGATCTATGAAACAAAGGGTCGCTGGTTCGATTCCCAGTAAGGGCACATGCCTGGGTTGCGGGCCGGGTCCCCAGTAGGGGCTGTGCAAGAGGCAACCACACATTGATGTTTCTCTCCCTCTCTTTCTTCCCTTCTCTAAAAATAAATAGAGTCTAAAAATTGTTTTCTTAATGGTTGCCTTGGAGACAGTATAACTAATAAATTTTATAACGGCTAAGTTTGAGCAATAACCAACTTAGTTTCAATAGTATACAAACACTCTGGTCCTATTGTTATTGTCACAGATTACATCTTTATACACATGTGCTCCTTAACATAGTTTATAATTTCTTTTTGTACATGAGCCTTTTAAATCATGTAGGAAAAGTAACAAACCAAAAGTACAGTAATACTGGCATTTTTACTTACCTATGCAATTACCTTTATCAGTGTCCTTTATTTCTTCTTATGGGTTTGAGTTACTGTCTAGTGTTCTTTCATTTCAGCCTTAATAACTTCCTTTAGCATTTCTTGTAGAGCATGTCTGCTGGTAATGAACTTTCTTAGCTTCTGTTTATCTAGAAGTACCATAATTCCTCCTTTATAAAGGATAGTTTTGCTGCAAGGCTATTTGGTTGACAATTTTGTTTACTCAGGACTTACATCTATGTCATCCACTGTCTTCTGGTCTTCATGATTTCTGGGGAAATCAGCTGTTAATCTTATGGTGGAGCCTTTGTGCATGAGAAGTTGCTTCTCGTTTTCAACAGTTTTAACAGTAATGTATTTTAGTGTGGATTTCTTTGAGTATGTTTTGCTTGGAGTTTTTTGAGCTTCTTGGGTGTGTGTAATTGTGTCTTTCATCATGTTTGGGAAGTTTTCAGCTATTATTTTTAAAGTATTTTTTGTTTTCTTTTGAGACCTCTGTTATGCATATTAGTGTGCTTGATAGAAAACAAAACAAATAGGAAGTCAAGAAGCAATACAGTGAGCATAAAAAATTTTCAGGAAAATGTTTAGTATTTTCAGAAACCAGATGATTTCTTATGATTTCTTGTCTCAACAACTTATAAGACAAAATCAGAATGGTATAAAAAAATAATCAGAGATTTAGAGAATTCTTAGAAGTGAAAACATGATAGTTTAGTCTTTTTTCATAACATTTCTATTAAAAATTTAAATGTACTTTTATTTATATGAAACAAATATTGCCTTAAAGTGAAACCTGTCAATTTTCTGAGTCTTGAATTCTTCATTAGCACTTATTTATATTAACTATTGGTTTTTAAATGATTTTTAAAAATCTTTGTAGCTTATATGCAGATTTGATATACAGAGTTTTTTATTTATGGCCTTTGTCACTAAGATGACATCTATAGAGTTATTCAGGAGTCCTTATCATAGAATAGTATTAGAAAATTTAAAATATTTCAGTTACTGGATTAGGTAGAACTAAACTTTTAGAAATAGAACTCATTTTATTTTTAACATTAGGAACTTGGTAGCAGTTTCTACAAGAATTTAGGCATAGTCAAATATTTGACAACTGTTTGACAGTAAAACTCCTTATCAAAAGTAATAAAAGCAAAATGTATTAATTAAATAAATTCAAATATCCCAAAACCAGGGTATTTACTGGATAAAAGTGCTGCAGCTTTTTACTGGAAAATAATGTTAGTTCAAAAAGAAATTAATGGTGAAAATCTAGTATGGTTTTGGCTTAAATATTAATTGTCATAATTTCTTAAAAGATTGCTTTATAAAATAACTTAGGAAGAGTAGTAAGTTTTTATTTTTTTTTAATAAAAGACAACCTGGGCAGAGATCAAGACACAGGATATAGAGGACTCTATTACCAATAGGAATTATAAAAGCTGGGTTCAAGTTGAGTAAGATGTTTCAGTGGACATACAACTAAGTGAGTTCAGATTTTTTTGCATATGCTTTGGCTTAAATACAGGTAGTTGGTAGTAAATGATTTGTGTCCTGATCTTTTTATTTTTGGTAATGTTTTTGTGGTTGTGTAATGTAGTTATAATATTAGAGGTGTTCTGCCTAAATATGTAATTTAATAAAGTAACCAAGTAAAATCAAAGGTGCTACATATGTAGTTTTCTTTTGCTGACTCTGATTTTTACTAATGTTGTTAATCTTTGTTTAGAGGCATAGGTTTGAATTTAAGGTCTGCAGGGTAAGGTGAACAGCAAAAGAAAATATCCCTGCTTTCCATAAGTATTATATATAAGATATTTCTAATTACTGGACTGACTTAACAAAATTGCTTATAGTTTATATTCTCTGGTAAATGCAGAATTGTTCCTATTATATTTAGAACAAAATGAGTTCTGATTTTAATGTGTTCTTACTACCATCTTTTTAAAAACATTTTTTAGCGCAGTTTTAGTTTCACAGCAAAATTGAACAGAAAGTTCAGAAAGAACAGAGTGCCCATATACTCCCTTCTCCACCAGAGTATAGCCTCCTGCACTATCAGCATCCCTGCAGCACAGTAGTACGTTGTGATAGCCAGGAACCTACATTGGCACATCATTATTACTCAGAGTCTGTAGTTTACATTGGTTTCATACATCCTATGCAGTTTGATGAATGTATACTGACACATATCCATCATTATAATATCTTACAAAATTTTACTGTTATTTTTTAACTCTGGGTTTCTCTTGTTTAAATTTTTTTTAATCTCAGAAGAATTTATTAAAGTCTTTTATACTTCAAAGGTGGAAAAAATATGTTGAATTGTGTCCCTGTATTTAGAGAGCCAGTTTGAAAGTTAGTGACGTAAATATGTAGTGTTTTAATAGGAAAGTCATGTAAGCAAGATCCTACCAGTTAGACTTTATGAATCAGTTTCTTATGTTACATATAGATTGGAATTCTTATGTTTTCTTTGTTCCATTTCTTTTTATGTTATTTGTGGTACATCACAATTATTTTCCTTTTAGTTGAAATTTTTGTTGAGTAATATGAAACATTTTAGTTACAATATTCCCTTGTTTTGGTGACATATCGCCATAATTACATTAGAACCTTCTTTATGAGCATTTGGCTATTACTTACTAAATGGGCTTTAGTTCTTTGTCATATAGTTTTCAGAGTTTAAACTCTTTTTTCCATTTTTAGTTTTGAGAACAAATTTTAAGTTTATGTCTCACTAATTTTTGAAAAATGACTTTTGCATTTTAAATAACATGTTTTTGTTTTTGTTTTTAAATTCCATAGCTCTTGCATAAACTGGATTTGAAACAATTCAAACTACTGGAGATCTGCTATATTGCAATATCACAATTGGAAAGAAGCAGGTTTTCAAATAATGGAAGAGTCTAAGGCTTCTAAAAATGAAAATCATGAACCAAAGAAGAATGCTTGGGCTCTTTCTGAAGAAAGCAGAACAGTTAGAGTTGTAACTAATCAAACTTTGAAAGCCAGAAATGATAAATCCATAAAAGAAATTGGGACCAGCTCTCCAAATAGGAATAGTAGTAAAAAAAATAAGCAAAATGATATTTGTATAGAAAAAACAGAAGTTAAATCATGTAAAGTAAATGCTGCCAGTGTTCCAGGCCCTAAAGATTTGGGGTTAGTCCTTAGAGATCAAAGTCATTGCAAAGCAAAAAAGTCACCTAATTCACCTGTCAGAACAGAAAAGGTAACTGTTTCACTGGCTAAAGTAGAAAAGGCATCCAGTTTACAGGCAAAAGCAGAAAAATCATCAAAGTCACATAATTCACCAGTGAAAACAGAAAAGGCACCCAGTTCACAGGCAGTGATAGCAGAAAAGGCACTTAGTTCACAGAAGAAAGCAGAAAAAGCACCTAGTTCTCAGATGAAATCAGAAAAGGTTCCTAGTTTACCAGCAGAAGCAGAGAAGGTGCCCAGTTTAATGTTGAAAGAAAACATGAGGCAGACAGAATTACAACAGATTGGGAAAAGGATTCCAAGCTCCTTGACTTCTCTGGACAAAGTGAATATTGATGTTGTAGAGGGAGAAAGATCTGCTCTGGAAAACTCACCACAATCTCAGAAGCAACAAACATCTACAGATAATACTGGTGAATCTGATGATAGTGCTTCAGGAATTGAAGACATATCAGATGATTTGAGTAAGTACAAATTAGATTATCCTGCAAGTCACTTTTTTGGAGGGATTTACCTACATTAATACTAAATCCCTAGTTTTATTTTAACCACTTAGTAATTCAGAAGGACATAAATAGCGTACTTTTGTGTTTGTTATGGTAGGTAAAAAGCCTGTGCAAACATAAATTTAGTGACCCCTATAGTCAGTATAGTCAGAATGTTTCCTCCCCTCACCTTTTCTTCCACCTTCCTTCTCCCTTTCTCCTCCCTCCTCTCATAACTCTTTCTGAATGGTCCTGGTAATGTATTGCTTGTTCATTCACCAAACATGTGTGTATTGAGTTATTATATGTCAAGCATGTGATTACAGTGGAAAACCACACCAAACCAAAACCAAACCCCAAAGCCCCAGACCTCAAGGAAGCTTATTTAGATGGGAGTGATACAGATAAAGTGATTTAGTTATGTCAAAAACTTGAGTTGAGAATGCACATGATTTGACTGAGACATTTAGACTTTGGGTTGAAAAAAATGCATGATACAAATGTGAGACTGCAGGTATGACTGAGATTCAGTATGACTAGAAGAGGGAATTGAGGAAAGTGACAAAAAATGCTACTGAAAAGTACCTAAGAATTGGAGAATGAAGGCTCTTTTAGGACATTATAAACAGTTCAGACTTTATTGTGAGTGTTTTGAGGGGCCATTGAGGAGTTTTAGGTAGTGCTATATTATACACCAAATCTATATATTTGGATTGGCTACAGTGCATCAGATTCTTTGATGGGAACAAGACTGGAACCACAGATTGGTTAGGACACTGTTGCAGTTTACTTGAGAGTTATTGGTGTAAAATTCATTTTCTTCTGGGATTTTACTCTGAGGTTAATTAATTGTTTATAAGTATTATCCTTGTCTTTTGAGTACTTTAATTCTGATTTTAATGATTTTTCTTTGGCAGTCTTTTTTCTTAATGTTCCTGTGGTTAAAAGAATAAAGCCTTTTCTTAATGTATAGACAAAAAACATAAAAGCTGCTTTTAAATCCTTATTTACCACACTTTTAGAAACACTGGTAGAGTTCAGAAATAGCTTTTTATTTATGGTGGTACAGAGATTATTGTATATTGATAGTAGTATCTTTAGGTGTATAAGATAACAACTTCATAATTTTATAGATAAGGCTTAGGACAAGACTAATAAAAGTAATTTGAGGACAGTATCAAGTAAATAATAGAACTTGTAGAGTTTAGATGTGGTAAATTAAAACATGATAATAAGTTGAATGATTGAAGTTAGCAAAAAAACAGGTGCATAAGGTCACTTAGGAGGTTCTTATTACTTGAATTAGTGAAAAATCTGGCTTAAAGATTATATTTTTAAAATAAGTGAGGTGATAGTGTGATAGCTAAGAGGGTGGGCCCTGGAATAAAATCTCATAGGTTTTGAAACCCATCTTCCCCGCCTAATAACTTTGTAATCTTGTGTAAGTTGTTTATCTCTTAAAATGTTTCTCTATTTCCTCATTTTATAAAAAGTAGAGATGCAGCTGCCTCTGTTAGGCAGGTTAAGTAAGAAAATCTAGTAGAGTGCACTTTTGTTATTTGTTAACATGGAGAACAGCTGAGTTGGCTTAAGGAAACCAGTAGACCAAGTAGAAGTCTTTTTTTGGAGACTTGGTTTGGCATGTTAATAAAAATGATGTACAGTTCTGCATAGTAATCATCTTCATTAAATAAGTGCTTCTCCCGTTTTAAAGAATTCTCTTTAATGTGTATAATACCTGCCTTGAAGTCACTTTAGCAGTTACCGTATGAAAAAATCCAAATTAATATTCGAAATATTTCTTATTAGATTACCACTTAGTAAATAAAATAAAACCTTTATATCTGGATCATTGTCTATTTGGACTTACTAGGCTTTATGGAAATTCGATTGCTCCTATGCCCACCTGAGATTAGTGGGCTAATTTCTATTACGCCTAACTTTAGCTCCCACCTAGCACTTCCACCAGTTTTTCTTTAGCCATTTATTCATTCAATGAATGTTTTTCTGGGAGTCTGCTGTGTGTCAGGTACTGATCTAGTAGCTCGGATTATGGCAGTGAACAAAACAGACCACATCGCTCTTATGGA
This sequence comes from Tonatia bakeri, assembly GCA_004024845.1. Taxonomy (NCBI): domain Eukaryota; kingdom Metazoa; phylum Chordata; class Mammalia; order Chiroptera; family Phyllostomidae; genus Tonatia; species Tonatia bakeri. The sequence continues at coordinate 237,898 of PVIA01000150.1, read as the reverse complement.
ATTAATACTCTAAGTGGGAGGAGACAAACAACAAATGCAGTAAATAACACAAGTATATAGTAAGTTAGATGGTGATAAAGGTTATAGGGAATGATGCTACCCTGTCTGGTGGTGGTGTTTCAGATTTAAATTGTCACTGAGAAGGTGATGTTAGAGCAAATACTTGAAAGAAGTGAGAGAGTGAGCCTAGTAAATATTTGAGGGGAAAGTATTTTAGATCTGGACTTCTCAAACATTAATAGGCATATGAATCACCTGAGAGTCATATGAAAGTGCAGATTCTCAGGCTTCATTCCCAGAGATTTTTTGACTTCGAATGTTTACAGAGTGGAGTCTGGGATATTAGATTTCTAACAAGCTCTATAGTGAAGTTGATGCTGTTGGTCAGGATCTTGCTTTTGAGTAGCATAACCAGACTCATCTCCTTACTTTCACTTACACCATCCTTCATTATGTTTTTAATATAGCAGCCAGAATGATCCTGTTAAAATTATTCCGATCATGTAACTACTGTTCATGTATGTTTCAGTGGTTTCTCATACATCAGAATAAGTCAGTGTCCTTGCAGTGACTTAAAGGCCCTAAATGGTCTGAGGTCCTCCCACATTTTTCTGCCCTCATTCATCTATTTTTTGCCTTTTTTCTCTCTCTGCTCCAATTGCATAGTGTCCTTTCAGTTCCTCAAATGTGAAGGCAAATGTCCACCTAATAGCCTTCACATTTCCCTTTTCCTTTGCCTGGAACACTCTTCTCACAGATACCCATATGGCTAGCTCTCTTACCTCCTTCATTTTTTCAGTAAGACTTTAGCTGGGTCGCTTACCAAAAATTTACAGTCTTCACCTCCACCTCTTCATACTCTTATTCCTTTTACCCATTTCATTTTCCTCCATAGTCCTTGTCACCATCTGTCTAATTTTTGAATGTATCTTCTTACAGAATAGTTTTGTTGAGATATAATTCATATGCCACAAAATTTGTCATTTAAAAATATACAATGTAGTGGGTTTTAGTATATTCCAATGTCATGTAGACATCATCATTGTCTAATTCCTGACATTTTCATTACCCCCAAAAGAAACTTTATATTTATTAGAAGCTACTCATTACCCCCTTCTCCTAACCACTACCAACCACTAATCTACCTTCTGTGTGTCTATTTTATGTAAATGGAATCATACAGCATGTAGTCTTTTGTGTGTGGCTTTTTTATTTAGCGTAATGTTTTCAAGATTCATCCATGTTGCCCTGGCTTGGTGTCTCAGTTTATTGGAGCATTGTCTTGTACACCAAAAGCTTGTGGGTTCGATTCTTGGTCAGGGCACATACCTAGGTTGTGGGTTTGGTCCCTGGTTGGGCTACATACGGGAGACAGATCAGTATTTATTCCTCTCTTTCTCTATCTCCTTCCCTCCCTTCCTCCCTCTCCCTCTGAAATCAATAAGCATATCCTTGGGTGAGGATTAAAAAAAAGATTCATCTCTCTGTGGTGATATACGTATATTGATACATCATTCCTTTTTATTGTTGAATAATATTTCATTATATGGCTGTATCACATTTTGTTTATCCTTTCATCAGTTGATAGATAATTTGAATTGTTTCCATCATTTGGCTATTGTCAGTAATCCTGCTACAAACATTGGTTTAAAAGTTTTTGTGTGGATGTATTTGTATGTTTTCATTTGTCCTGGATATATATGTTGGAGTTGAATTGCTGAATCATATGATAATTCTATATTTAACAATTTTTTATGGTATAATACATATAAAATATACCATTTTAACCATTTAAAGGTGCAGTTCAGTGCCATTAAAAACACTTACAGTGTTGTACAACTATCACTACTGTCTTAAGTGCAGAACTTTTTCATTACCCTAAAGGAAACCTATTTCTCACTTACCCCAGCCTCAGACAACCACTAATTGGCTTTCTGTTTCTATGTGTTTTCCTATTCTAGATATTTTATAGAAATGGAATCTTAAAATAGGTGTTTTTTTATGTCTGGCTTCCATCATGTGTTTTTTTTTTTTTTTTTTAGATTTTATTTATTTATTTTAGAGGGGAAGGGAGGGAGAAATAGAGGGAGAGAAACATCAGTGTGTGGTTGCCTCTCGTGCATCCCCCACTGAGGGCCTGACCTGGCCTGCAACCTAGGCATGTGCCCTGACTGGGAATCGAACTGGCGACCCTTTGGTTTGCAGGCTGGCACTTAATCTACTGAGCTACACCAGCCAGGGCAACCATCATGTTTTCAAGGTTCATTTATATAGTATATACTGGTACTTCTTTCCTTTTTAATGCTGATGCTATAGACTGAATTGTGTCTCCTCAAAATTTCTATAATGAATCCCTAATGCCCAATGTGGTTGTATTTGGAGATAAGAGCTTTTAGGAAACAGTTAAGATTAAATGAGGTCGTAAGGGTGGCACCCTAAGCCCATAGGATTGAAGGCCTTATAAAAAGAGGAAGATATTTCTCAGTGCCTGCACTGAGAAAGGAAAGGTTATGTCAGGTGGCTGTCTACAGTCTAAGGAGGGAGAACTCTCATCAGACACCAACCCTGGTGGCACCTTATTCTTGACTCTCCTGTCTCTAGAACTGTGAGAAAACAAATTTCTGTTGTTTAAGCCACCCAGTCTGTCTTATTTTGTAATGACAGCCCGACCTAAGGCAGCTGAATGATAATATCCCATTGTATAGGCATGTCACATTTTGTTTCTTCATTTATTTAAGGATGGGAATTTGAGTTGTTTCCACCTTTGACTGTTGTGAATAGTGTTGCTGTAATCATTCGGGTGCAGGTTTTTATATGAATACCTGTTTTCAACTCTTGTTTTGTGAGAGTATTAACATCTTAAGGAACTAGTGTTCTTTGAAACAAAGTTTGGGAAATTCTGCCTGATGTTATTTAATTTTAATGTTGATTTCAGGAATTAAATAATATGATTTTAATTTTAATATTTAGAATTCTGCTTTTAAAGAAAGGTAGTTTTCTCTAATTCTTTATATTGGTAGAAATTATAATATTGCAGGATTTGCTGATGTGCCTATGGAAGTGATGTCTCTCCTACCACAAAAGCAGAGAATAGGAGGCCAAACTCTTCCATAAAGACACTATAAAAAGTATTCAAACATTAGAAGTGTCACTAGGTTAGCTAAGTGTTTCTTAAATTATTGTCATGCAGGGCAAGTTGCACATACAGAGAAGGATAGAATATTATATTATTGCCTTGCTGCTGTCCCTTTTCATGAACTGTTGAAATAAGAAGAGGATTTCACCTTTCCTTTTTCATTTCCATCATAAAATTATTACTAAAAAAACTAAATTATTTTTCCACCTACTAGAACACACTTGCAATTGCTCATGGTACATCATTGTCTTCCTGACAGTAATTTAAAATCCTTCATGTGATATCTTTATATGAGTTCACCCTCCTATTCTTTACTTTTGTGGTATGAGAGACATCACCTCCATAGGCATAATGTTTCTGTTTTGTTCAGAAAAATAGTGCTATCAAAAGGTAGAATTGACCATCAGAGTTCTTGTAGATGGCATGTAGCTGACTTTTAAGAGAAGAGTGGAGAGATTTGTTGATTATCTATGAGCATTTACTTTTAGATGTGCTTTTGGATATATCCAGATTAGTTTCTTCAACACTCTTTTATTAAGTGTCATCTCTGGTCTAGGCATTGTATTAAAATCTGAAGGTACAAAGTTGATAAGACCTAGTCATTGACATCATGGAACTCATCTATTGTAGAGGAGAGATAAATATAAGTTACGTTACTGTGCAAATGTGAGATAATAGAGACAATAGAGAGATAATAGATTTGCAGAACAGGTAAACATACTAATTTAAGTGGAGAGGGCTTTGATGGTAGAGTGAACAGTGTATGTAAAGGCATTGAGACTTGAAGTAGCAGTGATCCATTCTAGCACATTTGGTATGAATAAAGTGACAGGTGTTAGAATAGGATGTAAGTTTGGAAATACAGACAGCATAGCTCTCTTTCTTGAGGTCTTAGCTTAAACTTTTAAATACACCTTTTCTGACTCCCATATCTAAAGTTGGTTTCCCTCTCAGTTACTTGCTTTTTCCTTTATAGCACTTACTATAACTTGGAACTATTGTATTCTCTTTACTACCTTTATGAAGGTAAGGACTTGTGTAATATGCTAGAGAGTTTAAACTCTACTCTGACTCTTTGAGAAGGATTTTTAAGTATTTTAAGCAGGAGAATAACGTGATTCAATTTGTATTTAAAAAAAATCATACTGATGGTAGAACCTCTCCTGAATGCCACGTAATGTATTGCTAGGTGCTGCAAATATAAATATGAAAGCACATAGTCTATGTCTTAAAGAGATTACAATGTAGTTAGGAGGCTAAGAAAAAATATTGATGTGGTGGAGATATATATGAGTTCAGTGAAAGCAAAGGAGGAGGAGCCAGGTGTGGGTTTGTGGTCTGGAGTATGTGTGTTCTTTTAGCTGCTAGTGTGTAGTGATAAAGTTACTAAAGTGACTTTAGCTCAATGACTAATCTTTGGGACTTAAAAGAGCTTTTTATCATATTTACCTCAGAGATTCCACAAGATGGTTATGTTAGCCTTTTATAGTAAGTCTCAGTCATATTTGTTTCTTTTGATAGGTATGTTGTAAGAACAAGATAGGCATTTGACCTTTGTAGTAGATTTTTCTTTGTGAATTTTGATACCATGTATATCTCTTACTTACACTTTATGTAGGTATGCCAACTTATACAACCAAAGAAATAATATTTTCTCGTGAGTGTGTATAAATTGAACATCAGTTTTTAATTACATTTAAAAAAAGTACCAGTTCTGATGATGGTAACTGAATGATTGCTTCCTTTTCTAGGTAAAATGAAGAATGATGAATCTAATAAAGAAAATTCTTCAGAGATGGACTATTTAGAAAATGCCACTGTGATAGATGAATCTACGTTGACACCTGAGCAGAGGCTAGGCTTAAAACAAGCAGAAGAACGCTTAGAAAGAGATCATATCTTTCGACTTGAAAAAGTATACCATGTTGTTTTAGTTATTTGGAAGAAAATGTGTGTTCCATAACCTTTCTTTCCCAAATACAGCTGTTTAAATTTTGCTTCTACTCCTAAGGCAGAGATAGCATTCATCTTTTTGTACCCCTCCCTCCCTCCCTCCTTTCCTGTCTCTCTTTCTGTCTCTCTTTCTTTCTTTCTTTTCTTTCTTCCCTCTTTTTTTTAAGCAAATCCTTACATCTATGAGTCTGACTTCATTTATTTATCTCAGAGGTTGAAGAACTATGGCCTGTCCTCTTATTTTTGTTTTCTGGGGTTTTGTGTTTTTTAAAGTGTGGTAAATACACCTAGCCTCTTTTTTTTGTAAACAAATTTTTATTGGAACATAGCCATCCCCATTTGTTTACATATTGTCTGTCTATAGCTGTTTTTGTGCCACCATGGCAAAGTTGAGTTGAGTAGTTGCTATAAGGAATATATGGCCCACAAAGCATAAAATATTTACTGTTTACCAGAGCATGAAATATTTACCAAAACATTACTTTGTCTCTTAATGGAAGAAGTTTGCTGACCCTTGGTTTATTTAATCATCAAATAGATACTAAGTTCTTGTTATGTTCTAGATAAATGAGCTAGGCATGGGGAATTTATTGGTGAATATGACACAGTTTTTTGCCCATTAGAAGCTAACAGTTATTTGAACTGACAGAAATGAATTAGAAAATACTACATGATGTTCTAGACTTCCTCCCCTCCTGCTAGCTTTTATCTCTTCCCTTTACCTTTTTTATTTAACACCTCTTTTTTCTTACATATTTACTGAACATCTATGTGTTAGGAACTGTTCTAGCCATTGGTATCTTGTTCCTGAGTACTAATTAATTTCTTAACTTAGAAGTATACATTCCTAGCCTTAATAAAAACATTGCTAGATATTGAAGGAATGAATAATAAATTAATCTGTTCACAAATAGATACCTGAGATATTTGTGAGTATGCAATTAAGGAAATACATCATCATTTTTGGTAAATAATAAAGGAAATAAATGGTCTGATTCTGTATAGTTTAGAAAAAGGAGGTCATAGCTAAATTGAAGAGGACAATCCTGGGTTATTAATAGTATTTATGACAGAGCAGTCACCCTATGAAAATAGGAGTATCAAAGAGTAGAGGCTCATAATGTAGGAGAGAGTTTGGGTTGTGTGGTGAGTCTAACAAGGTCCTAGTTAGAATCCTTTTTTTGCAGTTTGCTGTTTTACTTCGTTCTATCTTTCCTATCACTTTCCCTTTCGTAAGCCTGGAATTAGTAGCTATTCTGGATCTTCATTGTCAAGGTAAACATTGAGTGCCTTTGTGTGCCATGATATGGTGATAAAAAGTTGAAATGGGGTATATGTGGCATTTTTAAAAACATGATGTTGCACCCCCCCCCCCAAAATAACGCCATGATATTGCTTTTCTAGTTTACTAACTAGAGAAAGACATGTAGGTAAACCATAATAGTAGTAAAAAAAATTATGGTATTATTTGAAAATGGAATTTTGGACAAAGGAATGACCAACTTGAGTTGGGGTGGAGAAGCATCAATTGGGGAATGCTTTGTGTGGAGGTGACACTGGAGTCAAAAGGAGTGACTAGGTGTGGACCAGGTGGGTGTAGAAGGGTGGTGTAGATAAATTATATGGGATATGTAAAGGAAATGTGAAAAATGTGTTTCAAGAAAAATAAGTGGGGGACTGGATGGGAAGATAGGATATGATGTGGGAAAGATCAGGTCTTAGAAGAAGGAAGAAGTTAGGGTGGAATAGATATTTGATGGCAGTAAGAAAGAATGGTGTAGGCTGAAAGAAAAGCTTAGAAACATGGAAACAATTTATTTGTTGTTGAATTTAAACAGATAAAATCAGTGTACCAATACCAGCAGAGATGTCTGTAGTCTCTTTTCTTTCTGGCGTCGCTTTGTTTCTCAAGCCCTCCAAAACCTTTTGTTTTCAATGCAGTATACTCTTTATTTTTCAATTGATTTTTAGAGAGAGAGAGAAACATCAATTTGTTGTTCCACTTACCATTGGTTGCTTCTTGTATGTTCCCTGACTAGGGATTGAACCTGCAATGTTGATATATCAGGATGACGTTCAACCAACTGAGCTCCAGCATATAGCCACAGGGATATATAATACAGTAGATGAAATGGAGAAGCCAAAGAACTTATATGCATGACCCATGGGCATGAACAGAGGTGTAGAGATTGTCTGAGGTAGTGGGGGTTGCCCGATGTAGGGGGCAAAGTGGGAAAAACTGGGATAACTATAACAGCATAATCAATAAAATTCTAAAAAAGAGTAAAATTCCCAGTAGTGATTATTAAATATTGACTTGGAAATTCTGAGACTCTCCATGCCCAGAAATTATTTTATCTGTTCTGCAGAAACCTTAATATTTATTAGTATGTTTATTTACTGGTTAAATAAAATGAAACTATAATAAAGGAGTTTTTAAACAATTTTCATGATTTCTTTTGTGAAACTAGAAGCTTCTTGATAATAAGAACATTTTTCTGTTAATTTCTGTTGTGCCTAATACATTACATTGCACAGTTAGAAACAGAGGTAGTTTTTCTAGTGTTTATGTGGTTTTGGAATCACTGGGTCTAGCTCTTTTACTTAGTGATTAGATACCATTGGATAAGTTATTTAAACCACTTTAAACCTGTTTCATCATCATTAAAATGGAGTTGATGAAAATAATGGGCTGTTATGAGGGTTAGATAAGATAGTACAAGTGAAGTTTGGTACAGTACTTGGTATGTAGTAAGCACTAAAAGATTGGCTACTGTGGAATTGAATTATTTTACCTGGTTGGGCAATTTTTATTATTTCATTTTAGGGACCTATAAAGAAGTAGGCTCCAGTGTTACAGTTTTATCCAAGGTCAATTGAGATGTCATCCTAGGCCTGCTGACTCACCATTCAGTTTCTACTAAACTTTTCTTACTAAAGGAATCTAGTCATGTTCTTGTCTGAACATTTTATAATTCATATGGTAAGTGACACATGACTCCCTTAGTGACGTCGTCAGTATTCATGGGTGTAGGTATCCTGTGTTTATGCTTTCAACTCTTGAATTCAACCCTTCCTGCCATTTTTACCCTCTTAATCCTTGAGTCAAGCCGCTGTCATCTGTCTTCTGAATTATTGCGGTATGCTCATGATGGTAAATTAGCTCTTTCTGCATGTATTCTTAATATAGAAGACAAGTGATTCTTTTAAAATATTATTTAGATCATATAATTCTCTATTCAAAAACCTTCGATGCCTTCCTCTTACTTAAAAGCCAGGCTCTTTACAAAGGGACCTTGTGATCTGGCCTCCCGTTATACCTTGTCATGCTAGCCTATTTGCAATTTCTCAAACATAATAGGCAGATTCTTACTTCAGGGCCTTATCAGAGTTTCCACTTAATGCAAAATTTGATGCAGATTCGTTGCTGTACTCACTCAGTCATTTTGAATGGGACAGCCACTCAGTACACACACTCATTCAATGACATAGCCCGCACCAACTAGTGCAGTGAGGTTATCATTGTTCACACACGCGCATTCCAGCCCACTCTCCTTGGCTGCCAGGTTACATTGATGTTGCACAAACTGTTCTCATTATATTAACAATGGTTGGACTTCTGGATGGACCTTGTATGTAATATTCTGAAGTGAGAGAATCTTTTTGTCAGGAGTTGAAGCCTTTTGAAGATAAATCTGAGATAAAAATTAAGCATTGCTGCCATTCCAGTGTACGACACTAGAAACTGTTTTAAAATTCAAGTAGTTAATATGTTTTGTATCTTTATTGTATAATCTTATGGGTAGAGAGTTGGCTTTGGATTCAGTAGTACATGAATTTAAATTTAGAATCTCTCACTTAATATTATATCCTTGTGGAAGTGCAAGCTCTTTGAACTTTTGTTTTTACAACTATAAATGAAGATAACGTCCATCAAATTATTTATTAGGGGAATTAGAATGTCACATTTGTAGCCCTGGCTGGGTGGCGCAGTTGGTTGGAGTGTCATCCAGTACACCAAAAGTTTGTGGGTTTGATCCCCAGTCAGGGCACATACCTAGGTTGTGGATTCAGTTCCTTGTCAGGGTATGTAGAGGTGGCAACTGATAGATATTTCTCTCTCACATTGATATCTCTCCCTCCCTCTTTCTAAAATCAATAAACATATCCTCAGTTAAGAGTTAAAAAGTCTCATTGTATGTGAAGCACCCAAGAAGGTACCTGGCACATAAGAGGCACTTTGGAATTATTAAGATTTTTATTGTTTAAAGAATATACTCATGTAAAGTATGACTAAAGTATTATGACTGATACTTTTCATGTGTCAGAATTGTTTCTTTCAGAGTAATATTCTCCAGAGGTTATCCATTCCTATGAGATTGTGATTGGAGTGTTTTTGGAATTTGGCTTTTGGAATTGGCTCCCATATTTGCAGTTCATTCTTTTGTAGCCCCTAGTTGAGGGTAGATTCTCTTTTTTATATACTGAAATTCACAACTAATTTTTGGGGCAGCATTGGAATAAGACTTAGTAATAAGACTGCCTTTCTTATTTTACATTGGGTTCTAAAGAGTATATTAGATAAGTATAAAACATGCAGCATTTTCATGATATTGTTTGAAATTAGTATATGATATTCTATGACAACTTTTGAAAAGAACAGCTAACTTTCTCTTGGGTATATAAGTACTGATTTGTTTAGTAAAAACTTATTCCTTCGATGCTTATTTTTTCTCTTGTATTTACATAATATAGTAAACAATACATAGTAGAAAATATATAGTAAAAAAATTTACCAGTCTGTTTTCTTAACTTTTCAGCGCTCACCAGAATATACCAATTGTCGGTATCTGTGCAAACTTTGCTTAATTCACATTGAAAATATCCAGGGAGCTCATAAACATATAAAGGAAAAACGACATAAGAAAAACATTTTGGTAAGTTTTTATTACAAAATGTTTTATTTTTGAATGGTAAATATTAAATGTATTTTTATTTGTGATAGTAAAAATGCGATATTTACCCAGTTGTATACTGGTAAATGAAGTGACAGGGTTGAAGGTTGTCCTTATCCTCCTTATTTTAGGTAATCAGGAGGGGAGCTTTTTTAGAGAACAGTTTTCTCATCCTAAAATGCCTTGATTTCTTTTTTTTTTTTTTTAAGATTTTATTTATTTATTTTTAGAGAGGGAAGGGAGGGGGAGAGAGAGAGAGAGAGAAACATCAGTGTGCAGTTGCTGGGGGACATGGCCTGCAACCTAGGCATGTGCCCTGACTGGGAATCAAACCTGCGATGCCTGGTTCGCAGCCCGAGCTCAATCCACTGAGCTACACCAGCCAGGGCAATATCTTGATTTCTGTATTTAAAACTGTCATGTGTAGTTAGTCCAGTTGGTAAGATTTCTTGAGTTTTTACGTGCTTAGGTCTAGGCAGTGGTGAAGAAGATAGTCGTGTTTCCTGCCCTCAGAGTTTGTACAGTATTGGTGAAGGCATCCATTGACTAAGGATTTAAGTATCATAAGTTTTGTTAAAGGGGGAAATGTGGTGCTAAAGAAGTGTACGAGAGTATTTTTCTTAGTCTAGAACAGTGGTAGTTACTCTGAGAAAGTGAACATTTGAGTTGAACCTTGAAGTAAGAGTTTAAAAGGCAAAAGGATGAGTGGTGTAAAGGGGTAAGCTGAGAGCATTTTACACAAAAAAGCAGCATGAATAAAGATCTCTAAGTCAGGAAAGGACATGGTGTATGAGGAACTGAAAGAGTCTAGTTCTAGCATGAGTGACGCAAAGAAAGCTTGGAGGAAAGTGGTGTGTGGTGAACTTGAGAAGTCCAGACCATGCGGGACCTTATGAAGTTTAGACTGTAAGAATTCTTAGTTCTTCAGTTATTTTTATTACAGCATTTCATTGACATAGATATGAGCAGGGTATTTTTTTCTTTTTAAAATTTACTAGTATTCTAGCTATTTAATTTTTTCTTTTTAAAGTTATAATATATAACCTCTTACCTTTAAGTTTGCATTTGTATATACTCTCTGAGAAATACTTTTTACCTGACCTTCCCAGTAAGTCTGGGTTAGGTGTTCCTTCTCTGCTCCCATAGCACTTGACCAGAGAACCTTAACAGTGTACTACAAGTGTAAATGTCCTCTGTCCTTTTTAGACTTCAGGGCAAATTTAGTTTCTTATGTAATTCTGTTTCTGCATTGCTTAGGACAGTATTTGACACATAGTAGGTGCTCACTATATTTTTCTTAAAAAGAAATGAATTCGTTGAAGAAAATCAGGAAGTTAGAAGGAAAAGAAATCATTCAAATTTTACCAGCTTACAATTTTGATTTAATTTGAACTTCAGAAAACTTAATAGAAGAGGGACAAAGTGGTGGTTAAGGAGAGTTAATATCTCTGAGAAGTTTGAAGAAATGTTGAAAGATGCTGATTATTTCAGGAAGCTCAGGAAATTCTAAACACCAAACTTAAAGCCAATGTACATTACATATATGAAGTCTGTCCAGAATGTATCTAGCCATGTAACATGAAAAATAGAGACATTTATTGAAGCAGATACAAGAAACATTGTATATGGGACAATGACACCTCAGTCCCCTTCAAAGTGGGCACCTTGGACCCTCACACAATTGCCAGGGCTGCTCTATTGTAATTTCTTGAATCTCATAGATGGTTTGAAATCTTGTCCCTTTCAAAGGTGATTTTAGTTGTGGGAAAAGCCAGAAGTTGCAGGTTGCCAAATCTGGGCTGTAGTGGGGCTGAGTCACCTGGGTGATTTGATATTTTGCCAAAAAACTCTGCCTACAACTGATGCATGAGTGGACATGTTGTCATGATGAAGCTGTCAATCACAAGTTGCCCATTGCTGTGGCTTTCTGAATCATCTGAATAGTTTCCACAGAGGAATGATCAAGCTTAATGCAAAGCTTGATGCAGATTTGTTACTCTACTTGCTCAGTCATTTTGAGTGCAATGGCCACACAGTACACTTGCTCACTCAACAGTGTCCACACCTCCAACAACTAGTACAGTGAAGTTGTCATTGTTCACACATGCGCATTTCAGTCCACTCTCCTTGGCTGCCAGGTTACATTGATGTTGCACAAACTGTTCTCATTAAATTAACAATGGTTGGACTTTTTCTGGACAGACCTCATAATATAAAGTATTTTAGAACATTACAAAAAACAAAGACAAACCTTAAAAGCAGCCATGCTGGACTTCTACTTTTGATGAAGTTACATAACAGAGACTGATTTACCTCCTTTTAATAGTACCAACAACAACATAAGGCAGAAATAGCTCTTTTTTAAGCAATGAAGGACAGGCAGTGGAATGGAAAACAAATGAGATGGTCCCAGTGATAATCCAGTTTGAAAGAGTTCCCAGAATGCACTACAGGGAGGAAAACCCTGTGGACTTACAGAGTTGAGAAGAGGGACTTGAGTTCACAGTGACTAGAGTTTGCATGATAGAGTAACAAAAAAGAGGAAGCTGTATAGAGAAATCCAGAGATCTGTGGAAGTCCTCTGAAGAGTATTCAGCATCAGACCGATTGGTGCATGCGTGTAGAATGCTTCCTAAAGCCACAGAAAGAACCATCTGAGAGAATTAGAATAGTGCTTTGTGCTCACACAGGACTGGGAGTAATATTTTCCCACTATTCAGAATGGAAAACCTCATACTTTATGGGGCATTGGGTAGAATACTTAGAAGTTTCTTGTTTCAGAAGTAGAGAATGTTTAATCCTAAACTAAACATTACCTGGTCCCAACTAAATTACTTTGAAGGCAGCACCCAAAAGGATAAACTGTTTAGAAGTATTTAATGTCATTATAGAACAAAGCTTGAGAATATTTATAAGAAATACAAAATATTTGTCACTCCCCCCCAAAGTTTACATTGTTTGGCATTCAGTCAAAGACTCTCAGGCATACAAGGGAGCAGGAAAGTACAAAGCATGATGAGGAGAAGAATTAGCTAATTAATTCTGACTTTGAACTTATGCCATAAAATTAGCAGAGAAGGACATTAAGGCAGTTAACTATATTCCTAGATGTTCAAAAAATCAAATAGAGATATGGAAGATATAAAAAAGATTCAGTTCAACTTACAGAATGAAAACAGTGTCTAGGATGAAAAACATACTGGGTAGGACAAATGGCAGGTTAAACATTGTAAAAGAAAAGGTTAGTGAACTTGAAGATATAACAGTGGGAACTATCTAAAATGAAACAAAGACGGGAAAAAAACCTTGCAAAGAAAGAAAATAGCATCTTTGAGCTCTGGGATAATTGGTGTATGTGTACCAGTTCTATATAAACTCTTCTAGAACGTTGAACTTAGTCTATAAGGCTCACGTTATTCTGATGCCAAAATCAGAAAAAGACATTACAATGAAAGAAAATTTTAGACTAATATTCCTCATAAACCTAAAGGCAAAACTTCTAACCATTTTAGCAAACTGAATCTAACAGAATATTTAAGGAAGAAATATTATCATGGTCAAGTAAGACTTTATTCCAGGAATGTAATATTGGTTTAACATAGATAACCAGGCAATGTAATTCATGATATTAACAAATAAAAAAAAGAACACAATATGATCATCTAAGAAGATGTTGAAAAAGTATTTGTAGAAATTCTGATAAAAAATCTCTGCAAACTAGGAATAGAAGGGAATTTCCTCAACATGATAAAGAACACCTAAGAACTTAAAACTGATATCAGACTTAATGGTGAAAGACTGAATTTTCGGCTCTCTCTCTAAGATGAAAAAAGCTATGAAAATGGGACAGCTGCTCTGGCAAACACTGTTGAGGTTCCTCAAAAAATTCCAAATGAAATTACCATATGATCCAGCGATTTTACTTCTGGATCATACTTCTGAATATGTCCTCAAAAAAATTGAAAGTAGGGTTTTGAATAGATAATTTGTACATTGACCCTTATCGTAGCATTATTCACAGTAGCTAAAACATGGAAGTTATTCAACTCTTCATCGACATATGAATGCATAAACAAAATTTTATGTATACATAACAAGATTATTGAACAAGCTTTAAAAAGGAAGGAAATTTGATATGCTACAACATGGATGAACCTTCAGGACATTATGTTAAGCAAAATAAGCCAGTCATTTAAAAAAGCAAATGCGGTGTGATTCTACTTACATGAATTACTTAGAGTAGTCAATATTACAGAGCAAGAAAGTGGGATGGTACTTGCCACAGCCTGGGGGAATGGGAGAATGGAAGTTACCGTTAATGGGTATAGTATCAGTTTTGGAAGATGAAAAGAATTCTGTGGATGGATGATGGTGATGTTCACAGAACAATATGAATGTACTTATTGCCACTGAACAGTACACTTAAAAATGGTTAGGATGGTAAATTTTAGGTTATGTATATTTTTTTACCATGAAAACATTGGGAAAAAAAGATAATCTCTATTCATAGCACTTGTACTCAACATTGTATTAACTATTTTAGCCAGTGCAATCAGAGAAGAAAAAGAAATAAAAGCCATCCACATTGTAAAAGAGAAGTAAAATATAGTGGTAGACAATATGATTGTTGATGTAGAATATTCAGTGCAATCTAGAAGGTATTAGAACTAATGAAGGAGTTTAGCAAGGTTGCAGAATACAAGATCCATATGCAAAAATTAATTGTATTCTCTTATAATTACAACTTTCATTTAAAAATTGAAATTTAAATATTATTTATAGTAACATCAAAAATATGTAAAACTTGTGTACAGAAAACACAAAGTTAAGGAGAAATTAAGGCTCTAAATAAGTTGCCCTGGCTGGCGTAGCTCAGTGGATTGAGCGCGGGCTGCGAACCAGGCATCACAGGTTCGATTCCCAGTCAGGGCATATGCCTAGGTTGCAGGCCATGTCCCCCAGCAACTGCACATTGATGTTTCTCTCTCTCTCTCTCACTTCCCTCTCTAAAAGTAAATAAATAAAATCTTTAAAAAAAAAAAGCTCTAAATAAGTGGAGAAATAAACCTTATTCATATATCGGAAGAATTGATATTGTTAAATGTCATTTGTTTACAAACTGATCTGTAGATTCAACATAATCCCAACCAAAATCCTGACTTTAAAAAACTGGTTCTAAACCTAATATGAAAATGCAAAGGCCCCAAAAGATCCAAAACAGCTTTGAAAAAAGCAAAGTTGGAGGACTAATACCACCTGATTTCCAGTCTTACAAAGCTACAATAATCAAGACAGTGTTGTAATTGGCATCAAGTACACAAATAGATCAGTGGAGCAGAATAGAGTCTAGAAGTCGGTTCATGTATGAACAACTGATTCAAAACCAATTCAGTGAAGAAAGAATAGTCTTTTAAACTTATGGTTCTAGACTAATTAGATATTTATTAGATATACAAAGATACTGATTAGATATGCAAAGAAAGAATTTTGTTCTTTACCTTGTACTGTATAAAACTCAAAATGAATCACAGACCTAAATGTAAAACCAAAAAGTACAAAATTTCCAGAAGAAAACAGGAGAAAATCTCTTTTGAACTGAATTAGGCAAAATTTCTCAGATGTGACATTGATGTGAGAGAGAATCATCAATGTTTTTCTCCTAAAAATCAATAAGCATGTCCTCCCATAAGAGTGAGGATTAAAAAAGTAGGGCAAAAATTTGAGGTGGTACTTTATTAAAGACGTGTCAAACACATAAAAAGATGCTTAACATTATTTGTTAATAGGGAAATCACTACACTTAGAACAGTGAAAATTAAAAAGACTGGCTGTACCAAGGATGAGAAGGAATACCAAGCCTCAGCAGTACTGGTGGAGATGTAAAATACTATATCCACTTTTTTAAAGCTTA
Source organism: Tonatia bakeri (assembly GCA_004024845.1). Classification (NCBI taxonomy): domain Eukaryota; kingdom Metazoa; phylum Chordata; class Mammalia; order Chiroptera; family Phyllostomidae; genus Tonatia; species Tonatia bakeri. The sequence continues at coordinate 221,943 of PVIA01000150.1, read as the reverse complement.
TTTTAATGTTATTTTTAAATTGAAGTGTAATAGACAGACATATTAGTTTCAGGTGAACAACATAATGATTCAATGTGTGTATATTTTGTGAAACAATCACCACAGTAAGTCTGGTTAACATCCAGCACCATAGTTACAAGTGTTTCTTCTTTAGAAGAGAACTTTTAAGATTTACTGTCAACAACTTTCACATGTATTCGTATAATACAATATTATTAAGTATAGTCACCATGTTGTACATTGTATGCCCAGGACTTACTTTGTAACTGAAAGTTTCTTTGTATCTTTTGATTAATTTTACCCATTTCTCCCTGTGACTTTGCTCAGTCCCCTACTTCCAGCAATCACCAGTTTGTTTTCTATATCTGAGTTCAGTTTTGTTTGTTTTAGATTCCACATATAAGTGGGAGCATTTGGTATTTATCTCTGTCTGACCTATTTCACTTAGCATAAAACCCTCTGTCTGTGTTGTTGCATATGGCAGGATTTCCTTTTTTTATGACTGAATAATCCACTGTACAGTCATGGGCTGCATAACAATGTGATAATGAAACACATTACTTACATGTTTGTGGTGATGCTGGTATAAAGAAACCTGCACTGGAAGTTATATAAAAACATTGCACATGTAATTATGTATAGTACACAATACTTAATAATGATGATAAAAGACTATTACTTTTTTACATATTTATTAAACTATTGATTTTTATTTTAGAGTGGACTCTTTCTATTTATTAAAAAAGCCTGCTGTAAAACAGTATGCTGTGTCATGCCAGCAGCAGCCTCATATATTTCATGTTTACTGTGCTTCTTTTTTAATCCTCACATGAGAACATGCTTATTGATTTTAGAGAGAGGGAAAGGGAGAAAAACATTGATGAGAGAGAGAAACACCAATTGGTTGCCTCTTGCACATGCCCTGACTGGGGCTGAACCTACAACCTAGGTATGTGCCCTGACTGTGTATCGAATTGACCGCCTTTGCAGGTTTATGGACAATGCTCCAATCAACTGAACCACACTGGCCACACTGTGCCTCTTGATTGTATCATTTTCTCTTGTACCTAATTTAATCTCATTTTGTTTTTTACAATAACATTCTATGCCAATTTGTAGTCTAGGAACAATAGGTTATACCATATAGTCTAAGTGTATAGTCGGCTAGGTTTATATAAATACCTCTATAATATTCACACAACAATGAAATCACCTACCAAGGCACTTCTCAGAACATATCTCTGTTGTTAAGTGCCTCATGATTGTGTATAAATATCACATTGTTTTTATCCATTCATCCATTGATGGACACTTAGGTTGTTTTCATGTCTTGGCTGTTGTGAATAATGCTGCAGTGAATAAGGGGGTAAAGATACCTTTTTGAGTTAGTGTTTTCATTTTCTTTTTTTTTTTTTAAGATTTTATTTATTTGTTATTAGAGAGGGGAAGGGAGGGAGAAAGAGAGGGAGAGAAACATCGATGTGTTTGCCTCTCATGCGCCCTGCACTGGGGACCTGGCCTTTAACCCATGCATGTGCCCTATACTGGGAATTGAACCGGCCACCTTTTGGTTTGCAGGCTGGCAGTGCTCAATCCATTGAGCTATACCAGCTAGGTGTTTTCATTTTCTTATATGGGATTTGCAAGTATTTTCTTCTAGTCTTGGCTAATATTGTCATTCTTAACCAGTGTGTTTCAGTGATCAGAAGTTTATAATTTTGAGGAGGTTCTATTAATCATTGTCTTCAGATAAATATCCAGAAGTGGAATTATTGGATTACTTGGTAGTACATCCATGTTTGAAAGCATCTTGGTAGTTTTTAAAAAGTTAAACTATTTCCAGTCAAGATGGCAGCGTAGGTAAATGGGGTACCAGCTTCCTTCCACAACCACATCAAAATTACAACTAAACTACAGAACAATCATCATTCTGGACTTCATTCAGGACTGCCTGAATGAAGTCCTAAAACTGGGGAAAAAAGAAATCACATCAAGACTCATGGGAGGGGTGAGGACTTGTAATGGGCTGGTTCTACACCCACGAGTGGTAGATGAAGTCGGGAGGAATTGAAGAGCTGGGGTCTCAGCCCACACCAGGCCCCCAGGCTCAGGGTTCCAGTGCCAGGAAGAGAAGTCCCCATAACCTCTGGCTGTAAAAACCAGTGGAGATTATAGCTGAGTGAGATTTAGGGCTTCTGGAGCCCAGGCAGTCTCTTAAAGGACCTGTACTTAGACTTACTCAGACTCACTTTCTCTGAGCTCCAGTGCTGGGGCAGCATCTCCAAAGGCACCAGGGACATACTGGGAAGAACTGAATTATCTGATATCAGGGCAAGAGCCGGAGGGGCAGCTATCTGCCAAACAAAAGTGCTGGCAGAGGCCATTATTCCTTTTCTGAGCCTCCTGTCCCCCCTCCCCCCCACATTCAAACCATTAACAAATTTTACAGAATTTACCGTCAAAAGATTATGTATTCCAAATTTATCATTTTCCACATACCTCTATACTTTCTGCTTTAGTCTAAATTACCACCATCTCTTACCTGGACTATTTCCAATTTACACCTCTTCCTGCCCCCACAATCTGTTCTTTATTCAGAAACTAGAGTTGTTCTTTTAATCTCACCTGATGTTATTTCCTGCTCATAGCTGTTCAGTGACTTCCCAACGTAGAGTAAGATTACAAGCCTTTTTACCAGGTTTCGTAAGGGATACAATATTTGGCTTCTGGTTTACTGTTCAACCTCATTGTCTTGCTCAGTCATCCCCCCTTTGTTACTCAGCTCCAAACACGTTGATCTCTTCAAATAACATTAGGCATCCTCTCGTCTCCACATCTTTGCACTTTGTTCTCTGAAATGCTCTTCCCCCAGAAATTGTCTGTCTTTTTCACTTCTTTCTGGTCTCTACTTAAACATTATCTGTTCAGAGTGGCCTTCTTTGTCCACTCTGTTCTAAAAAAAAAAAACCAAAAAACCCTTTTCTACTAGTGTGTAGCCTCTTACCCGGTTTTATTTTTCTTCATAATGCTACCTGACATGATAGTATTTATGCATTTATTTATCTGTTGTCTGTTTCCTCTAACTAGAATGTAAGTTACATAAGGGCAGGGACTTCATTGATCGTATTTATGAGAGGATATATTGGAACAGTATTCTAAACAAAGTAGGATAGACTTACTAATAGCATAGGTAGAGGAGATTGTTCTATTAAGTATGTTGCTATCAATACCTTGGATGAATCCTAAAAAAACCCAACAGTTCTGCAAATTTTTTTTTAAAGATTTTATTTATTTTTAGACAGGGCAGCAGGAGGGAGAAAGAGAGGGAGAGAAATATCAATGTGTGGTTGCCTCTTGCATGTCCCCTGTTGGGGACCTAGCCTGCAACCCAGGCATGTGCCTTGACTGGGAATCGAACAAGCAGCACTTTGTTTCTTTTGTAGGCCCATGCTCAATCTACTGAGTTACACCAGACAGGGCCCGTTCTGCTTGCTTGCTTGCTTATTTATTTGTTTGTTTGTTTGTTTAATTTTTTATTTTAATTGTTGTTCAAGTACAGTTTTATACCTTTTAGTCCCATCCCAGCCCACCAGTTCTGCAAATTTACATGCTTATCTAAAACTTAGATCATAATTAAGGTTGCAGAAACTGTCACAGAAACTTATAAAATGAAATTGTCTTACCTCCTATGTTTGATTAGTCTGTGCCTTTGGTAAACTTTACTTATATTAAGACTGAATATGGTAACAATGAATAAAATTAGGAATAGATCAAAGTATTTCATTATATTGGGGGGAGTAGGGAGAGAACAAACTACTTTTGGTTATTAGATCTGTTGGGAGCTCCATATATCAAAATATGATTGTTTCTTTAGTGAAATGGGGTAATAAAAAATGCCTTTGTTATAATAATAAATAAAAGAAGTGACATGGTCTCAGTTATGTTAAAAATCTAGGGGAAATAGTAGAACATGAGCTTGTGGGAGATGTTTCTTTTTTGTATTTTCTTGCATTTTATATTTTTGCAGTTAGCATGTGTTTTTTTAAACTGTAATAGTAAATTAATTTTAAAAAGTCATTGTATATAGGTAAATATAATTCTTCTTTAGCTCTTTGGTTTAAAATGTCTTTCAGGCTTTTAGAAGAATACAGTTTTTTTTCTTTGTCTTTTTAAAAAACATTTTGCCTAGTGTTGGATAAAATAGAGAGAAATCAATTGTAATAGTGTATTAAAGTAATAATAGTGTCTAGCACAGGGGTGTCCAACCTTTTGGTGTCTGGGCCACTCTGGAAGAAGGTCCTGGGCTGCACATTAAGTACACGAACACTGATGAAAACTGATGAGCATAAAAATGGTCCATGCATAGTTTTCATGATATCCGCCACCACAGATAAGCAAAGAAGTCCTCAGACAATAACCCTAATTATGCAGCGGCCCTTTTGTTAATCTTAAAATTGTTGAGCAGGTCCCAAGATTGTGATCACTAATATATAAAATGTACATATCTAAGTAATAAAACTTAGTATAAAATTTAGTAATAAAGCTAAGTGATGTTTTAAGTAAATTTATGATTTCGTGTTGTGCTGCATTCATAGCCATCCTGGGCGACGGGTTGGACTCCACTGGTCTAGGGTGTTTTTCTCTGACCATTTAATCTGATACTGTATGTGCTGATGAGAGACAATTCAAGACATTCTCCTGCATCTCAGATAGTCAGTCTCTCTTTGCTGCAACAAAATTATCAGCTAAGTATTACGGTATCTTGACTTTGATGCAGCGTTTAAAAATTTACGCAGACAGTAAAGTAGAACCAGTTTCATTTTTTACTGTTTAATAGCAACCTCCTTCACAGTACCTCTCATTCTTCCAAATTGGCTTCACAAAGGCCGGGATCTTTATCTCTCTTGTTCACTTCTGTATCCTGTGGTCCTTAAGTCTGGCACATAGAAGTTGAATATGTTTTTTTTTTTCTCTCTAAATATAAAGACGTTAAAATAGAAATCTTTTTTCTTTTCACATTGTTGTTGTTAAATGTTACATTAACAGGAAAAACAGGAAGAAAGTGAACTTCGTTCTCTGCCACCTCCTTCTACTGCCCACTTGGCAGCATTAAGTGTTGCAGTTACTGAATTAGCAAAGGAACAAGGAATAACAGATGATGACCTCAGAGTCCGTCAGGAAATTGTGGAGGAAATGTCAAAGGTTATAACAACATTTTTACCAGGTACAAATACATTTTATATTTAATTTTAAAAATCACACAATTCTTTTACTTCCTCTTGAACTTAGGGTAAATTACTTAATGTTTTCTTCCCCCCCCCCCGCACCTCTATCTTAAAAGTAGATGAATTTAATTGTTTATAAATGACTTTTTGAGGGGGGAGATATTGCACAAAAGCAAAATGGAGAATTTTGGCCCAGCATACTTTCTGTAATAAAAAGAGTTTTTAAATCCAGAAGCAGGATAATTTCTTAGTAGTTGACTGTTATATTTTACATTACTTTTTCAGTATCAACTCTCATAAATGGATATTTTATGTATATTATTTTCAGTATATACATTACAACCAGTCACTAAATAAAATTTCTATTGCCTGATGGTGGGGAAAAATTAGAAAGGGACATTAGAGATAAAGTTAGCACTTTCATTTTTTTTGACTCTTGTTTTTTTTTATGAAAACCTTGTATGTTTGGTGTGAGGGGAAGTGGGCCAGGTTTATTATAGACAGTTATGTATAAATCATTTGCTTAGCTCTTACTGTTTTTTTGCATCGGTATTGAATTGGAGTAAATGTAAATTCAATAAAATATATTGCTTACCACCAAAAGGATTTCAGTAAATTATATTTAATGAAGAGCTGTTGGGAAATGTATAAGAATATAAAGTTGAAATTTAAAAATGGAGAACATTTTTATTTATCTTTATGATTTCTGTAATGTCTATCCTAAAATACATTGAATACTAATTTAAGTTATACATAGAATGATTTACTGTTATAAGAGTAGAAATGAAATTTTTATGATTTTCATGACTTGGATGATTTTCAGACATTTTGTGAACTTGAAAAATATACTTCTATATCTATAACTTGAGTACGAACTTGCACTTTCTAAGAAACAAAACTTGCCTGATGATTAATTCTGTAATTTTTTTGATGATTAATTTGCCCTCTGATGAGATCTTTTTAAAAGTTGTCCTGTTACAGTTTTTAGAAATGACATGTTTGATAGCCTAAGAAAGTATGTTTTAGGTAGTATGTTATTGTTTTTATTAATTTACTGTGTGAACTCTTGAAAGCCACAGAGCTTTTTTGATTTTAGGTTTGTAATATTAATTGACTTGGCTCTACTTTGTATTTTTAAGGAGCATTATCATTGAATGTCTATGATTCCTTTCCTATTTAAAGTGCTATCTCTTACATAAATATAAATATCTAAAAATAAATAAATGCAGTTAGTGACAGCAGCTATAGCTAGGTTGTACATTCTTTTCTGTTAATGTATTTAATGTTCAGCATACTTGTAGTCATTCCTAAATGAATTAATACTAAAATTTTGTTTAAACATTGAACTTTTATGAGTAATTTCTCCCTTCTTTGTTTCTGAACACCATAACTGAGAACCATTTTTATTTTGTAGATCAGTTAGAAAGGATATCATTCCTCTATAATTGTGGTATTAGAATTAGAAGACATAGAATTGAGATTTATTCAGTTTTTCTACCACTGTTTTTTAAAGTTCCCATGTTTAAATGGTATTTCATGCTTTGATATTTTTCCTTATTTTCCAGAGTGTTCACTTAGGTTGTATGGCTCATCTCTGACTAAGTTTGCTCTGAAAAGTAGTGATGTTAATATAGATATAAAATTTCCTCCCAAGGTAAGTAATTAGAAAAGAACTTTAATTGTGTGGTTCTTAATTGGAACTTAATATTTTTTATTGATTATCTTTTTAGAGGAGGTGAAGGGAACTATAAAATTCTGCCTTATAGAAGTTACATCATGATTAAACAGTGCTTTGGGAAACTACTCTTAAGTGTCAGACATAGCTGGAATAAGGGACCGAAAATAAAGGAAGCAGAGAAAGGCAGTCTTTCAAAAAGAAAAACCAGGAAGATTAAAGATGGCAGCAGAGTAGGTGGAAGTTAACTCACCTCCTCTCAAAATCAAACTGGAATTACAACTAAAATATAGAACAGTCATCCTGAATAACCAACTGAAGACTAGCTGAACAGAAATCTTATAACCAAGGGTTTACAGGAGAAGCCACATTGAGACCAGACTTGATAGCTATGAAGGTCTTCATCTTTGCCTGTCTGGTGGCCCTTGCCCTCGCATGGGAGCAGGAATATCTCAGCGTATCCAGTGAGACTGTAGATAGCCTTTCAGCAGTGAGGAATCTGTTATACACATCAGCAAGAAACCTGAGAAGTTTAAACATGAGAAACAGCAGTGAAGAAAGTATGAATGCTAGGGCAAAATTCACCCCTTTTTCCAGCCACAGCCTCTAACCTGTCCTTACACTGAGCCCCTACCTTACAGTGTCCTAACACAAAGTGTCCTGCTTCTTGCTCAGCATGCTATGGTGCTGCCTGTCCTACAGCCTAGAGTAATGGATTCCCCAATATGAAGGAGACCATCTTTCCTAAGTGCATGATGCCATTTCTAAACTCTCCAGTAGTGCCATTTTTTGAATGCCAAATCTCAAATCTCTCTGACTGCAGAAATACACACCTTCCTCTGCCTTTGTTCCATCCCTCGATACATCAAGTCCCCAAGCCTCTTCTTCAGACTTTCGTGCTTCCTACGCAGCCCCTGTTCTTTCTTCCTTAGCTCAGAGCCCTGCCTCTTCCCCAGCAAGTGATGACCTACCCTCTGCTTCACCCTATCCAGGAATTCTACACTGATTCAACCTATTGCCCCAGTTTACAACTTACAAGTTTAAGGGGATTTCAAAGTTAATGTGTTCCCTGTCCCCCAACTTTTGACTTGAGACCGGAAATGTGGCATTTTTTCAGTGTTTGTACTATCAAAAATGAAAATGTATTTCTTTTATGTATTATATAGTATGTATTTTAATTTGAATGTGACTCATAGCCTTATTTTCCAAATTTTAATTGAAAAAGTATTACAGAATTTCAGTTAAAATCTTTTTAATTTTTATTTTTTATCCTCACTTGAGGATATGTTTATGGATTTTAGGGTGATGGGTGGGGAGAGAAAAACACCGATGTGGGAGACAAACATTGATCGGTTGCTTCCTGTATGTGCCCCAACTGGGGATTGAACCCACAGCCTTTTGGTGTGTTGAATGATGCTCCAACCAGCTGAGCAACCCTGTCAGGGTGCCACATAATTTCAGTTTTGGGTTGGAAGTACCATAACCATATCAAAATATGTATAAAAGTAGTTTCTGGACTTGTACTTACTATTATTTTCTAACCAGTCATTTCAATAAATTGATCCTTTATGTATAAACAAAGGACAAGTGATTGTATTTGAGCATGTTGAACAGTTATTGCTTATGGAGGTAACACAGAAAGTAAAAAAAAAAAACTTTGAAATTATACATCAGTGTTCATATCTTGGCTGCACTGATCAAGTTACTTACTTAATCTTTCTGAGCCTCAGTTTCCTAATTTCCAAAACAGGGATAGTAACTTTTATATTAAATAAGATTATATATACCAGATATTTTTGTATAGTACCTGGTACATTATGGGTACTTTTAATATGTAGCATCTAGTACCATTAGCAAAAGTACAAATGTTATTTAGTACCTCTAACATTGCTTATCTATTGACGTATCAAACATAAAGTAATCAATTGATGTTTTATGTGTTTTTAATTTTTTGAATAAATTTATGCAAAAGGAGGTTTGATTTTGGTGGAAATTTGGTGTTTAATTTCTAGTCTGATACAATTATTTATTTAAAATTAATATATGATTACTAAATACTTTTAAATAGCAAAGTATACACTAAACATTTGACAAGCTTGTTATTTAAACTAGTATTTTAATCTAAGCCTTTTGAACATGCTGCCAATTATCAGTATCCTTTAAATTTATCTCAACAACTTCTCTTTAAAAGTTTTTTTGGTAAACTAATTTTTTTCCATTTGTTTTGCTGTGAAATGCCACAATCTTTCCTCACCTAAGAATTCATTATTTCAAGGGGTGTTGCTGGAATCATAGCAGTACATGATTTACTAAATTCTACTTCTGTAAACAAGATGTGTTACCATAAAAATAAAAAACATTGTTCTGTTTCTGTTATTTTAAAAGAGAGTATGATTTTATTTAAGTGTTTAACAAAAATGAATTCTCTCTAAAGTTCTGCAACTTGAACTTTGAAATGGCTATATTGATTTAATTTGAAACTTTTTTAGATGAATCATCCAGATCTTCTGATACAAGTGCTTGGGATTTTAAAAAAAAGTGGTGAGTTTCTTTTTTTCATTTGTCTTTCTAAAGAAAATTCTTTTTAAAGGTACATGCATCATGTTGTTTATATATGGCTAACCAATTTAAACCAAAACCCCTAGTTTATTTGAGTCATCGTATTATATGTGGACATACACATATACATATTTAGGTATTTGTTTAATGTATATACTAGAAAATTTACATGTCAGTAAGATCAAAAGTGTATTTAAAGTTGATATTTAAACTATAAAAATCTGCCTTTTGGGTAATTAAAAAAATGTTAGTTTTGAATATTATGAGCATTTCTTGTGTAAAAGACAGAAAACCTATAGTCATTGGAAAGTCATTGATGAAGAAAGACTTAGGGAGATTAAGGGGGAAATGTGTGACTTCATAGAGTAGATACAGGTTTTTCCCCACCTAAAGCAGCATCAGCCTAATTTAATCATTTATATCATACCAACCAAATAGTAAGTTTTCCTGTGTGCTTCATATGTCTGGATTTTTTTTTGTGTGTAAAAAGGACATTCACATAGGTCAAAATACTTTTAAAATAAAAATTTTTTAAATTACAGGTATCCCAAACCAGACCTCAGGTTATGTAATACAATCTATAATATTATTTTCTTGGGTTTTATTTACTGCTTTTCTTATTAGGAAGTAAATGCTTAAGAGTTAAAAATCTGGAGGCAGACTTTCTAAGCTCAGAATTTAGTTTTGCCACTTGCTCATTGTATGTTTTTAATGGGTTATTTAATGTTCACGCTTCTGTTTTCTCATCTGTAAAATGGCAATAACATGCTGTATTTTTTTTATGAGAAAGTTGTATGGGTGAAATGGGTTAGAAAATAGTTTAGAAAAGTGCCTAGTATACAGTAACTTAGTAAATTTCTGCTGCTGTGATCTTTATTACTACTTTCGTCATTTTAGATTTTAATTTAAAGTAACTGGCAAAAATGCTCACAGTTTGACTTAGAAGGGATAGCTTATTGACCTTATTAGCCTTACACTCCATTGGCTCGAATATTAGTTCTAAACTTCCTTTCTCTTTCTGTCTGCCCCCTTAGATCCCCATTATCAGTTTCTTGTTGGCCACTTTCTGGGAAGTCATTTTTAGGGTCCTGTTTATCTTGTAAAGCAGCAATTTTGAACCAGTGTGCCAGAAGGATTTTTAAAATATGCAGTACCTGACTATTAGGAGCTCTGACCTCTTTTCTTTTAGATTATCATAATAAAAGATGAAAACAGCCAACACAACAACACCCTGGTGTGAGTGCCCTGTTTTGAACCATAAATATAGGTCATATAATAGAGTTGCATCTTACTGGTCATGTTGCATAATAAGTTTGCATGTGATTGGTTAATTCTTGGTGCTACAGACCCTTGTATAGAAGCATAGGCACCTGATTTTTTAAAAAGTCACTTGGGAGCAAAAAGGGTAGGTAATTACTATTACTTTTTTTTTTGGTAAATCCATCAAAATTATACCTATTTTTTTTGTCAGATTGGCAAAAAGTTAATATATTTTTTGGTGTGGCACAGAATTTTAGTAATTAGTTTATGTGTGCCATGAGATAAAAAATGTTGAAAGTCACTGTTGGAAAGGGATTTTAATATCGTTTTATTTCTTAATAAATATTTGTCTCTAAATCATATTACTGATAAGAGGTAAATACAGAGCTTTTACCTTTTCAGACTCACTGGAAAGTATCAACCTAGCAAAAATATTTTAAATATGTTTTTTCCTCTAAAGTACCTGAATAGATTACCTTTTAAGTCACATAACTAACATAGGTATACAAAATGCAGTGTGATTATAAAATTGATTGTTTCTTCTTTTATGCCTTCATTGTATTCTTTTAAGACCTCTGTCTTGTCACCTATAGGATTTGTTTATATGTTTGTTTTTCAAACCCTTGATCTGAGTTCTTTGTGTCTTATTCACAATATATTAAGCATAATTCAGCTCTGACATATAGGCCTTCAGCACATTTTTTAAAAATAAATTAGTAATTCCAACAAGTACTACTAAGATATTTTCTTTGAACTTCAAATAGAAACAATGTTAATGTATCTATCTGTATTCAGATTGGACATTTATAGCATAGGGCCTACCTTGGAGATACAGAGATGGACTTGAGTGGAAGTGTGTTTCACCTTACTAGTCCTTCCTTAGGAGCTCTAATTGGGCAGACTCTTCATATGTTTATGGGGAATGGAGCCAGCAGAGTTAGCCTTTGATTTGCATGGACATTTGGAAGAACTAAGTTTTCACAGCATTGTAGGTTATTTTAGAAATAGCCCTTGAAGTAAGTGGTGCCTTCTGTTTGCTATATCTATGAAAAACCGGTTTAACAACTTTGACTAGTTTATATACTTACTTGGATATATTCAAACTTTTAGAGATATTAAAACTTTTCCTCTTACTATGATTATAGTTTTCAGACAGTATTTGGGACTGTGCAAGGTAAGAGATTCTGTTGGGTTGATGCTCATAACAGGAAGAGTGGATAGCCCCACAGAAGCAATGAGAGTGATACTTAGAAGGGAACTATTCCTTAATTTTTACTATAGAGTAAACATTTTAGAGATGTTGACATTAGCTTACTTGTTTTATTTTATTTCTTAGTGTTATATATAGATGTGGAATCTGATTTTCACGCTAAAGTTCCTGTTGTGGTGTGCAAAGATCGGAAAAGGTTAGTAACAGTGAAGAAGAAATAAAAGTACTTTTTAAAAATGATGACAACATCCAAATATGCAGTGAATATCTCTAAGAAGAAAATTTTTGTTTTAGGTTTCTCCTTGGATTAATATGACCAAGCGAGTGTCTACTTATTAAAAGTAGGAGCCTTACTAAAAGCATGTGAAAAACAAATAGAACAAGACAGTTAAAAATAAAACACTGTGAGGGAGAACTCTATTCACCCAACTGTGTTGAACATTTATTTTATGTTAGGTAATGCTTTTCTGTAGGGATACAAACATAAATGAGAAATAGCCTCTTTTCAAGGAGCTCACAGTCTATCAGACTCTAGGTTTTTGTTCACTGAAATGGAATGAGTCATTGAGGACTAATCTTGCTTTCCTAGTCAGATGTCTATAGTATTAAGAGAACAAAGTACCTTGGAAAAAGGAAACTAAAATAATTTTATTTTAGATGAATGTGGGAGACCTGGAAGTATTACAGAAATAATAAAGTGATCTTTAATTGATTATTAACCTCTGTATCTTATATTTTAAGATTACTATATTTTCTTACTCAAAACTAGAAGCATCTATGGGAGGTCTAGTTCAACTTCCCTTCTTTCTAAATTAGAAGATTGAGACCTGGAGGACAATAAGCGATTTGTCCAAATTTATATCATTTAGGGAATAATCAGAATTGGAATGGAGGTATTTTGACTGCTAGTGGTTTTTTTTTTTTTCATCACATTGTGTCTTAATTGCCTCTGTATGGCAGCCTCAGATACCATATTTTGCCGTGTATAATGTGCTCTCGTGTTTAATGTGTACCTATGTTTTTGGCCCAAACTTTCAGGGGAAAAAATCTTTCATTTTAACTTTCTAATTCAATTATTTATTTATTTATATTTAGATACTTGTTTTTGTATTATAAAGGAATTTTAGCATTTATTTTTGAACATACTATGGTACAAGAAATTTTTAATATATTTTTTTAAAAGATCTTTATTTATTTATTTTTAGAGAAAGGGAGAGGAAGGGAGAAAGAGAAGGAGGGAGAAAAACATTGATGTGTGAGACATACAGTGATTGGTTGTCTCTCCCATGTGAGACAACCAGGTCTATACTGTGACCTGACCTGCAACCCAGACATGTGCCCTGACTGGCAATGGAACTAGCGACCTTTTGGTTCACAGGCTAGCACTCAATCCATTGAGCCACACCAGCCAGGGAAGTAGAAGAGATTTTATGTAACAAATAATTACAAACACAAGGACAGATACAAGGTATTTCAGATACTATCTGTGTATAATGCATATCCTTATTTTTGCCTCAAAAATTTGGGGAACCCTGGCTGGTGCGACTCAATGGTTTGAATGCCAGCCAGTGAACCAGAATGTCACTGGTTTGATTCCTAGTCAGGGCACATACCTGGACTGTGGGCCGGGTCCTCAGTAGGGGTGTGCGAGAGGCAACCACACACACTGGTGTTTTTTTCCCTTTCCTTTTCCTTCCATTCCCTTCTCTTCAAAAATAAACAAACACAATCTTGGGGAAAAGAAAAGCTTGGGTAAAAAAGTGTGTGTTATACATTGCAAAATATAGCATATTCTTCTCTGTCACTAAAATATCTCTACTATAATTCTGTTACCTCATTTAAGGTATCTCCATTTTCACTTACATATAAGCATTACTTGTGGGTCAATAGGGTAAATTGTTTCTACTCTCTTATCTAAAAATAGCATATCAGTTATCATGGAAACTTAGGAAAAAATTAGAGTCAAGAAGTTCAGCTAATCCAGAATTTCATTTTTTGTTTTTATCATGTACAAAGCAAGAAGAATGTATTAGGAAGCTATGTTGTACTACTTGACATCGACAACATCAATGTCTTTTCTCGTAAATCAAATTTTGGTGAATTATAATGCTTTTGAAAGTAATTTCTCATAAAATGAAATACTAAATGAAGCAGAAATTTATTTGTGAAGTACAAATGAACATTTAAAACATCCTTAATTTACATGGAATGCTAGTGATGGAACCGACACATAGTTTTCATTTGGCTCTTGTTTATTAAAAGATTTGTTTTTATTTTGGTTTCTTTGGTGTTAAAATATGGTGACTGGAAAGGATAGCTATAGGATTTGAAGTAGTTTCATTTTTTAAAGTATTAGTACAGTGGAATTTGTTTGTTTTTTCATTCACAGTGATTTACTTTGTAGAGTGAGTGCAGGAAATGATATGGCATGCCTCACTACTGATTTGCTTGCTGCTCTTGGCAAAACGGAACCTGTCTTTATTCCCTTGGTGTTAGCCTTTCGCTATTGGGCTAAGGTGAGTGAAACAGAAGAAAAAAGTACCTAACCAGTAACATAAATCATAGTATGTTGGGGACAAAATATTTATGGGTAACTATAGTAAGGTTAGAGTGAATTTGAAGCAAAGTAGATTTGGGATAAGTTTTGGAGGCGGGACTGGCAGAGGTATTGGATATGAGAGTTGAGGGGAAGTGAGTAATTGATGACAACTCCTGAATTTTTGGAAAATGAAAAGATGCCAGGTTCTAACAGGGGGAGATGGCATCCTTAAAATGTAAAATCTCTAAATTGATTTTCAAATGTACAGTAATTTTAACTGGAATTACCAAGAGTTTTTAAGAAGTTGATAAAATAATCTTAAAATTAATATGGAAGAAGAAGAAATGTTTGAGAATAGCCAAAACAACTCAGAAAGAGAGGATTAGGAACAGGGGACCTGCTTTACCACTATAAAACTGATTTATTTAAGTGTATACTATTGGTATAGGAATAGACAGATAGATCTGTGAAATACAATAGGAAGCTGCAAAATTGACCCTAGTGTAGATGAGATTTTAATGTATGAAAAAATAAAAGAGCACTGGCTGGTGTGTTTCAGTGAGTTGAACTGAGGGATAGCTGGTTTGATTCCCAGTCAGGGCACATGCCTGCGCACAGGCCAGGTCCCTGGTGGGAGGGTGTGAGAGGCAACCTGTTGATGTTTCTCTCACATATCAATGTTTCTTTCCCTCTCTTCCTCCCTCCCCTCCCCTCCCCTCTAAAAAATAAAATCTTAAAAAAAGAGAAAGGTTTATTTCCGTGGTAAAACAGTGGTATAATTAATAAATGGTGCCATCACAACTGTATCTTTCTTTCTTTTCTTTTTTTTAAAGATTTTATTTATTTATTTTTAGAGAGGGAAGGGAGAGGGAGAGAGAGAGAGAGAAACATCAATGTGCGGTTGCTGGGGGACATGGCCTGCAACCTAGGCATGTGCCCTGACTGGGAATCGAATCTGTGATGCCTGGTTCGCAGCCCACGCTAAATCCACTGAGCTACACCAGCCAGGGCAAAACTGTATCTTTCTTGAAGAAAATGTTGGACCCTTGGCACACTAAATGCAAAACTAAATTCCACTTTAATGAAAAAATCAAAATTTTAGAGGAAAATTTAAGAAAAAAGAATACATATACGACTTGTGGGTTGGAGAAATCTGTTTTTACCATGACAGGAAACCTAGAAGCTGTGTAAGATAAGCATATTTAGCTACATTTTATGTAGTAAAGGGTATCATAAATAATGTCAAAAGAAAAGCATATTGGGAAAAATAACATTTTTTCAAATGCATGTACCAGATCTAAAGGGTATGATGAGAAAGAACACATATGAATTGATATATAATGTATAAAAATAGAAAAACTGCCACAAGGTTTAATAAGCTATTCAGAAAAGAGCAAATTCAAATGGCTAGTAAACAGACATGTCACTCATCCCGTTGACAGTTTTTAAAATCTTACAATGTTGGAATTGAAATACATCACTTATTTTTTAACCCAGTAAATACATTCCTGGGAATTTAGCTCGTAAGTACCAGTACTTAGAAAATATGTATAAGGATAAGTATTACAGCACTGTTTAAAGTAGAAAAAACTGAGAACAAAGTGTGAATGTCCTTGGATGGGGAAACTATTGAGTAACCAGGCAGATCATAGACTATCACCATTTAAACTAATGTGTTAGAGTTGTACTAATTGACTTATAGGGACTTTTCTCAATGCTTTTGTTAATGGAGAAGACTAAGACACAGAGATATGTATAGTAAAAATTTTGGTAAAGCAACAAAGTCATTCCTGCATTTATATAAAAAATAAAAATGTATATATGTTTATATATAATAATTTGAGTATAGAGGAATGCATTTACTACATAGAAGATTATTAACATGAAGAAGTAGAAGCAAGATAAGAAAGTAATATTTTTAAAATGTGTCTACAGTAAAAGCACACTGTATGACACTCCACTTAACTAAAATGTGTATGTGTCTTTATATGCAATAAAAAATGAATGGAAAAATAGTCACCAACATGTCAGCAATTATTTTAGGTTGGTGAGATTTCAGGTCATCCCTTGTATTTTATGTATATTTATATAGTTATATACTTACACTTTTTACAATGATTATGGTAGGAATAAAGCTAATTTTGTTGAGAGGGGAACAGAGAAAATTAAAGAAAGCTAAAAGAAATGGCGAGCCCTGACCAGTGTGGCTCAGTTGGTTGAGTGTCATCCTGCAAAGTGAAAGGTTGCCAGTTCCATTCCTGGTCAGGACGTTTGCCTGGGTTGTGGGTGTGTGCGACACCCACCCACAGCACAGTCCCTGGTTGGGGTGTGTGTGAGAAGGCAGCCAGTCGATGTTTCATACATCAGTGTTTCTTTCCCACTCTTCCTCCCTCCCTTCCCCTCTCTCTAAAAATAAATAAAAATCTTTAAAATAAATGGTAATACTTTTTCCTTGTCATTTTGCAGTTGTGCTACATTGACTCCCAGACTGATGGTGGAATTCCTTCTTACTGTTTTGCATTAATGGTGATGTTTTTTCTACAACAAAGAAAACCCCCTCTGCTTCCTTGTTTACTTGGAAGTTGGGTAAGCATGAGTTTGTGACATGTGTACATATGTAGTTTGCTCTTGCAGAATACTCTGTTCAAACAATTTAAGTGGGCATTCTGGTTTGTCTGTTTGTCCATCTTTTAAAATAATTTGCTTTTTCACTACCAATTTGGAATGCCTTTTTATATAGATTGAAGGCTTTGACCCAAAAAGAATGGATGACTTTCAGCTGAAGGGCATAGTAGAAGACAAGTTTGTGAAGTGGGAGTATAATCCAAGTAGTGTGACTGAGAAAACATCAATTGCTGAGGAAAACAAAGCTAAGGCAGAGCAACTAAAAGATGATACCAAGAAGACAGAAACAGACAACCAAAGTAATGCCATGAAGGAAAAACATGGCAAAGTAAGCTCTTTTTTTGTTTGCTTTTCTGTCTATAGAATTTTTGATATCTTTGATTGAAACTATTTTAATAGTAGGTTGACTGACTTTGAGTAAGCCTTTTGGCCTCCATTTTCTTCATCTATAAAGTGAAGAGTTGATCTGGTTTAGTTTTTCAGTGTCAAGATTCCCTAATGAATTTATAGCTCATTTTAGGAGGCTTCTGTTGTTTGAATCATGTCAAAGTAATTCTTGGATATTTTTCATTTAGACAAAGAAAATTTCCTTCAGGAGTTGGTCTGTAACCAAAACTTTAGCATATGAGACTTAGGTTGTTAGATTGGTGGAGAAATAAGGGCCCTGTGGTCCTTTAGGGGGTGGCTTGCTTATTTAATTATTCAGTGTTAATTTATTAAGGACCTTTTACAACCCGGGCATTATTTTGAGTGCTAGAGAACCACAGTTGAATATCCCTGGATTGCATCTTCCAGAAGCACACAGTTGATGGCACTATATCCTTCGAGGTGCTTATAGTCAAAAACATTGGAGTCATCCATTACTTCTCTCTGTTACACCCCATATGAAATATGTCAGGCAATTCTAACATCTCTATTTCAAAATATCCAGAATTTGACCACCCCTTACCACCTCCACTGTTAACCATCCTGGCCCTAGCTACCATCGTCTGTGGTCTGGATTGCTACCATACTGTCGTAAGTTTCCCTGCATCTACTCTTGCCCCTTATAGTCTGTTCTCAAGACAACAATCAGAATGGCTCTTCCAAAACTTAAGACAAGTCATGCCCATCCTCCTCCCCACACTCAAAATGCTTCAGTTGCTCCTCATTTAATTTAGAATAGAAGCCAAGGAGATCTTACTGACTAGCTTTTTGTTTTCCTCTTCTTTTCTTCCCCTGTCTTTACCATACTAGGTTTGTTGGTTTTCTTTTTAAAGCTGGTCACACTCCTCCTTTAGTGTGTATGCTGTGTTTCCTATTACTAGAACACACTTCTTTTTTCTTCAGATACACCTTTTCAACAAGTCTTAACCGTAACCACTCTGTTTAACATTGAAACCTCCTGCTCCCATATACCCATGTCCTTTACTACACTTTTTTTTAATATCCACAGCACTTTCTTCTGTTACTGTGGAATTTACTTACTAAGTTTGTTTATTGTGTTCTTCCCCTGGAAAATGAGCTCCACTAATGTTAGGATCTTTGGGTTTTCTTCCATGGATCCGTGGAAGTCAATAAACTGGGACTCATATGCCGGGCACATCAGTAGATACTCAGTGAATAGTTGTAGAATTGAATGAGTAAATAAATGCTTCATGCCTTTATGCTACTTAGTGGTCACTTTTAGTCAGCCTTTAGCTAATTCCTTTAGGATTCCGGTATTACCTCTTCTGTTACAACCCCCCAGTTAGATGCCCATTTTAGCATGCAGCCTTTACTGTAATTGCTAAATTGTCTCTTCTCTTAATAGTCCATGAAGTAGTCCACTCACCTTATTTGAGTGGCAGTATGTTATAGTGACTAGCAATGTGGACCCGGTAGCCAGGTAGGTGGTCCTGGGTCAAATTTTTGCCATATAAAATTTTTGCCCAACTTTATAAAGTTGTTAGAGTTAGTAATTATATGCACAGCATTTAAAAGAGTGAATGATGCATGGTGAGCATTATGTATAAATGTGAGCTCTCATTTTTTTATATTCCTAACAATGCCAGGGACATAGTAGGTTCTAAATAAGTATTTGGCAAATGAAGGAATTAGCTTTTGCAAGCCCTGGGCATTTACTTATATTTTAAAAGTAATTACTGCTGTGAAAAGCTGTAGTGATTGTTATGCTGTGGTTTGCAACCTTGACTGCACATGGGGATCACTTAGGGAGCTTTAAAAATCCCAATTCCAGTTCATAGCCCGGTCAATTAAATCAGAATCTTGGGATGGGTATCGGATGTGGGAGGGGTGTGTAACTCAGGTATTAGTGTATGTTAGTACTTACACTGTGATTCTAATGTGCAGCGAAGGTTGAAAATCACTATTCTAGTGGAAAGAACACAAAATTCTAGGAGTCAGTGAACTGGAACTCTGTTTACAGCAATGCCTCAAACTGCTTTTGGCAAGTTGCTTCTTTATGCCCAGTTTTTGAAGAAGTGATCTCTAAGGTTTTTTAGAACTGAAAAGTAAATAGTTCTTTAGTTTTGTGAAGCCTAAATGAAAAGTTTTTTTTTTCCAGTCTCCTTTAACATTGGAAGCACCAAATCAGGTATCCGTGGGACAGTTATGGTTGGAGCTGCTAAAATTTTACACACTGGATTTTGCTTTGGAGGAATATGTCGTATGTGTACGGATAAAAGATATTTTAACAAGAGAAAACAAAAACTGGCCTAAAAGACGAATTGCCATTGAAGGTAAGATATATTTCATTTGGAGAATAATTTTTGTATGCTACTCATCCTCTGTTTCTAATACAGTGTTATAAATTCTATCCCTTGGCTTTGTAACAGTGTATATGTCTCTAGCTTGTAATTGTATATTAGATAACTTCTTTATCAAGTCCATTATAGTTTATAGGATTAATACTCATTTAAACGTCACCAATCTATAAATATTCTATTGGTTAGGGTTATTAGCTTGTTTATATGTCTTTATTTTAATTTTTAATTATGAGAATTTTCAAACAAATAGAAAAATAGAACAATTACATGACTACTACAAGATATTTTTGGAGAAAATTGTGTCATAAAATTTCTCAAGTATAATTTTAAAGTCCAGTTTTTATTGTCTTCTCATGACCTCATCTATTAAAATGTGACTAAGCTAAAGAAAAGAACAGCTGATGTTGACTGATCAGGCTTCACATCAAATCCCAAGAATATTAAGGTCTTTAATGGTACAGAAAATAGTAGAATGGCTTCTAAATTCTTTTTTTTTAAATTTTATTTTAATCATTGCTCAAGTATAGTTTTCTCCCCTCTACTCCCAATCCAGCCTACCCACCTCTCCCTCCCAACTTCCCTCCCATTACCACCCTCCCCCTAGTTTTTGTCCATGTGTCTTTTAACTTTGTTCCTGTGGCTTCTAAATTCTTTTTTTTATTTTTATTTTTTTAAATCTTTTTTTAATGTAACTTTCTTTTGTTTTTTTTTTTAAGATTTTTATTTATTTATTTTTAGAGAGGGAAGGGAGGGAGAAAGAGAGAGAGAAACATCAATGTGCGGTTGCTGGGGGCCGTGGCCTGCAACCCAGGCATGTGCCCTGACTGGGAATCGAACCTGCGATGCTTTGGTTCGCAGCCCACGCTCAATCCACTGAGCTACGCCAGCTAGGGAGATTCTTAATTAAAAATATAAATTCCACAATATTTTGCATATATTTTAGAGGTAGGAAATTGAATTTCTGTCTGTCATTTTAATTTGTTTAGATTATATATTCCCTCAATTCTCTTCTGGCCTTCTCTAGTGTGACTTGAACCGCAAATATTGTTGTACACTCAAACATGTCTTCACATCTTATGCTCTCTTCATATAGTAAATAAATGCGCTCTGAAACCTTCAGCCCTCATAATTTCTCTTCTTTTTCTTTTTCTTTTGGAAGGGGGAAAGAGGCTAGGAAAAGCTTTTTAAAGCCTATATTTAGATAAAAGCAAAAAGTAACAGATGCTTCAACCATAACAATCCTGGCCTGTTAATTCTTTTACTTAATGATCTTCAGCAGTGGAAAAAATATGTATTTTTTGGATGGTACCGTTCTTTTTTTCTTGGCATATTTGTATTTAAGGCTTATAAAATCCAAAAATCACCCTGGCCAATGTGGTTCGGTTGGAGCACTGTCCTGTACCCGAAAGGTTGCAGGTTCCATTCCTAGTCAAGGCACATAGCTAGATTGCAGGTTTGATCCCTGGTGTGGGCATGTATTGGAGGCAACTGATTGATGTTTCTCCCTCACATTGATGTATCTCTCTTTCCCTTCCTTTCTCTCTAGAAGCAATGAATGTTTTCAGAAGTATGAGTTGGTGTAAGCCTTTTCAACATAGCCACCATTTTAGATTGGATCAAAATTTAAATTTTGGTTTAATTTTTATGTACTTAGGTTGTTCCTACTTTTCTGTTTCTCCTGTCTCACTTTAATTTTCTGATTTCATTAAAGTTAAATCTTAAAATCAGTATTTTTTTAACTTGAACCTTTGAGAGTTTAGCTTATATTTTATTTAAATTGTAAAGAGTATGTAACTAAAGAATACTATAACAATGAAAATTAGTAATGGGTCCCAAGAGCTTGAAAAATTTCATTCAGTGACACTGTGGGGAGGCATACTGGCATAGCTGTTTCCAGCAGTTTCATCATTGAAACTTTGTAATTACTGAGTTGGGTTTCTCAACAATTTTCTCATTAATTACCTTATTATTATTATTTTATTTCTTTTCTAAAAGGTTTTTTATTTTATGACAGAAACAAAGGAAAAGATGTTGCTACTGTATTTCCCCTACTCAGTTTGCAGGAACTCAAAAACTTTGGGAAAATGTACTCTGCTCACAATCTAGCAGTTCAGATTTATTTGTATAAGCTTAGAAATCGTTTGTTAGTGGATACTTAACTACTGACCATTTTCTTTTTTATTAGATCCATTTTCAGTCAAGAGGAATGTTGCACGGAGTTTAAACAGCCAGCTTGTTTATGAATATGTTGTGGAAAGATTCAGGGCAGCTTATCGATACTTTGCCTGTCCTCAGAGGAAGGGTGCAGAGAAATCGACAGCAGATTCCGTGAAAAAAGAGAAGGGGAAAATAAGCAATAAGAAACCAATGAAGTCTGACAATATGACTTCTAATTGTTGCATTCAACTTGGGGAAAGCACAGAAAAAGTAAATGCAGAAAGAGGTCAACCTGAAAAACATAATGAAATGAAATGTACATCACAGAGATGTATAACTGAAGATGACAGTTTGTTGGTAAATGAACTAGTTTTGGCTGAACGTGGACAGGAATCTTCATCTCTTTCTGCCAGTGAAGGCAGTGAATCAGAGCCAAAATCAATTAAGAAACAAGACGATTTAGCGCCTTCTGAAACTTGTATAAACAAGGAGCTCAGCCAATGTAATTGCATTAATTATAAATTCTCTGACCTAAATGAATCTGTTGGTACAGACTGCAGGTCACATTTAGAAACAGAGAATTCACATCAGATTGTGTGCACCAACACATCTGCTACCTCTTGCAACTGCAAAGCCAGAGAAGATGCTTCTGACCTTAATGATGATGATAACCACCCCACCCAGGAATTACATTATGTGTTTGATAAGTTTATTTTAACGTCTGGCAAGGTAGGATGCAGTTTGCAAACAATCTGTAAGATGTTATGGTTGTTGTATGACTTTTTTTTTATAGTTTTTAGATTCAGGAATGTAAAAATGGCTTCTATGATGGTGTAGACAATTGTTTTGGAATGATATTTTGGTATGTATTTTAATTTTGCTGCATTATTGCTAATAGTGGCCTTTAAAGAATATATGTAAAACACCAGAAAGTTTCATCACTCTATTACTAGTTGATTTGCTTCACTTTCTTATATATGATTCATTAAATATTTTATGAAAATCAATTTGGCAAAGATATATATTTTAAATTTTGCCTTTTTTTAAATACCCAGTGATTAGTTTTCCCTCACAAATGAGAATATAAGATCTATAAACTATAATAGTATTCTATTTTAAAGAGGTTTCTTTTGGGGGTTGGGGGGTAGGATGATCGTGGGGTGGGGGAAATATAAACTTAGTAAAGATAGTTGAATGATCCAAAAATATGAAGAATCCAGATTCTTTTTCTCTGGCATTGAGCTTCTCTTTGAATTTCAATATGTTCCTTATAAATTACAGGAGTCTTAATTTACCTACTTTGAAAGTGGCAGACTCTGAACTTTAACTTTTGATAAATTATAGAAAATAAAATACCCTGATGAACAATAAGCAATAACTACTTTGTTAATAAAAAATGTTTTAGCTAAGTCATATTGTTTCAAGTGCAGTATACATAATTAAAATATTATCAGCACCCAGGCTGCTGATTATATAGATCATGTGTAAAGCAAGTGATGGTATAGGTTTTGAGGTTAAGTTTGTGGATATTGCACAAGAGTTGTTCCTTGTATGGAGCTAGTTTATTTTTAGAATTCAGCTTTACAGTTTGGTTCCTCAAGTACCATGCTAATGTAATAAATGGAACCAACTAGGCAAGTGTGGTTTTTTTGATTGACTGGTTCTGAAGGTAGAAAATGTTTAGCGTGAAATAAAAGTAGCTTCTTGAAACTTTTTATACAGTCATGTACTGCATGATGATTTTTAGTCAACAGTGGACTACATTGATGGTCCCGTAAGATTATAGTAGATGATACAATAATGATCCCATAAGATTGTAATAGATGATAAACAAAAAGGTTATTTTCAATGTGGAAAGAAAAGGTCAGACTTGACTTCAGTGTTGAATTTACTACTAGTGCTGGGTGGCTTAGAGGAGGCTCTCAGATTGCTGTCCACCAGCTGTGTGCCAGGCCACTGCTGGGGTTGGAGTTGGAGAGGGAGCTAGAGCTGGGGAAGAGGGAGCCCAGAGCTGCCTGCCCCAGCCCCTGCACACACAGGTGGTGTACTCATGTAAGCACATGTGCATGTGCACGCACACACACTTTCCTGCACACACTCACATTCATTCTCTTTATCTCTTTCCTTCCAGTCTGATTCTTCTCTCCGTCTCCTCCCTCTCCCTCCCAATGTTATAAGTTCTCATCTCAAGCTTTCTCAGTCTCTTTTGATCTCTGCTCTCTTCTCCTTTCTCTTCTTCCCCCTGTCCCTTCTGATGTCCATTCTCCCTCCAGTGATGCTTCAGTCCACAGCCCTCTTCTTGCCTTCCAAATGCACACTCACACACAGACACACATTTTTATACCACATTTTTACTGTTTTACTGTACTCTTTCTATGATTAGATATACAAATGACATTAAGTTACCATTACCTACATTATTCATTACAATAACATACTGTACAGGCTTGTAGCTTCGGCACACTAGGCTATACCTTATAGCCTTTGTGTATAGTAGGCTGTACCATTTAGGTTTGTGTTAGTGTGCTCTATGATGCTTGCAAAATTACAGAATTACCTGATGATACGTTTCTCAGAAAATATCCCCCATTGTTAAATGACATATGATTGTAATTTAGTTTGTTAAGGATCTTAGTAGGTTAAATTGTAATCCATGTATTTGATTTAGAGGCTGATCAAACTGTTTGAATTAATCCATACCTTTTTCATCTCTTGTTATTTTATATCTTCAGGTAAAGGTAGTCCTTGATAATACCATTTTAGTGGGGGAAGAAAGTTAAAGTGGTTGGCTCAAAAATATATTTCTTACATTTAACAATGCATTTTGTTAACATGCTCCCCCCATTCTCCCCAACCTCCTGAATGAACAGGTTATCAGACCTGAGATACAGGAAATAACTCTTTTTGGATCTGTTTTTTAAGTAATGATCAAGTCCCTCAATAGTTTATTAGATTAGATTATTTTTTGCCTTTGTGTAGCCACCAACAATAGTATGCAGCATCTGCAAAAAGGATGGCCATTCAAAAAATGATTGCCCGGAGGATTTCAGGAAAATTGATCTAAAACCTCTGCCACCAATGACAAGTAGATTTCGGGAAATACTTGATTTAGTATGTAAAAGATGTTTTGGTAAGTCTTGTATTATTAGAACTCCTGAGACTAGTTTCTTTCTTAGATTTTGAGTATCTTTTTTCTTATTTAAAAATTGTTTGCTTATATTTGTTTTGATAGAAGTTTTTGAATAGTTTAGAGATCCAGCTGTAGATATTCACTAAGTGCCTACTGAGTGCAGGGCACTGTGGTAAATGGCAAGGGGAATAAAGAGTCTGTATGTGTTACTTTTAAGGAGCTTAGACTTTGGATTTGTGCTGTCTAATATGATAGCCACTGGCTATTTAAATTTAAATTAATTAAAATTAATGGAAATGAACACTTAAGTTCCTCAGTTATACTAGCCACATCTCAAGTACTGAATAGCTACATGTATTCTAGTAGCTATTGTATTGGACAGTCTGAAGAACATTTTTATCATTGCAGTGTTTTTACATAGTGCTGCTCTAGGTGGATATATAAGACATGTATGAACATTGCCATAATGGGAAGCAGAATGTGTTACATGCTATAGTAATAGTAAACAAAAAGTGGTGCAAATACAATTTTAACTGGGATATATCAGAGGATTTGTAATTAATGATGTGGCATTTGAGTTGGACCTTGAACTGCATTTTCAGGCATAGATGATTATGCATAAAGGCAAAGGGAGAATTTAGGAGAATAATTGCCTTAGATTTGGTAAGGTATAAGAAAAGCAATAGAGGGAGATAAGGCTCTAAAGATTTTTTGGGGAAAGACATATGTATATGGTCTTATTTAGAACAATAAGATGAGTATAAATGAAACGACTAGAAAACTGCAAGGACACTGCAAACTAAACTGGCAAAGCAGTTTGGAGAACTAAGGAAATTTAGTTAGGGAAAGGTCTTTGAAGACTGATTGGGCAGCTTATATGGAAGATGTGCATTTTGACCAGGCATTTGTAGCAACTGTTAGATTTTAGTGGATTAGGCGCCTAGTGTAACAATACAAGTATGAGTCTACCAGGAGGGTAAAACAAGCATGTATGTGGGAGAGAGTGGAGTATCTGAAGAAAACAGTATTAAATAATAAGTAGAAGTAAATATATTTTGTAGATATTTCATAAAGAAAATTATGGGAAATGTATATAGATTTATAAAAATTATTTTTTTACTGTTCTTCTGCCCTTTCCTTCCCTAGTAACATTTATAATTTTAATATTCTTAGAAGTTAACAAATAATAAAAAAGTTCAAGTAAAGTTTTTAGGGTAAAATATTGAAGATTCTTTCAGATTTTATTTTCCTTTTCTTTTTTAAATTTAGATGAGTTATCACCACCTTTCTCTGAACAACACAACAGGGAACAAATTTTAATCAGCTTGGAAAAGTTTATTCAAAAAGAATATGATGGTATGTCATATGTTAAAAAATTGATGATTTTGTTATTCCAGTTACCTGGTTTGAGTTTCATTCATTTATTTAAAGTGTTTATTGAATAGTTAAATGTTAGATGCCATTGTAGGTGCTGGGATTACAGTGCTGATAAAAGAGGTGACACCTGCTCTCATGAAGCTTATATTAAGAGTGGGAGACAGATAGTTACATAAAAAATATGTATGTGATATAAGATCAGGAAATAATAAATGTGCTATTAAAGGCAGGAGTTAAAAGGATAGTGTTGGGTTGTTATGGTTGTTTTCTGAGAAGGTGACATTTGAGCAGAGCCATGAATAATCTGAAGGAACAAGTTATATGAATATCTATGGAGGGAGGGAACATTCTAGAAAGAAAGAATAGAAAGTACAAATACCCCAGGACTGGATTATATTTGGTATGTTTGAAGGCCAGCCAGAAAATCAGTGTGGCTGGAGTGGAGTGTTTGAGGTAGATTGTGCTAGACAGATGAGGTCAGAGAGGTATCCTAGAGACTGGATCATTAGGGTCTTCTAGAAGTTGGTAGAAAGACTTTGAATTTTGAATGTCTAATGAGGAGCTTCTGGAGGATTTTACCACTTAACAGGTGACATGATCTGAGAGAACAGTATAGATTCCTAAGTAAAGATGCAAGCAAAACATTTAGAAGGCTGTTGTCATACGTTCAGATGAGATGTAACAGTGATTTAAAAGAGTAGATGAGAAGCGGTCAAATTTAGGATGTATGTTGAATGTAGAGCCAGCCGGATTTGCTGATGCATTACGTGTGAGTAGTAAGGAAAGGAAAGGAGTTGAGGATGGTTTCAAGGTGTTTAAGTCTGTGATTAGATTGTGCTGTTTAACTGAGATGGCAAAAATAGTGGAAGGAGCAGGTTTTAAGTATAAGGTTGAAGAATTAAGAGTTTTTTTTGCCAAATATTTTAGGAAAGAATAGAGTTGATTTATAATTAGAATGAACTTGTACTTTTAAAAGATAATCTGTTATGTGCTATAAGATTCCACTTTTTAATATTTGCTAGTATATAAAGTATTGACCAAATCTGAGTCCCTATTATATTAAACTGATGCACATGTTTATTTGCTCATGAATATAGCTTTTTTTATATCTTTCAGTTATCATTGAAATTTCAAGTAGGGTGTCAGAATTGAATTAGATAATTAAGTCTTGAAAATATAGAATTTGTTATCTAAATGTATAGTCTACAAGAATTAATAGAAAGAAAAACCCAATCCCCATTAAGTCATAGCTTGTTTGAAGTGTCATCTGTAGTGAATGATACTAAGAATGAGAAGATAACCCTATCCTAATTTATATCAAACGGATTAATGATTTATTTTGGGAGGAGAATTAATTCCATGTGTAATGTTGGATTGGCCAAAAAGTTTTTTGCGTAAGGTGGCTGTGTAGTATTGTGTAGTTGTCTTTAACTTAATTTGAAACAATTTCATTAGATTTTATTGTGACATATCAAAGTGCTGTCATATCAAAGTACATTAAAAACA
This sequence comes from Tonatia bakeri, assembly GCA_004024845.1. NCBI lineage: Eukaryota > Metazoa > Chordata > Mammalia > Chiroptera > Phyllostomidae > Tonatia > Tonatia bakeri. The sequence goes on along the minus strand of PVIA01000150.1, from coordinate 193,933 downwards.
AAAGTAAAATTGGTGAATTTTTGTGCAGCTATTTTATTTTTTCTTAAGATTTTATATGTTTTTAGTGAGAGGGGAAGGAAGGGAGAAAGAGAGAAAACTGAATGTGTGGTTGCCTCTTGAGTGACCCCTACTGGGGGCCTGGCCTGCACACCACACATGTGCCCTGACTGGGAATCTAACCAGCAACCCTTTGGTTCACAATCCCGCGCTCAATCCACTGAGCTATGCCAGTACTTGTGTAGCTATTTTAATATTGAAGATGAAAGAAAATAAGCAACATTTTTGGCATATTATGCTTTATTATTTAAGAGAGGTAAAAACACAACTGAAACTCAAAAAAAAAGATCTGTATGGAGAAGGTGCTGTGACTGATTAATGTGTTAAAACTGGTTTGTGAAGTTTTGAGCTGGAGATTTCTCGCTGGATAATGCTCCACAATTGGGTAGAGCAGTTCAAGTTGATTGTGATCAAATTGAGACACTACTTGTGACAGTCAGTGTTTTACCACACGGGAGATTGCTGACATATTCAAAATATCCAAATCAATAAAGTTATTGGTGGAAATGAAAAATGTGTCTTATTTTACGGAAAAAAACCATATGGACTTTTTGGCTAACCCAATACTAATGTGATATTTATTTGTATACTACTTGAATGTGCCTTGAAAAAACTAGTTTATTCCCAAGACAAATCTCTAAATACTGATCTTAACTATTGGTAGTAATATTGAGAATGAATAAAAGTAGATAAACTTAACAAGAAAGTTGAAAGAATCTAAAGGACTTGGTGGTTTTTTGGATGTGGACGTTGGGAGAGAGGTGTTAATCACACATACAAGTATATTTTTAACTTGGGCAGTTGAGTTAATCATGATACTATTTGCTGAGCATAAGGATTATATGAATAATAGGTTTGAGATAAAGTTCATGGTTTACTTTTGACTTGTTGAATTTATGATGTCTGGAAAATGGAAGAAGCTGTTAGATATATGGTTGTGGAATCTTGGGTCAAAGATCTGTGCTTTAAATGAGTATTTTGGAATTTCTCGGTATATCTGTCAATGGTGGGTAATTTTAAGTCATAGAAGTGGACAAGATCGTCTGTGTTAAGCCATAAGTAGGTAATAGAAGAATCCTTTTTCTTGTTAATTATAAAACTTTTGATTTATTTATTAATTTTTTTTGCTTAGAAAAGGCAAGATTGTGCTTATTTGGCTCTTCTAAGAATGGATTTGGATTTCGGGATAGTGATCTGGATATTTGTATGACCCTGGAAGGCCATGAAAATGCAGAGGTAAGAGTTAGTGTTTAGAAAGGGATGTGGAAATTTATTTTCTTCTAGTGATGAATCTATTTTTAAGTTTGTATGTAGTATTGATAAAAGTGTATGGTGTCATTCTTTGTTGTAAATATATTAGCAATAACAGTGTTTAAAACATAAAGGGATTAGCATTATTATCTTAAGACATTAAAATATTTAAATAAGTAAATTTGCTGTTTAAGTAATTTTATAATGCAAAAAACATGTCATTGAGAGTTATAAGTGCTTATAATAAATTTTTGGAAAAGTTAGTAAGTCTTCCATAGAGTTGGAATTTTTTTACTAGAACCAGTGAGAAGCTGATGCTTCAGTTCAGTAGTGCATGTTGATCTCACTTACTCTGTCTTTTCATATTTCTTCCATTAGGTGATGTCTTTATATCACTAAAGATAGAAAATAAAGGTGGACATCTAATTTATAAATGGCTTGTGTTCTACAAACTCATTACAGTTTTGGGGTACTCAGAACACATTTTCTTTTCCATAGAAACAATGTTATACATGATTTGTTCTAGTATAGTTCTACAGTGAAAGAGGCTGATAGGAAAAAGTATTGTTTATTTGAAATACGGTATCAAGGGAGAGCTCTGTGAATACCCTGGACTGCCAGAAAGACAAAAAGGGAGTCCTATAGTAAATTAAGCCTGAAACATTGCTGGAAGCAAAATGACAAAACTGAAACTTTCCTACTTTGGGCAGCACATTATGCAAAATCAGGTTTGTTTTGGCGAAGTCATAATGCTACAAGAAATAGAAGGCAGCAGAAAAAGAGGAGGACCAAATATGAGGTGGATTGACTTCAAAGAAGAAGGCCATAGGCATGAATCAGCAGGAGCTGAGCAGGACTATTAAGGACAGGACATTGTGGGCGTAACTTATTCATAGGATCTCCGGGAAGGCAGAGCTGACTCGATAGCATATAACACAAAGGATAGCTTTGAGAAACTCATTTTGGGCGAGGAGGGGAATTAACATTTGTTGACTCCCCACTATACACTTTACATACGTTATCACATTTCACTTTTAAAACCACCTTCGAGGTAGATAATTTCCCCCATTTTACAGATGAGGAAACTGAGGCTTTGAGAGATAAACTGACTTGCCCAAGTTCACAGCTAGTAAAATGTTGGAGCCGGGATTCATACCCAGGTCTGTCTGACTCCAGAGTTCATGCTCTTTCCATTGTATTTCACTGTTTCTCTGTAATTTATTTAACCCACAATGTAGCTGAAATATAGTACTAATAGTACTGTAGAACCTAACCACTACTTCCTGAAATCGAAAGCTTTCTGAGTTCCACAGTGAGATGCCAGGAGCAGACCTTCCCCAGAGCAGTCTCATCAGTAAGAGTGGATACTTGGGCTTTTCTTCTTTGTGTACAGGCCTCAGCAGTGAGAAAAAGATTGCCCAAACTCCAGTAAAGAAAGGGGCTGATTGGATGGGGAAGAAGTGTCCTAGGTCTTCCTAGCAGCAACTTGAAAAGGAGGGGATCTCTATAGTTGCTTTTTATTTTTTTTTAAACCAGCATAGCTATTGCTATTTATGTTTCAAAATCAGGGACTGCTTGCAAGATTGGGGAGAGGCCACGCTTCTGGCATCTATAGTGGTGTCAGTATAGCCTCTGCTGTATTATAAAAGAATTCAGCAGAATCGTGTACCTATGCGTTTTTCAAATAATTTTTTCAAAAGATAATTGTTAGAACCAACCAGAGTAGAGGTGGCACCAGTGTCTGGTAGATCTTATTTCTGGCTCTAAGTAAATGCTTCTGGTGCTAACATCTTGCTCTATAAAGAAACTGAAAAGTTGTAAATATTTTAGTTCTTCTTAAATTAACTTCTACTCAGTGCTATTTACATTTTTAAGAGCAAGAATTATGGGAATAGAAAAAAGTTTTTATTCAGGGAAGAGGTTAGGGTTTTAGGTATCTTCTATGTAAAATTTAATAATCATACTTCTAATTACTAAGGGTTTATGTATTATGTATAATCTGTGCTGTTCACACTGTAAGGTTGAAACAGTGAAAAAGAATACGTTTTTTTTCCAGATGAGCCATAATTGAAAACTTAATATTTAGCACAAATTTATATCATTGCATCGTAAAGAGGAAAATAAACTCACTTTATTATGTGTTAATTAGTAACTAAAGTTTCCCTTGAAATCTCCAAGTGAAGCTGCAAGGACTACCACTTTCTTATAGTGGAAAAGGAGCATGTTGGGGATATACAAAAGTGATTTTAGTAGTAAGTGTGGGCATGATGTAAATACCCATTAGCTTAATGCAGTGAATTTATAATGTCGTTATCTTCCCTGTTTCTTATGTTATGGATATTGTTACTATATCAACTCTGTTGTCTAGTTTTAAAAAGATCACATTTAAATTTTAAGAGGGTAAGAATTTTCCTGAAGGAGTAGATTCTAGTTATAAAAGGATTATTTGTATTTTATCAACATAATAATAATAAATAGCTCACAGACTTAAAGTGCTTAGTTTGTGCCAAGCATGCTGGCAAATGCTTTACATACATGTCTCATGTAATCCCTCTAATTATTCTACAGGGCAGGAGTGTATGATTATCTTGATTTTATAGAATAGTAGTATGAAGCTCAGAGAAATTAAGAATCTTGTCAAAGTCCCATAACTCTTCAGTACTTAGTTTAAGATTTAAATTCAAGTTTGCCTAAATTCAGAGTGTATGTTCTTAATCACCACACTCTTTTACCTTCAACAAACCCATCTGTAGTTGTTTATTCATGTATTTGAAAACATTATCCTCTTGTCTTTGTGCTTCTCAAACTTAACGTGGATGTGAATTACTTGGGGATTTTGTTAAAATGTAGATTATGATTCGTTAGACTGAGGTGGGGCCTGAGATTCTGCATTTCTTTTGTTTCCAAATGATGCTGATACTACAGGTTTATGCACCACTTACTTGAGTAGAAGGTTATATAGCGCTTATGGCTAGAGATTTTAAATGCTAATATTAAGTGCCTCGATTAAAGTAGAATTTCTACAAGGTCCAGTTGAGTCAGACCTATTTTATTCTTTCTTTCTTTCTTTTAGAAATTAAATTGTAAGGAAATAATTGAAAATTTGGCAAAAATTCTTAAGAGACATCCAGGTATGAATTTTAAATTATAACTTTAAAACAACAAAATATTTTTTTAGCTTTGTGAAAATTATTTCACCTAGTGAAGTTTTATTTTTAATCAGGTTTAAGAAACATTTTGCCTATAACTACTGCCAAAGTGCCTATAGTAAAATTTGAACACAGACGAAGTGGTTTAGAAGGCGATATCAGTTTGTATAATACATTGGTAAGTTTCTCTTTCTTATAGACCCAGGTATGTTTTACACTTATTGAAAAAGTTTATAGATCATTGACCATACCTTTGTATTTAAAGCTTTTAAATGTGAGCAGTTATAAGGAGGGAAAATCATCTTGATATTTCTTTCTGATTGAAAATTAGTTTTTGTGTGACTAATTTATAGGTATTTCGAGTTTTATATTTATATATTCTATTTGGGATGTATTATATCTTTCCATTTGATTTTTAGAGATAATTTTAATAAATTTGAAATGCTTTCAAATATGTAATTATTTTTCAGGCTCAACATAACACAAGAATGCTGGCTACTTATGCAGCTATTGATCCCAGAGTGCAGTACTTGGGATATACTATGAAAGTATTTGCAAAGGTATTTATTATTAATACTGACCTTCTTTGTTGTAAAGACTAATGGTAGTTAAAGTGAAACATACTAATGTCAGAATTGTGAAAAATATTTTCTGAGTTTTGTTTACCTGAATTTTTAAAAAGAAATACTGAATTTTAAATGGTTTAAATTTTTATCTATTAGAGAGGGTAATTCTTAATTTTTCTCCTGTGTGTGCTCCAGTCCCATATGAGCACTCTTGAAAATTTCTAATTGGTAAAATTTCTTAATGTGATAATGATGTTCAGTTCTAGGCATGGTAGTTGGCATACCATCCTAGTTAAGAAGAATCTCTGGGTTAGGAAATCTGATAACAATTTTCCAGCCGAGAAAAGAAACAGTGCGAACAAAACCCTATTTACTTTCATAACACTTACAATACTGAGTTTGGTTTTCTTTCTTCTTTTTTTTTTTGTTTAGTGTGTAAACTCCATGAAGGTAGAAACCTATTCAGACCTAGTTCAGTATAGTGCCTGATTTGTGGTAGATGATCAGTTAATAGTTAACTTTACAGATATGTTTGTGGAAAGGTTTGTAGGTGAGTGACTAAGTCACATTTTCGGTTCATTAAGCCTGCCCTTTGATTGGAGAGACACATTTGTTTAGGTAACCTTGTACATGTCTTTGTGGACAGAGGTCATCTTAGAAAAGAAGGATATTGATAGAGCTACATTTTTAGCTTAATGTCGTAAAATTTCTCCAACATGATAGTTCTCCCATGGAGTTGTTATAATGAAAACAAGTGGTTCATGTGAAGGAAATAATTCGTCTGCATTAATATAATTCCTCAGCTAAAGTTTTACTCAAGGGAAGTCTCTGACGATTCATTTAGGGTTTTTTTTAAAAATCTTCGTCCAAGGATATACTTATTGGTTTTAGAGAAGGAACAGAAACGTCCATCAGTTGCCTCCTGTATGAGTCCTGACTTGGGATCGAACCTGCAACTTAGGCATGTGCCCTGACTGGGGGTAGAACCCGCACCCTTTTGGTGTGCAAGAACAACACTCCAGCCAGCTAAGCCACCTGGCCAGGGCTAGTTTTTAATTAAAAAACATTTTCTAAAATATCCAACATATTTGTGTTGTTCAGAACTCAAAAAGTCTGAAGGGGTTTATAGTGGAAAATCTCCTTTCTACACCCATCACCTAGCTAGTCAGGGCCTCTTGCTGGAGGTACCTGTTGTCAAAAGTTCTCCTCTGAGAGTTCTTCCAGAAATATACCAGTACATATGTTTTCTGCCTTACCCTGGTGTGGCTTAGCTGGTTGGCATGTCATCCTGTAACTGAAAGGTCATGAGTTTGATTCCTAGTCAGGGCACATGCCTAGGTTGCAGTTTTGGTCCCTGGTCGGGGTGCATGTGAGAGGCAACCGATCAACGGTTTTCTCTTTCCCATTGATGTTTCTCTCCCCCTTTCTCTCCCTTCCTTACCCTCTCTCTAAAATCAGTAAGTGTGTTCTTGGGTGAGGATTAAAAAGAAAAAATTTCTTATCTCATTTTTAGTATAGGTATAAACACACTGAAAACAGTGTTTTGTACTTTGATCTTTTTTTTTTACTGAGCAGTAGATATTAGAGATTATTTTTATATGTACAGAAGAACTTCTTTGTTTTTTAGAAACTGCCTAATATTCCGTGTGTGGATACTCATCAGGTTTTAAAATCTGTGGTTTCTGATGAGCCTTAAGTTGTATGATTTTTTTGCTACTAAAACAGTTCTACGATATAAAAAAAAACCCCACTTCTTATTTAGTCATTTTACATGTTTTTTTGGCATATTTGTTGGTGAATTCTTAGAACAGAACTGCCAGATTAAAGGAAATGTGCTTTGGTAATTTTGATATTGCCAAATTATTTTTCATAGAGTTTATGCTCATTTATACTTTCATTTGTAATGTATAGATGCCTTATTTACTTATATCCTCTATGACAGTTTGTTATTGAACTTTTGGATATTTGCCAGTTTACTGGGCTAAAAAAAAAATTGTGTCTCAAAGTAGTCAATATTTCTGCATGGAGTAAGATTCTGAAGTTTTTTTTCAATCATTGTTAATGTTTCTTTAGCGATGTGATATTGGCGACGCTTCCAGGGGAAGTTTATCTTCATATGCTTATATCCTTATGGTGCTGTACTTTCTACAGCAGAGAAAACCACCTGTTATCCCAGTTCTACAAGAGGTAAGTGTTTTAAGAAAATTATGGAGTTTATTGTGAAAACAAGTGATCTAAACACATAGGTCTTGCTTATTTAGTTCATTAGATTGTGAAGGATTTTCCCATTATGACCTTCTAAGTTTTCTTCTTTCATTTAATAGTATAATCAAACCATGAACCTTTTTGAAAATTTATTATAGGAGAGTGTAGACTACCAAAAGAATATCAAATGAACAGTACTATTGAATGTCTATTGCGGCATTTTTGTATTTTACAGTCAGAATTCTGCAGATCATTATGAAATGTATACCATGATCCATGACCTCATATGTTAGTCTCTCAGATGCAAATACATACTTTTTTTCTGTCCATAGTATTCTCTCCTTTTCCTTGGCAAGGAATCTTGATTTATTTCTGTTTATAATTTGGTCAGCTTTGTGAAATTTGATTGAGAGAAAACCCAAGGAAATTCTTCCTCATCTCTGTAAGGTCATATTAATTAATTGTAGTAAGCCGAAGAGTATACATCAAAAGAAACAGATTACACTCATTCACTCAGACTTGGTGACTCATGGAGTTCCATTTTACAGACAGTTTATATTCTCTGAAACAGTTACAAAGCAGTTTTTAATTATCTATTGGTTCCTCCTCATTCTTGGCACAGAGTGGATTTGCACACATTAGGGAAGATGCAATTCTAATTTCTGAGAAAGGGAGAGAAGCATCAGAGTTGTTTGGTAAATCACATATTTTGGTCTCACATGAAGTTTGATAGTCATGTCAAAGAAGAAAATCACAAAATAGCAAGCCCTATTGTGGGTGTCAGATGGCCTTAGTAAGCTTTAAAAAGTTCTAAAGAATGCCCTGTGGTTTTGCAGCATTTTCTTCCCTTTTTTAAACAAACAGTGGAAGAGAAATAAAAACTTTAAATATCATTTTCTAGCAGAAAATTTTAAGTTGCTGAATCTATGTTGAGTGATTTTTTTTTTAAACAAGGTTGTTCTCTATTATTTAAAATTTAGCATGAATTTATTAGGCCTGCCAGTGTCAAGATCACTCTCTATATTAGTCTAGTTGTTGTCAAGGCTTTAAATTTGGGGATATTGCATTATTGCCTTAGTGATATCATAGCAGCCATTTGCTATGACTTTGACAGAATACTATGCTTAAACAAAATGGAACACCGATTATAATAGTTTGTCTGTGTTCTCATTATATTACACATGGATGAGGAGCCAATGAGGCAGCATGATATATAATGGGAAGAGCAGGGCATGATTTTGGAGCCAGAAATAATTGGTGTGAATCCTAATTTTGATATCTTGGCCTTCAAAAAGGTGCCTGACCACCATTACTCTGAGTTTCATCATCAGTAAATATGTAATAATGGTATTATTTTAGTGTTAATGTAAGAGACAAAGACATCGAATACCTTTGAATGTAGTAGGTACTAAAGTAGGTGTCATAAATGGTGGTTGCTTTTATTATTATTAATTGTTATTATCATTAGCAGCTTTACTAATATTATTGGAAAAATATAGGGAGGATTGTCATAGCCTACTTCAAGAACTCTCCCATTATCTGCTTAACAGACAATGATTGATGAAATGACAGTCCATGGAATGTTTTCCATCATAATGAACTGTGATTGTGGGGGGCTTTGTGATACATATGAACTGATGATATATGGATTTTTGCTTCTGGCCCTTTTTGCTTGTCATATGGGACCCCATTGTCCATTGCTCTGGCATCATTTAAATATTGGTCATTGGCATCGATCAACTTTTAAGGGTAAGGATATGTTTAATGAAGCTGATGATCTTTGACTACATTTTTTATTGAACCTAAACTTTAAGTGACTGGGTATAAATAAGGCTCTGCTAAGAATGTTTTTTGTGGTCAACAACACAAAATTCTTTAGGTCAAAAGGAGCTTTTCTAAACAATGATTTTGCTGTATTTTAGCAGATCATCCTAAGTAAAAGTAAATTTTCACTTAAAAATTAATAAGTATTAGGGAATGTTATTTGCATTTGATATTATGAACTGCTGTGTTTTCTTAAAAATTACATTTGAATGGGTGAGCCAGTTGCTAAGTGAAACAAACCAGTCACAGATGGACAAATACAGTATGATTTCACTTACATGAGGTGCTTAGGATAGTCAGATTCATAGACAGTAGAATGCTGGTTGCCAAGGGCTGCAGGGAGGAGAGAGAAATGGGTAATTATTGCTTAATAGGTTCAGAATTTCATTTTTGGAAGATGAAAAGAATTCCGTGTGTAGATGGTAGCACAGCAGTGGGAATGTGCTGAGTGCCACTAAATAGTACACTCAGAGTAATTAAGATGGTGAATTTTGTTATGTGTATTTCACCGTGACTAAGAAATTACAACTTAAATATAGTAGTAGATATTAAAATATCACAAAAAGGAAGTAAATACAGAAATGTACAGGATTATTCCTTGTACAAATATGATTAACTTGTTTGGTGAGGTTTTAGAGGGAGGAATTAGTGCTTGAGTGGAGAATGATTGATGTTGAAAGAAAGAGAAAAGAGAAGAGAGAAATGGAAAGAGTGTGTGTGTGTGTACACAAGAGAAAGAGAAGATATGGTTAGTGCTTGTAAGGGCTGAGACAGTGGAAAAGGTAGGCATTGTGAAACAAGAGTTTATAAAACCAGGTAAATCAGTAATTAAATACCCTCTAAGGCCTACAAGTCCCCTTTACTGTGTTATCAGCCAATATATTTGGGTTTGGATCATAGTTGTTACTCAAAAGTAAGAATTCTCTTAAAAAGACTCAAGTTCCAACGAGATACCATGTGTCATTTCCCTGTAGTACATATAATAGCATCAAATATTCTGACCTCTTTAAAACCTACATTTCTTTTTCGATGGCAGAATCCCATGTATTTTGTTTTAGATAGTAATATCTGTAATTTCTCTTTTTTTTGTTTTATGAAATGTCAGAATTTTTGCTAGATGATCTTTGGTAACTGTTTAAGTTATATATAAATATAAAAAAGAACTTACTAGATTAGGTCCCTGGAAACTTTTATGTAAATAATGCTTACAGAGTAGATATACTCATTCAACAAACATATATTAAGTATTCTCTAATATGACAGGCTTTGATGTAATAGTAGGAATTTTTGTTCCAGAGATAAGTTACAATCTTTGCCTGCAAGAAACTTAAAGTTAAGAATGAAATTAGAGAGACCAGACATGTAGTTGATGTTTTTTTTTAAGAGTTTAAAAAAAATTGCCCTGGCTGGTGTAGCTCAGTGGATTGAGCGCGGGCTGCGAACCAGGTATCGCAGGTTCGATTCCCAGTCAGGGCACATGCCTAGGTTGCAGGCCATGTCCCCCAGCAACCACACACTGATGTTTCTCTCTCTCTCTCTCCCTCCCTTCCCTCTCTAAAAATAAATAAATAAAATCTTAAAAAAAAAAAAGAATTTCATTCAATTCTTATAAAAAAAAAAAAGAGTTTAAAAAAAATTGTTAATTGCTTTGAGGGGGAGTGACAGAGGGACAGAGAGAGAGAGACACAACACACACCAGGGGTAAAACGCACAACCTTAGCATGTTGGGGCTATGCTCTCTAACCAGCCAAGCTACCTGGCCAGAGCTAATTTTATTAATCATTTTCCCATCTAAAATGGAAGAGGCCATGGGGATCACCTTATCTTCTGGTTTTAAAGTATATATTCTAGTAAGCTCTTATAAACTCATTTACACATGAGGAGTAGGGTAAAGAAAGATGAGGTATCTTTTCTTCTATCAGAGTACCTTTGCTTTTATGTGTTTTACACTTCTGAACCTTGAGGAAAGTTTCATTTTAGGAAAGGGTATTATAGTTGAACAGAAAGAAAATTTGAAAACAACTAGCCTAATTAATCTTTCATTTTCATTGGGAAAACTGAGGATTTAAGAGCATAATTGTTTTGCCCAGAATCACTACATGCAGGACTATGATAACTACAAATGAGGTCTGCTGACTCTGAACCTGATCTCTTTCTTAAAGCGCCTATAGAAAATAAGTCTCAAAACTGTTAACAGGTTAGTTGTGCCTACACAATCCTCGTATGGGGTACTCTTCTTCCTTAGGACAGTGAATTATTACTCATAATCCATCATGAAGATTTTATAATCTTTATAAGGTGTTAGGGAAAGCTACCTAATTTTCTGTTTTTAAACTAATCAGTAGTGTCCAGGGGTCTTTACAGATTACAAGTACTAGAGCCCTTTACCAAAACAAAATTCCATTGATTTCCTTTGGGTGTACAATCCATAGGTATTATTTATTACGTATTTCTACATCCATGATCCTTGGATGAAAGTGCTGTTTTCATTTGTTTTTGCTTTATTAATCTTGGGCTAGATGTGTTTTGACAGGCCAAATAGGTAACATCAAATGGTTCTTTGCTTTTTCAGACACATTTTATTCCTTAGTAATGATGTCAAATTGTACCTTCCTGGCATAGTCGTTTTGGAAGAATTATTTCAATATGTCTATTACAGCTGAATTCTAAAGTGAGGTGAGGGTATTTAGGCTTTTGGGTTGGATGACTTAAAATCTAATAAAAATTATTTTTTATGCAGATCTTTGATGGAAAACAGATTCCACAGAGAATGGTTGATGGATGGAATGCTTTTTTCTTTGATAAAACAGAAGAACTGGTAATTTTTTAATAGTTTTTATGTTATGGAATGCTTACTGATAAATGTTAGGATTTGCCTAATTTAATAATTTTACTTGGATTTGGAGTCCATATTTTGGATAGGTGTAGATATTTCTTTTTCTCTTTTTTTTTCCTCACTTGTAGAAAAAGCGTTTACCTTCACTTGGAAAGAACACGGAAACATTAGGAGAGCTGTGGTTGGGACTGCTTCGCTTTTATACTGAAGAGTTTGATTTTAAGGAATACGTAATTAGCATTCGGCAGAAAAAGCTGTTAACAACTTTTGAGAAGCAGTGGACATCCAAATGCATTGCAATTGAAGGTAGTTATTTAGCTGATATTCAGAAACAGCAAAATGAGAAGCCAATTTTGTTTGGCCAAGGAAATTAAGGGGAAAACTGAAACACATTAGAATTTGGAAGATTTTTTCTTTTGATTTATCGTTTCCATCCTTTAATCTATGATTAAAAAATAATTTGCAGTTTGGATGGTCTAAGTTATATAGTATTAGTCCATAGTCATGGCTACCACATATATTTAATGTTACAGTGAACATAATTCTCAAAAAATAAAAATTTTATTTTCTAGACCCTTTTGACTTGAATCATAATCTTGGTGCTGGAGTTTCTAGAAAAAGTAAGTTTTAAATACAGAAATTCTGTGCTCTTGAAGCTCTTACATATTAAGGTCTGCATCTTTATTGTTTTTTTTTCTTTCTTTTTTCAATAGTGACCAATTTCATCATGAAGGCATTTATCAATGGAAGGAAACTTTTTGGTACTCCCTTTTATCCACTCCTTGGCAGAGAAGCTGTAAGTTTATATAATTTGAAATCTTAATATTTTCTTTTTTCTTAGAGAACTTTTGTTTTACCCCTCTGTCTTGCTCCCAAGCTTCCACCTACCCATACATTAGAGAACTTTTCTTTTTATAGTACAAGAAGCCTACTCCTATTTCTAAGTTGGTGTTAGAAATAGGGAAAGAGATGTTTATAGCACCCTGTATTTTTTTATTGCATTTGTCATGATCCATAGTGAGATATCTGCTAAATTTTGTGTATTTGTTTAATCTGTTAAATTCTATCTCCTCCACTGGGCTATATTTCCATAAGGATGGTCCATATCCATAAGGTTTACCAGTATATCTCCAGTGCCTGTCATAGTGTCTGACAAAGAGGGTGTACCAAATAAGCATTTTTTAAGTATATCTTATTGAGTATGCTTTAACAGTTTTCCCAGGTTTTTTTCCCCTTTTATCACCCTTCTGCCCTGCACCTCCCAACCCTCCAGCATTCTGCCTCCCTTAATTCATGCCCGTGGGTTATACATATATGTTCTTTGACTTCTCTATCTCCTGTACCATTCTTAACCTCTCCCAGTCTATTTCATGCCTATCAATTATGCTTCTTACTCCCTTTCCTCCCCCCACCCCCATTCTTACCCTCCCTCCCACTGAAAACCCTCCATGTGATCTCCATTTCTCTGGTTCTGTTCCTGTTCTAATTGTTTACTTAGTTTTTGTTTCTGTTTTTTTAGGTTCGGTTGTTGATCGTTGTGAATTTATTGTCATTTACTGTTCATAGTTTTGATCATCTTCAATTTCTTAGATAAGTCCCTTTAATGTTTTATATAATAAGGGCTTGGTGATGATGAACTCCTTTAACTTGACCTTATCTGGGAAGCACTTTGCCCTTTCATTTTAAATGACAGCTTTGCTAAATAGAGTAATCTTAGATGTAGATCCTTACCTTTCATGACTTGGATACTTCTTTCCAGCCCCTTCTTGCCTGCAAGGTTTTTGTTTGTTTTTTTTTTTTAAATCCTTATTTATTTTTAGAGAGGGGAAGAGGAGAAACATCAATGTGTGGCTGCCTCCCGTGTGCCCCCTACTGGGGACCTGGCCTGCAACCCAGGCATGTGCCCTGACTGGGAATCGAACCAGCGACCCTTTGGTTCGCAGACTGGCACTCGATCCACTGAGCCACACCAGCCAGGGTGCCTGCCAAGGTTTTTTGTTTGTTTGTTTGTTTGTTTTAAGAAATTAGCTGACAGTTTCATGGGAAATCCTTTGTTAGGTGATTCCTTTCCTTTTGCTACTTTTAAGATGCTATTTTTATCTTTAATCTTTGGTAACTTAATGATGATGTGCCTTGGTATGTTGTGTTCCCCTTTGGGTCCAACTTCTTTGGACCTCTCTGGGCTTCCTGGTCTCGTATGTGTATTTCCTTTGCCAGATTGGGGAAATTTTCTTTCATTACTTTCATTCAAATAAGTTTTCAATGTCTTGCTCTTCCTCTTCTCCTTCTGGTACCCATATGATTCAGATGTTGGAAAGTTTAAAGGTGTTATAGAGGTACCTAATCCTCTCCTCATTTTTTTTGAATTGTTGTTTTTTCATTCTGTTATGGTTGAATGTTTTATTTCCTTTGTTCCAGATCATTGATTTGAGTCCCGGTTTCCTTCCCTTCAGTGTTAGTTCCCTGTATATTTTCTTTTATTTCACTTTGTATACCCTTCCCTTCACTTCTTCCTTTATTTTGTGTCCATACTCAATAATTTCTGTGAGCATCCTGATTACCAGTGTTTTGAACTCTGCATCTGATAGGTTAGCTATCTCTTCGTTGCTTAGTTCTTTTTCTGGAGTTTTGATCTGTTCTTTCATTTGGGCCATATTTCTTTGGCACGCATGTTGCATTGTAAGGGGTACAGCTTTATGTATTCACCAGGTCAGGGAAACCCACTTTGCTCTGTTGTGGTGCTATATGTTGGGGAGGGGTCAGAGAGGGAACAATGCCACTTGCTTGGCTCTCGACCTGCTTTCAAGAGACTGGCAGTTTCTCCTGCTGCCACAACCCCCAGGGGATTTTATATCCAGAGATTCTGAGGCTTTATTTTCATAGCACTGGAACTTTGGGTTGCATGGTCTGTCTCCCTCCCCAGTTGTTCCTCCTGGTTTATCTGAATGGGAATGTGGGTCTGCCCAGTTCACCAGCTACTGCCTTGCCTTGGGTCTTCTCTGCCTTCGCTGCCTATTTCTGCCCATCTTAACCACAGATAGGTTGGTTGTCTCCAGTTTTAGTTCTTTTTCTGGGGTTTTATTCTATTCTTTGATTTGGGCCACATTTCTTCTATCTCTTCAAATTGGCAGTGTCCCTGTGTTTGTTTCTGAGTATTAGAGCTGCTTTGACTTTGTCTTCATAGTGTGGCCTATTGTCAAAAAGGCATCCATTTGGATGCATGTGCCTTCTTTAAGTTCTTGGTTTTTGGACTTCCATACAGTTCGATTTTCTAACAGTTCTGGGATATTCATTTTGAGATTTACTTTAATGCTTGTGGTTGGGTAAGGAGGGGAAGTGTTTCTGCCTACTAATCCATCTTGATCAGATGTTACTATCTGGCACTTTATAGAAAAGTTGCTGACCCCAAGTCTAGGTCACCTTAACTGGGTGGATAAAGAGATTCAGAAATAGAATGGATACAGTTTGGTGATTAAGTACAGGTTATGGGTGAAGGAGAAGTAGTTCAGGATTTTCCTTGGTTTCTGCCTTAATCAACGGGGTGAATTGAAAAAGGCCGCCCTATCTGGTGTGGCTCAGTGGATTGGACGTGGGCCTGCAAACCAGATGGTTGCTGATTTGATTCCCAGTCAGGGCACATGAGAGGCGACTACACATTGATGTTTCTCTCCATCCTTTCTCTTCTCTCTAAAAGTAAATAAATAAAATCTTTAAAAAATTTGTAAAAATGTAAAAAAAAAAAAAAGAAAAAGGCCTTCATTTTGTCATGGCAGAAAATATGAGGATGATTTTATTTAGCTACATTGATTTTATCAGTAGTAAGTGAAGAATTTTTTAAAATAATGCTTTATTGAACTATAATTCACATACTGTATGATTCACTCATATAAAGTGAGCAGTAAAGTGATTTTTAGTATATATGTAGGATTGTGCGTCACCACCGAAATCCTAAGTTTAGGATATTTTGTTCTTTCTCAAGGAAGCCCCTGTCCCTGTTAGCAATCAAGTCCTATTCCTCTTCTCGCCCACTCCCCAAACCACTAATCTAGTTTTAGTCTCTGTAGGTTTGTCTGTTCTGGATATTTCATATAAGTGGAATCATAGAATGTGTAGCCTTTTTTTTTTTTTTACTAGCTTCTTTCTTTTAATATAATGTCTTTAGGGTTCATTCATGTTGTAGCATGTACTAGAACTTAATTCCTTTTTGTGGTTGAATTGATATATCACATTTTATGTATCCATTCACTTTTTGGACATTTGTGTGTTTTTTAGTTTTGGCTGTTACAAGTAATACTGCTGTGAATATTTATGTCCACATTTTTGTCTGGATGTATGTTTTCATTTTGGGGCTATATATACCTAACAGTGGAATTGCCGGGTCATTTTGAAAAATTCATGTTAACTTTTCGTAGGAGCTGCTAAACTGTTTTCTAAAGCAGCTGTGCTATTTTACATTTCCACCAGCAATATATGTGGGTTCCAGTTTTTCTGTATCCTCATCAATATTTATTATTATAGGCATTCTAGTGAGTTTGTCTTCTTCTACTTTTATCCCTGACTTTAGATAGATTTGAAGAGCACTAAGTAGGTATGTTTTCTTGCCTTTCAGAGATACGGGTACTGTCAGGACAAACTAGTCTTTGTAATAGTGCAAAACAAAGCTAAAGGAAAGCAAGGTACTTGCATAAAGCAAAAATGAACGTGGTTCTTCTAAGACTTTGGAAAATGATTTACTTGTTTCCCTACCTCTTTAGATACACCCTGCTTCATATAATAAAATGTTATATTTTCTTGAAGTTTTTTTATGCAAATCCAGTTATATTTTAAATAATCCAGATGATTTTCTTATTTACATAGAGCTCTTTTATACAGAGAATGATTCCTTTCCAGAAGTAGCCTGGTATAGCGATAAACGTGATCTTTGCAGTCAGGCATACTTGGCTTTAAACCCTTTCCTTATCTGCCATACTATCTTTTCTGTGAGCAAGTGACTTGCCCTTTCTGAGGCTAAGTGTCCTCAAGTATAAAATAAAGATGAAAATAGCATCTACTATATTGAGATACTATGCAGAGATGCTACAGATGAATGAGAAAATATCGTGGATGTAAAGTGATGATGCTGATAATTCTGAATCTCATTTTTTTTTTGTTTCTTTTTTTTGGCTTTTATTCCTTTTGTTTCTCATGAATCTCATTTTCATATTGTTTTAGTTAAGTGAACTATTTGTTCATATTTATTTCCTGTTGTTTTTTTTTAAACCACTTTTGCATGTTGGTCTCCTTAGTATTTGTATCTAAAAGTTTGTAGTGATTTTTTTTTAATAAAGTTGTATTTTCTCTCTAGGAGTACTTCTTTGATTCTAGAGTATTAACAGATGGAGAACTGGCTCCCAATGATCGATGTTGCCGTGTTTGTGGAAAAATAGGCCACTACATGAAAGACTGCCCTAAAAGGAGAAGGTTGGCAAATAATTTTGTGTCAACATTACAGGGAAATTAAAGTTGAGGTCAATTATACCTCTAACTGTATTCAAAAATGTTTAAGTGAGAAAGTTCAGAGCTTTAAATTGGATTTTAGTAAATGTATATTTTAGTTGAATTTTATAATAGAGTGA
This sequence comes from Tonatia bakeri, assembly GCA_004024845.1. Lineage (NCBI taxonomy): Eukaryota > Metazoa > Chordata > Mammalia > Chiroptera > Phyllostomidae > Tonatia > Tonatia bakeri. The sequence goes on along the minus strand of PVIA01000150.1, from coordinate 176,430 downwards.
GATTTATTTGTGGTACCATGATGTCTCATAACGTTCATTTGTTTACTTATTAAATGTCAGTTTGTTTTTTATTGACACCTGCTATATGTTGGGAACTGTGCTAGGAGCCAAGACAAGAATGACCAAGACCCAAGAACAGGGTTCTGGCTCAGGATTTCACAGTCATACAAACCAATAATTAAGATACAATTAACTGAATATTTGAGATATATACTGTGAGGTATATAACATTTATCTTAGGAATATGCGTTTTGTGCACTGCTAAAATATCTATCTATGAAAAATACTTCCTTGTGTTCTCTCTATATATACTCTGTTTAATAGACCAGGAAAATTCCTTCTTCAGTCATCAAGTCTTGCCTGCTATAAAGAACTCACAACTTTTCAGGCAGAACGAGCTCCCTAGTTTCTATCACTGTTTTTTACTGACTATTAAATTTAGGTAAGATACTAATCTTCCTTAAGTCCCAGTTTCTTCACTGTAAAATGAAGATAATAAGTACCAACCTCTAAGGATTGTTAGAAGATTAAACAGATCCTTTAAAAAAATTTTAATTTGATATTTTATTATAAAAGACCTAGAATACTCAATTTTTGCCATGTGAGTAGGTGTGCTATAAATGTGAGTTCCTTTGCCTTTAAAAAGATGTACGAAACATGGGCATATTAGTCACTTTAATTGTGAGACTCTTGTATATTAGTTTGTTCTGTGACTCCCTCAGTTTACAAGTCCCTAGCCCCACATTATTGGTATCAGCAGTTTACTGTTTAGAGTAAAGAAGAAAGACAGTGAAGAAGAGAAGGAAGGGAACGAAGAGGAGAAAGACTCCCGAGACCTTGATTCCCGAGACCTCCATGATACTAGAGACTTCAGAGACTCCCGAGACCTCAGGTGTTTTATATGTGGAGACGCAGGACATGTACGAAGAGAGTGTCCAGAGGTCAAGCTGGCCCGTCAGAGGAATAGCAGTGTGGCAGGTAAATAAAAAGGTTAAAGTAGTTTCTGGTGGAAATGAAGTAATTTATGTTGATGCCATTCTAAGGACCCTAAATCCTTTCTATTCCAAACCCAGCTGCATGGTTTTGGACCTTATAATTTCTAAAAGAGATAAAGTTTAGACAGGCTTTTATTTTGAACAGTATTTTTATGTGAACTTTCTTAGTAGTCTGTTGTATTCAGTCAGTTCCCTTTAAGTATTTTTCAGATTTGAGTCACACACTCTTTCTCTCAATATAAAAATTAATGGAAGTTTACTTTTCCCCCAAAAAAAGTTAATGAGAAGTTTTCTTTGGGGAACATAGGGGAATTTATCTCTCTTCTCACTGCTATTATGAGAGAGGGAAATTCATTCCTTGTATTTTATGTTTTAAAAGATTTTGTGTTTAGAGAGAGGGGAAGGGAGGGAGAAAGAGGAGAAAAATATTGATGTGAGAGAGAAACATTGATCAGTTGTCTTTCATACACTCCCCAAACAGGGACCGAACCTGCAACCCAGGTATGTGCCCTGACCAGAAATCGAACTGGCAGCCTTTCACTTTGTGGGCCAATGTCCAAGCAACTAAGCCACGCGAGTCAGGGCGAGATCTGTTTATTTTATATTTCTTAAGGAATTTTAAGAATTAAAAACCTAAGTGAGAATTTATTGAAAGAAGGAGGCATAGATGGAGGCGTAGGTAGACATACTCTGCCTCCTCATACAACCAAAAGAAGGACAACAACAATTTAAAAACAAAAAAACAACCAGAGCTGACAGAAAATCAAACTGTATGGAAGTCCAACAACCAAGGTATTAAGGAATCATTCATCCAGACCAATAGGAAGGGTGGAATCAGGCAGCTAGGCAGAGAAGACTTGTGGCAAGGTGGCAGCTCTAGGACCCAGTGAGGCGGTGGATTGTGGAACGGGGTGTGCAAGGCTGCAGCTGGCGGACTAGGCGGTCCCATTTGTGTACGGATAAACCAGGTGAAATAAAGGGGGAGCGGGAACTCCCAGCTTCACAGGAAAGTTCGTTGGAGAGACCTTTAGGGTCCTAGAACGTACACAAGCCTACCCACTAGGAATCAGCACCAGAAGGGCCCAGTTTGCTTGGGGGAAGCGGGGGAAGTGACTGAAATCTGGCAGAGAGCAGAGCAAGTGTCATTGTTCCCTCTCAGACCCCAGCCCGACATACAGTGTCACAACTCAGCAACTTGGGATACCCCACACTGGTGAACACCTAAGACTCCGCCCCTCACTAAGTACGTAACAGGTGTGACAAGACAAAAAAATGGACTAAACGAAAGAACAGACGAAAGCTCCAGAAAAAATATAACTAAGCGATGAAGAGGTGGCCAACCTATCAGATGTACAGTTCAAAATGCTGGTAATCAGGATGCTCACAGAATTGGTTGATTTGGTCACAAATTAGATGAAAAAATGAAGGCTACGCTAAGTGAAATAAAGGAAAAGGTACAGGGAATCAATAGTGATGGGAAAGAAACTGGGACTCAAATCAATGATTTGGAGCAGAAGGAAGAAAGAAACATCAAATCAGAAAAGAATGAAGAAACAAGAATTGAAAAAAATGAGGAGAGGCTTAGGAACCTCCAGGACATCTTTAAACCTTTAAACATCTGAATTATAGGGGTGCCAGAAGGAGAAGAGGAAGAGCAACAAATTGAAAACATTTGAACAAATAAGGAAGGAGAACTTCCCCAATGTGGCAAAGGAAATAAACTTTCAGGAAGTCCAGGAAACTCAGAGAGTCCCAGAGAAGGTGGACCCAAGGAGGAACACACCAAGGCACATCATAATTACATTAGCCAAGATTAAAATGAAGGCGAGAATCCTAGAAGCAGCAAGAGATAAGGAGACAGTAACCTACAAAGGAGTTCCCATCAGACTGTCAGCTGATTTCTCAAAAGAGACCTTACAGGCAAGAAGGGGCTGGAAAGAAGTATTCCAAGTCATGGAAGGCAAGGACCTACATCCCAGATTGCTCTATCCAGCAAAGCTTTCATTTAGAATGGAAGGGCAGATAAAGCGCTTCTCAGATAAGGTCAAGTTAAAGGAGTTCATCATCACCAAGTTCTTATTATATGAAACGTTAAAGGGATTTATCTAAGAAAAAGAAGATAAAAAATATGAACAGTAAAATTACAGCAAACTCACAATTATTAACCACACCTAAAACAAAAATAAAAACAAACTAAGCAAACAACTAGAACAGGAACAGAATCACAGAAATGGAGATCCCATGGAGGGTTATCAACAGGGGAGTGGGAGGAGGAGAGGGGGGGAAAAGGTACCGAGAATAAGTAGCATAGATGGTAGGTGAAAAATAGATAGGGGGAGGGCAAGAACAGTATGGGAAATGTAGAAGCCAAAGAACTTACATGTATGACCCATGGACATGAACTAAGGGGGAGGAATGTAAGTAGGAGAGGTTGTGCAGGGTGGAGGGGAATGAAGTGGGGAAAATGGGACAACTGTAATAGCATAATCAATAATTTATTCTATATTAAAAAATAGAATAAATTAAAAGTAATGATTTTCAGTTATTCAGATTCTTATTGCAGAAGGTATCTTCTTAATTATAGAAAAGTAATTTTACATTTGTTCTGCTTTCTAGGACCAATATATATTTTTAATGATCAGGATTAAAAAATGACTTTTTTTTTTAAAATTAGTTCTTAATACGTCTTTTGTTAACATCATCAGAGTTTAAAAGTTCAAGTTTTAAAATCTCAGACTTGAGACTCTTACAGATTGTCATTTTTCTGCTATTTTATCTTTTGATTTCCTTCTGATGTTTTCTCTTAGCAGCCCAGCTGGTCCGCAACCTTGTAAATGCCCAACAAGTGGCTAGTTCATCCCAGCAACAGGGTGATCAGTCCCTAAGGACTAGACAATCCTCGGAGTGTGTAAGTACTGTGCCTGCAAATTGGTTAGTCTTGGCAGGAAGGGTACACTATTTTGGGTGGGTGATAGGGTTGATCTTTCAGACTGGTAAATTCAGTCTTCTAGATTACACAGTGCTTTGTAGAGGTGTCCTTGCTAAGGATATGAGGTAGAAAGGAGCATTACTTTTATGGTAATATAGATCTGTGTTAATATATATGAGCAAACTCCTTAACTTAATTGAACCTGCTTTATTACTTGTAAAATAAGTTAACTAACAAGTTTGTTTGTTAGATTAAAATAAGGTAATGACTTTGAGGTTTTAGGCTTTGCCTAGTGGAAAAATATCGATACCATTAATTTAAAAAGACACAAAAATTGAGCTGTATTGGGGGGTTAGTAGTGTTAGGGCAATACACATACGGCATTTCACTTGCTTGAAACTTTGGTCTTCTCATAGCTGATATGGATACCTAGTGAAATATACCCTGTAAAAGAGTAGTGAATTAGAATTTAGATTCTCTGGTTTCATATTAACTTTGTTGAGTTATTCTTTTGTGTGAATCTGTATTCACCTTCTTTAATTAATTAATTCTAATTGAATGCTTACTCTAAACCTGACACTACTTTAAGTACTTGACACTTATCAAATGTAAGTCTTTGAATGGCCCTGTGAAGTGGTAGGTATTAGTATGAACTAATTTTACAAATTGGGAAACTGAGAATAAGAAATTAAAAAAATTCAAACCCCGGTCTGTGTATCTTCAGAGTTGTTAACTCTTAAACATACTATAAAAATCGGATGTGATCTTTACTTTAGAAAACGTACTTAGAGCATTTGAAAACCAGTAATAAGGAGAGTCTTGGAAAAATGTGTAGGAGCCCACTAAAATGTATCTACTCTCCTGAATTTGGTGTTTATATTTTCCACATGTTTAATCTTCACAAAAACCTATGAGGTAGATTGTTATTATTTATATTTTACAAGTGAAGAAACAGATCAGAATTTCTTTCCTAAGGCCAACAGATACTTGGAAGTAAAACTTGAACCCTCAAGCTGTCTCTGAAACCTGTGCTCTAATCACTTTCCCTGTGCTGCCTTTAACATTCTCTGCTTCTAGCAGTCTATTTCATTTGACATTTGGGAAGAGTCTGTTTAATAGACCGTACTATTCTGATGTCTCACAAAGCACTTTAAACTCAACCTGTCTAGAATGTAGCTCATATTCTCTCCAACTCCTTAGATTTGCCTCTTTCTCTTACGTTCTCCATCTCATGGAATGTTCCCACTATCTAGTTTTCTGAACCTCTCCCTCATACTCAACCCCCATATCCAGTCAGTCACCAAGTCCCACTGTTTGTGCATATAAAAAATAACTAAATCATAGCCATTTTCTTCTCTCTGTCTCTATATTATATTTCCCTAGTATAGGCTGCCATCATCTCAGGATGCCTGTATTATGTATAGCAGCCTTTTAAACAGACTCAACAGTCTTATATTTATTTATCTTTTAAAATATTCTCTATTTCATTCCTATTAAGCCAGAATATTTTTTCTAAAATGCAGATTGGTGATGTGTCTGAAGAGTTTAAACCCTTCAGTGGTTTGTTTCGCAATGCCCCCAAGATAAGAGTCTAAACTACAGGTCGTATAGGAACCGTCCATTATCTTGGCCCTATTGAGTTCTTCAGCCTCAGGTCTTCCATCCCTCTTCCCTTACAGTAACAGACTTCTTTCAGATTCCATTTACTTTGCCATGTGTTTTTATTTTTCAGCCATGTTCCTTCTGCCTGAAACACTCTTTCCTTCTCCTTATCTCTCTAACCTTTTTAAAATCAGACCGGTTTCTTTTTGCCCTTGAGTCTCAACTTAAGCAGCATTTTCTCCAGGAAGCTCTCCTTGGTTTCCTCTTTCTTTCATCTTATCTCCCCACCCCTCCCCCTTCTCCCAAAGTCAGTTTAGGTGTTCACACACTGATTTCATTATACACTATACAGTATTACATTCTTTATCATCGTAATCATTGTGCTTTATTGTAATTGCTTGTGTAATCTTTATCTACTTCACCTCTTTTCCCCCATAAACTGTAAGTTTCATGAGAATATACATGTTAGTATTGTATTTTTAATTCCTAGAACAATGCCCTGTGGATAATTGGCACTTAGTAAATACTTGTTGAGGGACTGAATGAAAGTGACTGAGATAGTTAGATGTAAATGTCTAGTTACAGTTGGAAGTATGGATTCTACATGATGGGAATGATGTCTGGGTCATCTCTTCTTTGGGCAGTGAAAAGATTTGTGAGGTAATACTTATGTGAGGATTTCGTCTAGGACCTTGTGAAAAATTACACCTTCATGTAAAATGGGGTTCTCCTATTATGTATGTCATAAGCTTTGTATATAATGTTTTAATGCAGTAACTCCATAATCTTGTATTTTGATAATCACTGCTTTTATAAAATTAAGATGTTTATAAATTAATTTAAAAAACTATCTTTTTTCCTCTGCAGTCTGATTCACCATCTTATTCTCCTCAGCCCCCGCCATTTCCACAGAACTCTTCCCAATCTGCTGCCATTACCCAGCCTGCATCCCAACCAGGATCCCAAACCAAGCTTGGCCCACCTCAGCAGGGAGCCCAACCCCCCCATCAGGTCCAGATGCCGATGTATAACTTTCCCCAGTCACCACCAGCTCAGTATTCTCCCATGCACGGTATGGGATTGTTGCCAATGCATCCCCTCCAGATCCCTGCCCCATCCTGGCCTATCCATGGCCCAGTGATCCACTCTGCACCAGGCAGTGCCCCCAGCAATATTGGCCTGAACGATCCCAGCATCATCTTTGCACAACCTGCTGCCAGACCTGTGGCGATCCCTAACTCCTCTCATGATGGACACTGGCCTCGTACTGTGGCTCCAAATTCCCTGGTGAACAATGGTGCAGTGGGGAATTCGGGTAACCCTTTCTTTTCTTCTTTTGTGTCTGTCTGTAGAAAGGTTGGGTGATTCATAGTATTGGTTGAACCTGGGGAAATAAATGTGAACAAAAGAATGCAAGTGATATTTGGGCAGGGGGGAGCAGTATAGGATTAGAAAAAAAGTGTGAGCTATGAATTCAGACTGCTTGGATTTGAATCCTGGCTCTGCCATTTATTATGTGGCATTGGGCTGTTGCCTAATGTCTGTGTGCATTGGTTTCATGTCTAATTCACAGGGATATTGTGAATATTAAGTGAAGTAATATACATAATATTATTTTAAATTTTGACTGCAGTACTGCTTTGTATAGGTATTGTTAACACTCAGTTTACAGTCAAGGAAATTGAGATTAAGTAACTTAATTATCATGCTGTCATAATTAATCATAGTAGATCCAAGATTTAATCCAGTTCTTCTTTCTTTTAAACCTGTGTTCTTTGCCCTAGACTCTTTACTATTGGCCAGTAAGGATCAGTTCTTTAAAAAGAAAAATATTGGTAGACTTAGTAGCATTAAAAAATAATTTTTTATTATAAGTAATAGATTTTCATTATAGAACATTTGAAAAAATCATTCACAATCTTAATTCCTATACATAATTATTAAGTAATATTTGGTGTGTTGTCCTCCATTTATTTTCTAATATTTGCATGTTTGAAAATAGTTCACATATACAGGAACAAAGTTAAAAGACACATGGGTAAAAACTAGGGGGAGGGTGGTAATGGGAGGGAAGTTGGGAGGGAGGGGTGGGTGGGCTGGATTGGGAGTAAAGGGGAGAAAGCTGTACTTGAACAATGATTAAAAGAAAAAAAAATAGTTCACATATAACATATATCTAGTTTTATATCCAGCTTTTTAGTAATAATAATTTTTATTTTAAAAACTCTTAATCATGGAAAATTTCAAACGTACACAAAAGGAGAGTAAAGTATAATGAACCTCTCTCCCTCCCCGTTAGCCAGCTCTCACAGTTACAACATTTGCTATAATTTTATCTGACCCCTTCATCCTATTAAAAAAAAATTCTGGCTTGAGTATTTTAACAAAATACGAGACACTATATGAAATGTGCTTATGAACTTTAGTTTTCTTTTAAAAAAATCAAGACTTATTCCCATGACCAGGATCATCTAATACACAGCCCTTGTTCCTTTTTTCTTGTTTTTATAAAATTATTGTTACTGTTGAATCAGGATTCAAGCCAAGCTCATCATTATATGTGGTTGTCATATCTCTTAAGTCTCCTTTAACTTACAACAGTTTCCCTTCACTATTTTCTTCCCCATCTTAACTGTTTATTGAAGAAACAGGAGCATCTCCACATTCTGGTGTTGACTGTATGTTTGTGGCATTGTTTAATGTGTACTGTTGTTCCTGTATTTCCTATAAAGTGGTTCTGTTTGGAAGCTGGATTAGAATCCAGTTTTTTGTGTTGTTGTTGGGAAGACTCTTACTTCTGGGTTGATCCTGTATGTTTCCTATTTCTGCACTTCAGAAGGAACTGACTGGTTCTTCTTTTAGTGACTTAAGATTGATTATGAGTTAGGTGATATCAGCCTGTTCTATCCATTATCAGGTTCTTGATTTTTACATAGGTCTTAGCCACCCATTGATAATTATTGCCAATATCCATTATTTCACTAAGGGTTGTAAAATGATTTTTCTGTTTACTATTTATTCTTATATAAAGAAGAACTTTTCCTTATAAATTATTCATTGTACTGAAATGTAGTTTGTATGGGAAATGTACATTCAAAGCTTGGTTCCTTCCCTTTATGAATTTTCACAAGAAGTCTAGTGATAATTTTAAACAAAGAATGCTATTCTTTAGAGGACTGGTGTAGGAGGTATCTCTGCCCTTTTTGGAGCAATATAGATAATATATTTGGCTGAGCAGAAGTACCAGAGTGTGGGAACTCACTGAGACTTCCAAGATCAAAAGGTAATGGCATACATGGCCATTCTAATGTGGCCTCTGCTTGTGTCACTCAACAACTATTTATTGTGTATAAGCCATGACATGCACCAGGATAGTCACTGAGCTTTATAACCCTAAAGACAGACTCAGTGTCCTGCCCTTTGATATATTGGCTCAAGTTTTTATAGTTTTTTTTTTAATGTTGTTATTTTCAGAGAGAGGGAAAGGGAAGGCAGAAGAGAGGGAGGGAAACATTGATATGTGAGAGAAACATCAGTTGGTTGCCTTTTGCATACCCCTAACCCAGGGACCAGGCCTGCAACCCCAGGCATGCGCCCTGACTGGTAATCAAACTGGCAACCTTTTTTTGGTTCACAGCCGACATTCAGTCCACTGAGCCACACCAGCCAGGGCTCAGTTTTTATAGTTTTATGTCCTCCTCCTCCCCACCACTAACTGATCTCTGTTTCAGCCTTAATGAACTAGTATCTGATGAACATATACTGTCTCTTACCCCTGATTGTTTAACTTGTTCCCTGCACCTGGAATATCTTCTCCATTACTTCTGCTTATTCTCATCTCCTCCTGCTTTGCTGCAAAGCTTGGCTAACTCATTCATTCTCCATTTTTAAATTTAAATTACTTCAGGAAGCCTCTAGCTCTTGCTGATGCTGTTCTCTAATTGTATTAGGTATCTTTTCTCTCTGTGTTTCCTTAATATCTGTATCATAACCCTTTTCTTACTGTGATAAAAATTGCCTCTTGTCTGCAGAACCCATTAAACTGAACTTCTAGAGACTATGACTTATTTCTTACCTGTAATTGTCTGCCTAGTGGGCAGTGTAGTACTTGATGTATGGTAGATATATTATCATATATTATTATTATATGGTAAACTATTAGTAAATATTTGTTATTTGTTTCATGGATGTATGACTCTTTTCATTTTTTTATTGTTGTTCAAGTATACTTGTCTCCATTTTCCCTCCAGCATTCCCCCCACCCCAGCCATCCTCACTTCCCACTGGATGTATAATTTTTAGTTAATATTACAGCTGAAACTACTATTTCCTTAAAAATGGGAGGACTAAATGAAAATATGATTATAGGGGTTGCATTAGAGTTGGAGATTGAGTTTTCCCCTCATTTTTTGAAATTATTTTGTCCACAGCCATACCACCCTGAACACTTCTGATTTTGTCAGAAATTATCTTTAATGAGGTTGTATCACTTGTATTATGAAGCTATTTCATTGTGAAAAATGGCCAGGGGTGACTGGAATATATTCTTAAAAATACCCTTTAATGTTAAAACATTATTTCTCAATCAGTCAAGATCTTGATATGTATACCTACTGTCATTTATTGTTAACTTTGAGCCCTGCAGCTTCAGCTTTTAGTTGAAACTTGAATTTGCGGTAAACCAGCAGCTTTATTTTTCTTGCCTCCTATGAAAGGACTGAGCTTAAAAGAATGCAGCTAATAAGGGTTTTCATTTTCTTGCTCTCTACTCCTCCCTATCCTTTATTTCCTAATTCAGTTCCTGGTAGGAAGTTGAATGAATAAGGGTAGTGTCTTTCAGGTTAGTTCCTGATTTCACTGTGACCCTGAATAAAAAAACACCAAAAATGATCCAGAAGATTCAGGGGGTACAGCACTCAAAGATCACCTTAAATAGAAGTAGGTTGGTGGGGGTCAGAGAAAGGATAGGAGTCATATTTTTTGAGTTCCTACTTATATGCCACAATTTGTACAAGCCACTTTTATTCTTTTATCTAATTTAATCCTCACAACAACTTGAGGTTCATATTGAACCTGAGTAATTTTTTGAACTGGGATTCGAACTTAAACCTGTTTGGCTTCAAAGCCCTAGTTCTCCATTATACACAAAGTGTCTCAGCTTCCAATAAATTGAATTTCTTTTGCGGCCAAGATATAATTAATTCTAGGATAGTTGGCATTCATTGTCTTTAGGGTAAAATACAAGCTCCTTAATGATGCACTAAGGTTTTTTGAAATACAGATCCTACCTACCTGTTCAGCTTTTTATGTTACGACTTCCTTCCTTTACCCGTATTTCTATTTTGTCAGTTGTTTTGAAGATTCCCAAAATTGCTGCACTTTTCTGCTTTCTCGCTTTTATGCTGCTATTCCTTTTGTCCAAAAATGCCCTCGTTGCCCCATTTTCCCTAACTCATTCCTTGTACTTTAAAACCCAGTCAGTCAGTCATCTTAGGAAAACTTTTATCCTCAAACAACTTGTTTAGTCCCCTCTTAGGAACACCTTCTACTGATCTGTTAACACCAGTTACCACATATTATAGTATATGTCTTTTTTTATGTCTCCTGTTTGAATAATTTGGGCACAGTTACAATGTTTGAGTCTTTAAAAAATGTTGTTTTTGTATCTTCTCCATTTAGCATAATTCTTGGCCAGGTATAGGTACTCAATAAATCTTTGTGGAGTGAAGGAATATATGAGTGAACAAAAGCTGATGTTTTAAAATATGTCTTTTCTTTCTTATTGAAATGCAGAGCAAGGCTTTCCAGGACTAACTCCTCCAATTCCTTGGGAACATGCACCACGTCCCCATTTCCCACTTGTCCCAGCTTCGTGGCCTTATGGTTTGCATCAAAACTTCATGCATCAGGGAAATGCCAGATTTCAGCCCAACAAACCTTTCTACACTCAAGGTATCATTGCTTACACATTTCTTAACCGGCTGGGTGGGTTTTGTTTTGGGACAAAGAAACCTTTGTTGAGGGCCAGGATCGACGAGTGAAAATTCAGGTTCTCAATAAATATTTATTGAGAGAGCATGCTGTGTGTTAGACTATGCTAGGTTTTTGTTGTTCTAGCAAGAGTTAAATAAAACCTCCACACTTAATGCATACTGTATTAGGAGAGCCAGAAATGTAAAATAAATGAGAATAGGGGTTTAAACGAATCAGTTAATGTTGCTCTGGCAGAGAGAGCAGAATATGGACAGTAGGGATCAAATCACCCAATATTTTTATGTTTGAACTAGATTTTTTTTTTAATGGAAACATTTTTTAAATTTGTATTTATTTTTAGAGAAAGGGGAAGGGAGGGAGAAAGAGAGGGAAAGAAGCATCAGTGTGAGAGAGGAACATCGACTGGTTGCCTCTCATAAACACCTCAACCAGGGACCAAACCCACAACCCTGGCATGTGCCCTGACCAGAAATTAAACTGGTGACCTTTTGCTTTGTGGGACAGTGCCCAGTCAGTTGAGCCACATGCATGAGGGCTGAACTAGACCTTGAAAGAGATTCAGGACTTTTTCCCTAGAGATTTTCTAGAGGTTAGAGGGGAAGGGATGAAGGAATAATATATTCAGAGTATCTTAGTTCTTCCTGGCATGGGGGAAAAAGAGAAGAGAAAATAATAGGACTAGAGTATGAGGTAAATGGGAAAGATGAATAGGTGATGAGACTAGAGAAGATAGGCTGAGGCCATATCATAAAAGAGTTTGGACTCAGTTTAATATGAAGTCAGACCCTAACAGACATTTTTGAATCGAGTAGTGACATGGTCATATTTGTTTAATAAAACTAAGATTTGAATGACATTAAAATTCACTATATTCTGTTGGTACTGATGTACCAGTAATGGCTTTAATTTAAGTAATGGTTATTACAAACTAAAGAGAATGCCAAGGAACTTGGAGCATTTCATCTAGCCTACTTGCCTCATAGGTATCTCAGTTCCAACAGGGAATGTCTTTTGAGTCTGGCCTTGAGCTCTTGGTTAACCTAAAATAGTTAAGAAAACTAGAGTCATAGTTGTTACAGTTAAACTTGGGAGTTCAAGCCCTGGCTGGTGTGGCTCAGTGGATTGAGTGCCGGCCTGTGAACCAATGGGTTTTAGGTTTGATTCTCAGTCAGGGCACATGCCTGGGCTGCGGCACAGGTTCCCAGTTGGAGGTGTGGGAGAGGCAACCACACATTGATGTTTCTCTCCCTCTCTTTCTACCCTTGCCTGCTCTCTAAAAATAAATTAAAAAATTTTTTTTTAAAACACAAACTTAGGAGTTCAAGAAATTAAATAAACATACTCAGGATATATTAGTGAATGAAATGATCATTTTAAGGGGAAGCCACTAGTATAGTATGACTGTCAGGCTTGATACATTCAGTCTTCCTCAACTGTTCATGCGCTGATGAGGCATCCCCTCTATTATAGATTAGCAGAACCTTGACTATGACTGCTTTCGTCTTCTAGCAAAGAACTAGGGCTGAGGGAAGTTATTGTCGGTCATACAAGCTGTTTTAGTGGGGAGAGTCTGAAGTTCTTCCCTGGTGGGTTTGTTCTCCTTGATTCCTCCCCTCCATCTCTTTTCTCTGCTTTCACGAATACCTGCATTTTCCTTCCCTCCTTCTCCCCCCAGCCAAGCGTTTTGACATTTGTCATCCCATATTTACTGTATAAATAGAAAAGAAAAGAGAATAGCTACAAGTTAATTCTAAGGGATTACCAGACAAACAGGCATAAGCCTTTCAGTTTCCCATCTGTATTGTGTCCAACAGACAGATGTGCTGCCCGTCGGTGTAGAGAGCGTTGTCCCCACCCACCAAGAGGAAACGTGTCGGAGTAATGCAAGTCCGTTTTCTTTCAGCTGGTCTACCGATGCACAGCAACCAGCCAATCCTGCTGTCTCAAGGGTATCCGTACCTCAATGTCAGTTCCATTCAGCAGAAAAAGTGACATTTAATGGAAAGCAAAACAAATCAGGTCCTGATTTAAACTTTTAACACGTTTAGATAGCTTATTTAAATTCTAAGACTGTTTTTAAGAACTGTATTATTTGTATATAAATATGAACTATAGTTTTTACTAGTATCACCAAATTGAGTGATACAAATTTCATCTATTTTATTACCCTATTTTTAAGGGAATTTTATGTTTTGTTTAACCTTGATGAATTGTATAAAGAGAGAATTTTAAAAATTACATTCTTTATTTTCTATTAGCTGTATTCATACTTTGGTTGCTTCAGACTTTATATATTGTTCTTAAGAATTAGGAAAGACTTTCATGTGTTTTAAATTTGTCACTTCTATTCTTTACAGAACCTTGTAGTGCCAAAAAACTTTTTAAAAGGTAAAAAAAAAATAAAATAAAACTACAACCTGAATATTCAGAATTTTTTTTTACATTCTTGTATATTGAAAATATTCAAACTTGAACAGAAGGTTGCTTTTATCTGTATTTGAAGTAATTCTATTTTAAGTTAATAAATCTTTTTGACAAGAGTCAGATTTGGTTAATTCATCTGGTTTAGATGGTGGAAATATAATGTAACAGTTCAGACATTTTACTCTGAGTATATTCTCAGGCATAATTTTAGAAATTCACGGGGTTTTTTTGGTGTCCCTTATTTTATTGGATTCAACACCCATATGCAAGTTTTTTTTTTAAATGAGAGATCGATTTCTTGTCCCACTTATTTATGTATTCATTGGTTGATTCTTGTATGTGCCCTGACTGGGGATTGAATCTGCAGTCTTGGTGTATTGGATGACACTAACCAACCGAGGTACCTAGCCAGGGCCCATGTGCTGTTGATAGAAGCAAATGCTGTCTCCATTTTATCATTTGAGAAAACTAAGGTGCAAAACAATAAAGTGATTTTCAAAGGTAGCACATTTAAACATGTCAGAAATAAAATGGAAACACCTTTTAAAGGAGAGTTTTTAAACACTGAAACTGATACTAGCAAAGTTAAAAGAAGGTAATTCTTAATTACTGAGAAACACTGGTCAGACCATTCAGAGTCCTAAACTGCCACCTGGAAGGTACACTTGCCATGATGATGTTTACCAGTAATATTTGTAATTATAGTTGGAAATCAAACTTTTGTGTGATTGGTGGTAGATTTTTTTTTTTTAGTTGTTTTTGGTACTAGCACAGTAAGGTAAAATCATTTTTAAAAAATCCCTAAAGATTTGCTGGGGTTTTTAGGCAAAATGATACTAAAGATTTCTTTGGAAATGTGCAGAATAAGTAAAATGTATTTTATGGACAGTGAGTGTACTATCTTTGTTCTGCTTCCTCAGATATGCATTACTTAAAATAGGAGACTTCCTGGGCTTTTGCCATATTTTACAACATGGAAGATGCTTGAAATCTATTGCAGGAGGTTGAGGGGTTTCCTGCTATATTTACAGCCCTGAAAAGGTATTTATTAAATGTTAAATTAAGATCAGGTGTATTTACTGCTACTTTTTCATATTAAAGCTTCAGCATCCCTAAGAATCCTAAGTGGTGGAGTTAACTTATTTGTTAATGAGCTACCTGGTCCATTGTATGCTTTTGTTAAAATGTGACTTGGAGCATTGAAGATTTTCTTTAAAAGTTTGTATTCAAGTATTTCATCTCCATTTCAGGTTTTAGAGTTATGAGGCATACAGGGTGTTCAGCTCATTTTACTTTTGAATATATTTGAAATTTTCATTAAAAAGAAAACAGTGCAACTAGAGACTGCCCCTAACTCAGCCTTCCTTCCTAAAGGAAAGCCCCATATGACCTGGCAAGCAATTTAATGGGCAATAAACTTCAGTGAACGTAGGTTTTGCTTATACAAGACAGTGTTGTATACTCTATAGTAATTTTCAGCATCTCACTTGTCCCTCTTTCAGGATTGCCAACACTGAATAATTGGCAAAACTGTTCGTAGTTGAAAAATAGAAAGCTCTTAAGTTTGTAATTTATGTGTTGGTACACGCCCAAAACCTAGACATGTGCCCAGACCAGGAATCAAACCAGTGGACTTTTTGGTTTGCAGGATGACGCTCAACCCACTGAACCACACCAGTCAGGGCAAGTTTGCAAACATTTCATAGAAATTGTAAATTGAAAAGTTTTTTATTGAAATTCATTGCAGAGCAGTTGAAAAGGGCAAAAAATTATTCAGTCATATGCAGAGTGTTCTGTATAATGTTTAACGACATAAAGAAAATATTTTCCCTTGTCATTTAATATTATCCAAAGATATGAGTATTAATTGTGTACTATTTGTGTAATTTATTTAATTCCCTGAGATGAACATTTTTACTGTTTTTTTTAATATATAAAAGTATATGTAAAATGTTGATAGGTTAAAGCTATTAGGATTATTTTTCCAGTTATAATGTACAAACATTGTATTACTTTCAGGTGTAAAACATAGTGATTAGACACTAATATCTTACAAAGTGATCACCAAATCTAGTACCCATCTGACAACAGTTATTACAATATAATTGACTGTGTCCCCTACACTGTACATCTCCATGACTGTTTTTATAGTTGGCAATTTGTACTACTTAATCCCTTCCACTTTTTTCACTCATCCCACTCCAGTGGCCCCTCTCATCTGGAAACTGTCAGTTTGTTCTCTGTATCTGAGTTTTTTGTTGAGTTTATGGTTTTTTGTTTTTAGATTTAATGTATTAGTGAAATTATATGGTATTTGTCTTTCTCTTCTGACTTATTTCACTTTGCATATCTTTGAGGTCCATTTATGTTGTCCCAAATGGCAAGATTTCATTCTTTATTATGGCTAAGTAAAAAGTTCCATTGTACCATTGTATATATGTACTACATCTTCTTTATCCATTCATCTGTCACTGGGTGCCCAGGTTGCTTCCATATCTGCCTCTGGTAAATAATGCCGCAATGAACATAGGGATGCACATACGTTTTTTAAATTAGTCCTTTGGATTTCCTCAGATACATATCCAAAAGTGAAGTGAAACTGCTGGGTCACATTAGCTATCTTTAATTTCTGTAGGACCTTTGTAGTGTTTCATAATGGGTGTACCAATTTATAATCCCACCAAGAGTGCAGAGGTTTCCTTTTCTCCACATCCTTGCCAACACTTGTCTGTTGATTGATAATACCTGTTCTGACAGATGATATCTCATCGTGGTTTTGATTTGCTTTTCCCTGATCAGTGAGGTTGAGCATCTTTTCATGTCTGTTGACCGCTTTTATGTCCTCCATTTTTAACTTGTTTGATGCTAAGCTGTATGAGTTCTTGAATGTTTTAGATATTAACCCCTTAATTGGATATATCATTTGCAAATAATTTTCCCTATTTAGTAGATTGCGTTTTTTTGTAGGTGGTTTCTTTTGCAGTGCAAAAGCTTTGATGTAGTACCATCTGTTCCGTTTTGCTTTTGTCTTTGCCTTGTGAGACATACTTTAAAAAATGTGGCCAGGACCACATCCCTAAGTTTGTTGCCTGTGTTCTCCTCTAGGAGTATTATGGTCTCGGGTCTTATATTTCAGTTTTAGTCTTTAATTCATTTATTTTTGTATATGGTGTAAGTGGTCTTTTACTTCTGGGGTAAAGCTGGTTTTGTTTGCTTTTATATTATGGTGAATTCTTACACATGGGATTATTAGGTAAAAAGGATAAAAATCCCAAGATTCCTGTGACATAGTACCAAATCACCATCCAGAAAAGTGGTTAACAATTTACATTTCCAACAAATATATAAAATGTGTAGGTAAGCTTAAGAAAAAGCTTTAAACTTCAAATTCATTTTCCTGTAAAGGATAATTTAAATGTTTATTTAAAAATAAAAAATAAGGTGAGCTAAAACATTTAATAGCCCATCAGCCAGAAATAAATACTATTATCTGGAGAATTTTATTCATTCCAGCCATCTCTCTTAAACATAGACATATGTATACAGTATTACAAAAAATGGGCTCCTGTGCTGTATTGAGTAAATATAGCAAATTAATTTTACTTGGATTTAACAAGAAAAATATGAAGGTGACAAAATGCTCAACTTCAAAATTTTCTATGAGAACCTAGTTCTAAGTTTCCTCTGAAAATTGAGGACAATTATTTTAATTAGACAGTATATATGACTCCTATTGTGAGAAATGAAACTAGCACACTTAAAAAGGGTTTCTCTCCTTCCTGGCTGTATTATTCCTATATAGACAATGTTCAGATACTTTATTATATTCATTGAAAGTTTCTAAGATGTTCACTACCACTCCTTTTACTACTTTTTTCCTAGGTCCTTAATTTGATTGATTTCTTGCTCAGCTAATTTCATGGATCACACAGTTCTTTCCAAAGTAACTTTTAAGTTTTTGCATCCTTGGGAATGTCTACTCCCTTTGTATTTTAAAGACAACTTGGGTTGGGTATAAAATTCCTGGCACAGTCACTGCCCCCATGAAGTATGCTGTAAGATCTGAGACATTGATTTTTCCCTTTGCATGATTTGATATTTTCTCTTAAACTCACCAGGATATTTCTTGATAGGTTGTTTTTGTTTCAGGAAATTTTTCAATTTGAATTTTTAAAAGTTTGATTTGCTAACAGTTCTCATCAGGAATGTCAATTACACAATGTAGGATTTCTTATCTTCAGCTCTTATTATTCTCCATTTTTAATTTTCTCTAGCCTGTTTTCTCAATGCCTTGCTTACATTTTGTTTTCTAAGGTTTCATTTTTCCAGTTTTTCACATCATTTTTATACTCTGCCAAGCTAATTTCCTACCTCTTATCTTTTTAATCTCTGAATTTTTATATTTGCTTTTGAAACAGATCATTTTGTTATATGGTTTTTGAGTCTGTGGAGAACTTGTTACTTCGACCTTTTGAGGGGTGACTAGCACTTGTGATCCTTGTTTTCTGATTAATGCTTATTTAAATTTAGGCCTGCTGAAAATAGTAATATGAAGGGGCTAGGAGGAATGAGACTTAACTTGGATTGTTATGTCATAAGCTTCTCAGGACAATTTTGTCCCTTCATTTTTTAGTATTTACAAGTCATTGTGCCTAATGGCTAAGCTTTTAAGGCAGTATAATTCAAATTGTGGGAAGTAAATTCGATTTAGCAGTCTGCACCCAACATTCAAAACTGGTACTATATAGAAAACACCAGAATGCATTTTGTCTTAAGGTATAAGAATTTTTTCCTTATAAGATGTAAAAAATGTTTTATAAGCCAAAGGTGAAGCCATAAAGCTATAGTTCCAAGGCCTCATTTCCTAAGCTAGCCTAGTAGATAGATGACAGAAATGGCCCTTCAGCAAAATCCATCTCTTCTGCAAACCTGTAATTTATCAAAAAGATCTCCAGATAGATGTTCATTACATTCCACTTACTGTTGTCTTTTTACTAACAAGAGGATAGGGACAATCTTGCTTCCTGCTACAGGTTGGCTATGCTGCCCCAATTTGGTCCAGATTTCACCATATGCCTAATAAGAATGCTTTCACTTTATGTTTGGGGAGGTTTATTTTATTATTAAAAATTGTTGGCTTTAAGACACATGAAAAATTTTCATTTTAAAGTGAACTTTAAGTACTTTAATAATATACTGGATGACTTGGTTGCTCCATAACATTTCTTTCTACCTAAATCACTGGTAAGAAATAGCTGCTGGGACTCTAACAGATGCAAATAGAGGTGCTGCTTATATTTAATTTTTAAAGAGTCACATATAGTTGTACGATAAACTGTAGTAGCTCTGGTGGACAACTTTTATTAGCTTAAAATATCATCAGGAGTAGAATCACTGGAAAATCTGAAATCACAGCATGATGCCTAGATACTTTAATATTGCTGCAAAAATCCCTCGGTTCAGGCAAGCAATAGAATGTGAATCATGTGGCCAGATACAGCTCCCTGGGAAACTGGATCCATCCTGTATGAGGCAGTTGGTATTCACAATTTTTGCTGGGACCAGAGCTGTAGGAAGCCATTCAATCACTTTTCCATTTTTAAAGGAGGAGGGTTAACAAACAGGTAAATGTAACTTTTTCTAGCAAAGATCCTGACACCCTTTTGATTATCAGTGCTCATGAACATTCATCAGTCCTTACTTTGCTTCTGAGTCCTTATACGTCTTCTAATTCTTTCTGAATGGTTCATTTCACTGTTCCATTGTGATTGCATTTCTTCCTCTCACCAGTGTTGCTCTTGCCTATGATTGTTATTGGCTTTTGCTACACAAACACATAATCCTAAACACATAGAATCTGTTCAATTCTACACATCCACAATTACCTAAATATTGGCAATTCATGGCTAGATCACTATGCTTGACTCCATTCCCTATTTCCAACTGTCTGAGGTTTGTTTAGATACACCACAGCTATCTCAAACTTTTAAGTTGAACTGAACGTGTATTCTCCCTACCACAACTCTCATTAACTGCCCCTATAAAACCTAGTACATTCCAACTTTATTTTCTGGCTTTGTGAATACCACTATTTTACAACAATTCAGGTCAGAACTCTGAGTGGTATTACTCCTCTCCATCAAACATTTTCAGTTTTGTTGACCTACTGCTACTGGCTAGACTAGAATAATATCAGTTCTTGTAGAATAAAGGCTAAGCATCTTAACCTGGAATTCAAGGCTTGTGTGGAAGAAACACTGAAAGAATACTCTTAAAAGGTGTTAAACTACTTTGTTGAACTGTTTGATGCCTCTGGGTTAAACAGTCCATAAAAAGACTTATATTTGCATTCTTTCCTTACAAAGCAGCTGCTAATCAGTCAGTTTTCATGTTTACTGTCACTTGCTACTGCTGGGGAAACATTTGGCACTAATATGTTTTACTAACTTGACCTATCAATGCAACAGCTGCACAAATCTTAGGATTCTCAGAACAGTTCCAATCATGAAGCAAACCAAAAACTAAACTACAGGATGTTGGAAAATGGGTGTTTTAAATTTAATAACAAAAGGATCACTAGGTGGTCACATCCTCAAATCCTCAATGTTGGTTGTACAAAGGGGTCAAAAGCAGCCCTTGGGGAGCATAATCCCTCAAACATGGAATAGTATTAAAAAAGAGATACAAAACTCAGCACCTCTTTCATTAAAAAAAAAAAAAAAAAAAGGTGGAGACACTTTTAGGTTAAAAAAAAAACAACTAAAATATTCTCATAGCTGCCTCGGGAATAGATCATAATCATTCTACATACAGAGATGCTTTCATATCTGCAGTAGGCCATTTGGACTAAACGCAAACTGAGTCCATTACTCATTCCCTCTCCGGCTCTTCTTGTGGCTTTTCTTAGATCTGAAATGGCAACACATGACACATGATTAAATTTAACATCTGTTTAAGGAGCTTAGGCAAGGACTTTTGGGGAAAACCAGGGTATGGCGACACTGATGGGGACAGAGACGTTACCCAGTGTACCTAGTGTTTTTATATCTCACAGCAACACAATGAGCTAGCTAACATAAGGTACTATCCAAAATACACCATTGGGGAAATGACCTCTGAGAGATCGAGTGTACGTAACAGTGTATAACATAAACACTATTAATGAAAGCGTATCAAACGTGAGTAAGTTGGCCAATGTCACTCTCTTCAGTGTTAAAAGTTGGGGTGTAAGCCCAGGTCTCCTGAGACCAAAGCTCATATACCCTTACCATTATCCAAAGCTACAATCCTACAAGGAAAAGCAAAACAATACAAACTTATAATTCTTCTAGAAGACAAGGCAATTTTATCCTAATGGAGAATTCCTAACTATCCCCATCAAAACAAGAAAATTTCCAGTGAAATTTAGTTGTGATTGGGGCATTAATTTCTGAATAAAGAGCAGAAGTCTTAAGTCAAAATAGAGGTCAGTCCATACCTTTCAGGAGATTTTGAGTGGCTCCTATGTCTGTGACTGCGGTGATGACCTGGGGAAGAAAAGGCCAATGGCTGAATGAGATTCTACTCTCCTACTCCTCCACTGTCATTTTTACCTCCTGTAATCCCTTCCATCGGCTTAACACTTTTTTGGCCTTATGCTAGGGACTACCTCTATTTGGTAACACCTCTCTGAACTGGTGCTCGTATGGTAGAAAGAGAACTAAACCCCACTTCTTAAGCATTCAGGGCTTTATGGTTAATTACACAAACATCACACTGGTTATTTACCACTACCCTGTTAGGTCTTATTCCTAAAATTTCAGATGAAGAAACTGGCTCATCATACGAGCAAAGCTTGTATGTGAGTCAAGATGTGAACTAAGAAGTGACATAGGCACTCCACTACTGCAGAAAGTTAACTGCTATTACATTTCTTTGTTAAGACAACCAATGGCAAAAGGCCCAAATACTATACCTGGGGACTTGGAGCGAGATCTGTGCCGTCTGTCTCGTGACCTGCTCCGGTGACGTCGTGGACTCTTGCTCCGATGCCTTTCTCGGCGAGGGGAGGGGCTGTGGAAATGACCGGTCAGACTCCTGTATCTGACAATATAACCACAGCAGCCTCCCTCCCTAAATCCCTAGCCTTCATTACAAATCTCTAAAGACCTACCTCCTCCTTTTGGGAGACCGACTTCGCCTATGGAAAGAAAACAGGAAGAAGAGCCTTAGTAGGTAGGTGCCTTGCATGTTGTAGATTGCAAAAACTGCCCCAATTCTTAACCCATCTGTTATCCAGCTGCTTAGTCATGTAACTTTTTGGTACCCACCCACTCCAAGTGACTCGCTATGGCCAATGGGGTATTTACAAATGTGATACCACCATATAGTGGAAAGAAACTTGCATGACTGGTTTTGTTTGCTCTTGAATCCTACTACTGCCATGAGAACATACCTAACCTAGCCTAGCACCATGAGACATACATAGAGAAGAGATGAAATGCCCCAGTTATTCTAGCTAAGGCTATCCTATACTTGCCAACAGACTACAAAACAGGTGAGTGAACATAACATACTAAAAAATTGCCTATCCAAGACCAGTTTATATCATTTGACTACAGACTTGTGAACTTAAATAAATGGTGGTTGTGTGACACTGAAGTTTTGTGGGTAGTTATTTTCCAGTAGCTGATATTGGGCAAGCAAATATTCTCCACAGACTTGGCATGATCCCTTCCCTGAAGTCCAGAGCACTACAGTGCTTAAAATCTCTCTGGAAGAGGCAAATGACTATGGCCTTACCTTCTGGGAGACCGGCTCCTACTTCTCCTGTAGCGCAGTGTGGGGGAGCGACGGGGCTTGTCCAAGTCTCGGTAGCTTCTCCGGCGGTGATCAGGTGATGGTATTCTCTCCAACTGGAAATGAGATGGATGGATCAGTGATGAGCACAGGCTTACAGAAAGCCATCTTAGAAACACTGCTATATTACCCTGGCCATCCTGTCTCAAATCCTACCTTCAAGTGATTTTAAAAACAGTAATTTGAATACAGAGGGATAATCCTGAGGAGAAAAATTTTCCAAAAAAAAAAAAAAAAAAATCCCCCACAAAACTTTCCAATAATCCCATTACTGTTCTATTCTGGGACTTTCTCAGAGCAGTGAGAGGTAAGTAATTACATTTAATTCCTTAAGAAGTTGGCTTTCCAATGCAAAAAAAGATACAAGGCCATTAAGATTAAGTAAAGCTCCTAGTGTACTTAAATCACACACACAAAATTTCCCCTAAGCTCAGCCAACTAATAAAAGCCTAGTAACACTGACCAAACAAATAGCAACAAGCACTTTAAGTGCCCAAGTTGTGGTATCGAAATATCCTATCTTGTTAGTAAATGGAACCAAGGGCTCCTTGGAAAAAGGGATAATTCCAAGTTGGGGGCAGGGGCAGAAGCTATTAAGACATGACTAGAACATATTGCCATTATAATTTCACTAATATGTGGAATCTAATGAACAAACTCAACAAGCAAGCAACACAGAGACATTTGTAGCAGGCTTGACAGCTCTTGGAGGGAGGGGTGTTACGGGGTCCAAGTATTGAGCAAAAAGGAAAAAAGGACACGGACAAAACTGGTGATCATGGCAGGGAGGTGGGTATAAGGGGAATAAATGCTAATAAAAAAAGTACAATAAAAATTTCTAAAAAAGGACATATTGTTGTAATAGCAAGGAGGCTGAGCCTATGATTGTATCAATGTTTCATGAGGCAAGCTGAGGGGCCCCCCTGGCCAAAGACAAGGTAATTTGAGCATCAAGAGGAATAACAGTGATTCAAAATCAAATATACTTAAATCCATGAATTCACAAAGTTACCAGGGACAAAAAGGCATTCATCATCTTGGGAGGACATTCAAGAATCAACTTATTTCAAAAACTGATTAACAGCCCTGGCTGGTGTGGCTCAGTGAACTGACTGCTGGCCTGTGAACCAAAAGGTTGCCGGTTCGATTCCCAGTCAAGGCACATGCCTGGGTTGGGGGCATGTGAGAGGCAACCCATTGATGTATCTCACACTGATGTTTCTCTCCCTCCCTCCCCTCCTCCGTCTCTGAAAGTAAATTAAGTAAATAAAATCTTAAAAAAAACCCTGATAAACTGGCTATGAGTTCATCACTGTTGAAGCTAGGTGGAC
The DNA here is from genome assembly GCA_004024845.1 of Tonatia bakeri. NCBI lineage: Eukaryota > Metazoa > Chordata > Mammalia > Chiroptera > Phyllostomidae > Tonatia > Tonatia bakeri. The sequence goes on along the minus strand of PVIA01000150.1, from coordinate 152,317 downwards.
AGGAAAATTGAGACAGCCTCTCCACTTTGGTATGTGATTAAAATTTTCCATTCACTCACCACAGAAAAACACCTCAGCTTTGTATGGCTTTGAATTCATGAATGATTGTGCTTCCTTTTGCACTAAACTTTAAGGGAGACTGATGGCTCAGAGTGACACTTCCATTTACAATGTCTCAGTATCGATAAGGCAGCATTTCTTACATTGCCCTGTAGCCTTTTTGTGTACATATATTGTTACTTTAATTTTAATCACAAATGTTTTAGAGCCTTCTTTTTTAACTTATCATAAGCATTTCTACGTCACTGTGTATTTTTCCTAACAGTTTAGATGGCTGCCTGATACTCTGGTGAGTTGATATGTTAGTTTATTTGACAGCTCCCTTACACTTTGATTGTTTCCAACTTTTCAGCATTGTAATTAATATGAAAGAATGTGACCATGCAGTAGGCACTTCTTTTTTCTAAACCAGGCTTAGTTCTTAGGATAGTTCAATTATAAACAGTATTATTTTTGTCCCAAGTATTTATTTTCATAGCTTTATTTAATAATAGTTTATTAAATAGTATTTAATGAATAAGTACTATCATAATTGTTAGGCAATTACAATGTCCCAATACTATGCTAAGGACTTTATATTATTTAATACTCATTAACAGTCCTAAGAGAAAGGTATCAGTATCCTTTACAGAGGAGAAAACTGAGATGATATAATTTGCACAAGATTATACCACTACATATAGCAGAGCTAGGATGTGAACCAAGGACTACTTAACTCTAAAGCCTATACTGTTGCTAAATACTGTACTTTTTTTGTTGAAGTTAAAAATAAAAAACAACAAAAAGGCACCATTCGCATCTCCTATGAATATCCCTTCTCCACCCTTAAGCTCCCAGGTACCTGACCTTCTCATCTTCCTCTTCCTCCTCTTCACTGGACTCCACATCATCCATGTCTTCTTCTAAAGCGCTAACCCGAGGCTCCAACTGCTCAGCTTCCTCTAGCACATAGCGTTTCTAAAGAGAACACGAGAGTGTTAGGGGGCCTCGTTATCTCTTCTGTGTCCTGAAGACCCAACGCTGGGCTTCTGAGATTGACAGAAAAACTACAGTGCCACAGCTGAAGTATTAATAGATTCTTCTGTAAAATAAAAGTCACATTTTTCATTTTACCAATAACTTTACTGATTTGGATATTTTAAGTATGTCAGCTATCTCCTATGTGGTACAACACTGATTGTTCTCAGTGTCTTGATTTAATTTTTTATCAACTTCAACTGGTCTACCTGACTGTGGATCATCATCCAAAGAGAAATCTCCAGCACAAAACTTTGCAAACTTTTCCAGCACAAACTTTTGACAAGTTTGATCAATTACAGGACCTTCTTCACACACTGAACAATTTCATTTTTGCCTTTCAGTTTTTTTAACCTTTCTTGGAATAATAAAGCATAATATGCCAAATATGTGGATTTTCTTCCACCTTCAATATTAAATAACTACACAAAAATTCACCAATTCTGGTAAGTTTTTTAAAACACGCTGATATGACAGCTGTCACAACACAATCTAACAAAATTGTTTCAAATGAAGTTAGACAACCATGCTCTACCAGAGCCATGACATAAAAAAAACCAAACTTTTTGGCCAACCCAATAATTTCAAAAACATCCTGGACAGTTTATGATTGTCTTAAGGAGTTTAACATACCTGAAATTTACATGCTCTTTTAAGTTGCCCTGTAAACAGATACAAAGCTGGAGGGAACATCTCCATTTTCTGTTGGCTCTATCACCTGTGGTCTTATACTCTAAGGTGACTGGAATAGCTATCAGGATAGGTATAGCCTTGAATACAAAAAACCCCCCCATGAACTTCATATACAAGGACCATAAGTTCATGGCTTAGACCATACTGGCTGATAGTTCTGCAGGAGAGGCTCAGATCAGAATCTACCCCAAGAGATCCACCGAGGCTCAGCCTAGCGTGAGGGCTGAAGAGTACCCTGCTCTAGAGTAGCACCAATTCTCTATTATACCCAAGACTCAGACAGCTAGCTGTCTAGAGTCATGGATTTTTATTTATTTTTTATTGTTCAAGTACACTTGTCTCCACCTTCCCCTGCCCCACCCAATCCGAATCGTGCATTTTTAACAGAGCACATAAACAATTCATCTGGTTCCACTTTCTTCCGAGATGTGGCTTAGCAGTACTTATTGAATAACCGAGAACCTGAAAGGCAAGAGTAAGTTCAAAACTGCCAAACAGACTAGCTGGGTAATAAGACCCCTTATCATTTCCTTGTGCAAAACATGTAAAGAATGTTGGATAGCCCTAGAACAAATAGTAAGATTTGTATTCTACTTAGCTCTCACTCATTCCTAATAAAATTCTATACAAATTGGGAAAACTGACAAAGATGCCACTCAGCGAAACCAATCCAATCCTTCAGAACAGTGCTTTCCAGACACAGAATCACCACAGTTGGGGATCTAGGACTGCATCATAGAGGGTACCCAGAATCCCCAATGCTCAGAGCTGGAAGTGACTACAGGTTAAATGTTAATTCACATCATTTATGTTTGAAAAAATTAGAATTCATTCCATGGCAGCTCCTTGCCAATGCCAGGGTACATCAGAAACTAAACTGATGACCTATGGGTTGCTTAATAACAGAATCAGAGACAGAGGTAGTCTTAAGGGCCACTTCATCCAGGACACGTAAGAGGCCCATACTATAATAACACATCTGGTGGTGATACACATCAGTCATTTCAATTTCTCTGAAGTCCTGTTGTATAGTCTAGACTCCATGCACATAACTAATGTAACCCACAGTAATGTGAGAACTGGGTCCCAAAAACAAGTTTTCTTGTCTAATTATATTTTATTATGCTATCAGTTAACTGTCTCATTTTTTTCTCCCCTTTATTCCTGCCATGCACACCCCACGATTCCCCTCCCCCTTAGTTCGCACCCATGGGTTGTACATATGTTTTTTTGCTTCTCCATTTTTTATACTGTTCTTAATCTCCCCCTATCTACATTGTACCTATCCATTACGTTTCTTATTCCATGTACCTTTTCCTCCATTCTTCCCCTGGTAACCCTCCATGTGATCTCCATTTCTGTGATTCTGTTCCTGCTCTAGTTTTTTTTTTCCTCTAAGGTTCAGTTGTGAGTTTGTCATCATTTTACTGTACATAATTTTGATTTTTTTCTTAGATAACATTTCATATAAGGACTTGGTGATGCTGGAAAGCACTTTATCTGCCCTTACATTCTAAATGATAGCTTTGCTGGAGTCATCTTGGATGTAGGTCCTTGCCTTTCATGACTTTGAATACTTCTTCCCAACCCCTTCTTGCCTGCAAGGTTTCTTTTGAGAAATCAGCTGATAGTCTTATGGGAACTTCTTTGTAGGTAATTGTCTCCTCTCTTGCTGCTTTTAAGATTCTGTCCTTATCTTTAACCTTGGATAATGTAATTATGATGTGTCTTGGTGTATGCTTCCTTGGATTCAACTTCTCTGGGACTCTCTAGGCTTCATACAAGTCTGTTTCCTTTGCCAGATTGGGGAAGTTCTCCTTCATTATGTTTTCAAAGTAGTTTTCAACTACTTGTTCATCCTCTTCTCCTTCTGGCAGCCGATTTGGATCAGTTTGGATGGTTAAAGCTGTCCCACAGGTTCCTAAACCTCTCCTCATTGTTTTGAATTCTTGGTTCTTCATTCTTTTCTGGTTAAATGTTTATTTCTTCCTTCTCCAAATTTTTGATTTGAGTCCTGGGTTCCTTCCCTTCACTGTTGGTTCCCTGTATACATTTCCTTATTTCACTTTGCATAGTCTTCACTTTTTCCTGTATTTTGTGACCATACTCAACCATTTCTGTGAGCATCCTGATTACCAGTATTTTCAACTGTGCATCTGACAGGTTAGGTATCTCTTCATTGCTTAGTTCTATTTTTGGAGCTTTTGTATGTTCTTTCATTTGGTCCATAGTTCTTTCTCTCAGTGTACCTGTTAGGTTGTAAGGGGTAGAGCCTTAGGTATTTCCCAGGGTAGGGCAACCCATGTTGCTGCTTTGTGGCACTTGGGAAGGGGTCTGAGAGGGAACAATGCCACTTGTTCGGCTCTCCACCAGCTTTCAGTCACTTCCTCTGCTGCTCACAACCAAATTGGGCCCTCCTGGTGCTGCTTCCCAGGTAGGTGGGCTTGTGTACATTCTAGGACCCTGGGGTCTCTCCAATGAACTCTCCTGTGAGGCTGGGAGAGTCTTCCCCTGTCACCATCCACACAAGTTTTTACACCCAGAGGTTTTGAGGCTTTCTTTTCCACACTGGAAGCCTATGTTGTGCAGTCTGCCCCACTCTCCTGTTGTTCCTCCTCCTTTATCTGCACGCAAACGTGGGACTGCTAGCTGCCACTTTGCCGCCCTCCCCACCCTGACTGCCCATCTCCACCCCTCCTACCAGTCTAGATGAATGTTTCTTCTTTAACTCATCGGTTGTTATCCTTCTGTACTGTGCAATTTTCTGGCAGTTCTGGTTGTTTTTGGTTTTTAAATTTTTTGTTGTCCTTCTTTTGGTTGTGTGAGGAGGCAAAGTGTATCTATCTATGTCTCCATCTTGGCTAGAAGTCAGGATTTCTACTTTGACATCTCATTCTCTTCACTATATAGCCTAGACTAACCAGTATGGAACAGGAGAGATATGGGCACTCATTCAGCAATTAAAAAAACAAAAACAAAAAACAACTACTGACACATGTAACAAAATAGATGAATTGCAAAATAATTATGCTGAATGAGAAAACTGATAAAAATAAGAATGTACTGTATTAATTCCAAAATGCAAACTATTGTGACAGGCAATATACGTATCAGTGGTTGCTAAGAGGTGAGGGGAGGGATTATGCAGAAGGAAACTTTGGGGTGATGGATATGTTCACTAATCTTGACTGTGATGACAGTTTAAAGGGTTTACACACATAGGTAAAAACTTACCAGACTGTAATACTTCAAATATATGTAGTTTATCCCATGTCAATTACACCTTAATAGAGCTATTTAAAGGAAAATTTCAATTTTGCTCAAACAAAATCTCAATCTCAAGCCCCACATGTAACTTAGAGAAAAAGCAGCTACCCTGGCTGAGATATGTAGGGTTATCTCCTCTTATTCCTTTCAGTAGCCTTAAAACAGTCCCATAGGGCAATTTAGAGACTATTGAGGTAGTCCGACTTTTCCACATTATAAATGGGAAAAATAAGACCAGGTCTCAAAGCTGTAATAATAATCCAGCTGTACTAATAACCCAGAAATTCAGGTCTCCTAATTCCCTGTTCAGTCATCTCTCCATTCTCTCTTCAGAAGTCCCCATATTCCCTTTCTCTTCGAGCTACCTACTGTATCTGTTTTCCCTTTGTATTTTCAACAGTTTTAAAATCATACTCTGTAAAAGCCATTCCTGAAAGGTGCTTTATGGACAATCCTTTATCTCTGGGAAAGGGAAGCAGGATAATTATAATGCTTTTTAGGGGTTAAGATTTCAGTGTCTCACTCTTGACCCTCCTTTTACCTGTTTTATATCCTGAATTTTTATATGAAGCTGTTTGAGAAACGTTGCTTAAAGTTTTAAAAAATCGAGCTTACCAACCTCCAGCCAAAGGAGAAGGGCTTTAAGTAAAGAGGTCTCTATACCGTGGCTTGTATAAAGCAGACTGCCTGCAAATTGGTGGTAAAGCACCAAGGAAGTAACTGGCTACCAAGGAGGCTGGAAAGAGTGCGCGCTCTACTGGAGGGCTGAAGAAACCTCATCATTGTAGGCCTGGTACTAATGGCATTCGCGAAATTAGACGTTATCAGAAGTCCACTGAACTGCTGATTTGCAAACTTCCCTTCCAGTGTCTGGTGCAAGAAATAGCTCAGGACTTCAAAACAGATCTGCATTTCCAGAGTGCAGCTATTGGTGCTTTGCAGGAGGAAAGTGAAGCCTATGTGGTTGGCTTTTTTGAAGACCCAACCTGTGCGCTGTCCATGCCAAACATGTAACAATTATGCCAAAAGACATCCAGCCAGCATGCCGCACATGTGGAGAATGTGCTTAAGGATCCACTATGATGAAAAACATTTCATTCTTTAAAAAAAAAATCTCTTCTTCCTGTTATTGGTAGTTCTGAACGTTAGATCTCTTTTTTCCATGGGGTCAAGAGGCACCTAAGTATATGACTGCAAGTTAAAAATAGGGGACAGAAATCAGGTATTGGCAGCTTTTCCATTTTCATGTGTGTGAATTTTTAAAATATAAATGTAGAGACATAAAGCATTAATGCAACTCAAGATGTTTCAGTGAACAAGTTTCAGCAGTTCAACATTAAAACAATATAAAAATAAGCCTGTTAAATTTTTCTGGGCAATGCCAGCATTTGGATTTTTTAAAAACAAGTAAATTTCTTATTGATGGTTACTAAATGGTGTTTGTAGCATTTCTATCAGAGTAGATGCTATCCATTCACTCTACCTTTCTGAGTTGTCATACATGCAAGTATGTTTTTAACACTGTCTGTCTTCTATGCTATTCCTGTAAGTTTGCTAATAAAATACATTAAACTATCAAAAAAAAGTTTTAAAAAATCTACCGTAGCTATAGTCTCCTTGATATATTTTAAAGAAAAAAGTTTTCTTGTGTTAATTGTTCACTTTTAAAGGCCTACCCTTCAAATGATCTACTTTCCCCTCACCCCTATGTGAGAGGAAATGTTTTTCACAGACATAAATACTATTTATAACCCTGCCTGGTGTGGCGTGGCGTGGCGTGGCGTGGCATGGCGTGGCTGGGCATAATCCCGCAAAGCAAAAGGTTGCCATTTCTATTTTCTGTCAGGGCATATGCCCAGGTTGCAATTTTGGTTCCTAGTCAAGGCAGGTATGAGAAGCAACCGACTGATGTTTCTCTCTCAAATCAATGTTTCTCTCCCTCTCTTCCTACCTCCCCGCACTAAATAAATAAACAAACAAATATATTTTTTAAAGAGACTACTTATTAAGAAGACTCCTGAAATCCATCAGTTTCAGTGGCTTAGTGTATGTGTGTGTCTGCCAATTTAGGGGGGTAGAAGGGTATATCTTACCTGTAGCCGGGGCAAAATGATATCACAGACTCTCTCACTGTGCAGTAGTTCATCAATGAACTCATCTACATGCATCAGTTCAAACTCTGAAAGAAAAATCACAAGCTCAAGGCCTTACCAGAGTAGTGGCTCAGTTGGTTGAGTGTTGGCCTGCAAAGTGAAAGGACACCAGTTCGATTCCTGGTCAGGGCACATGCCTGGGTTATAGGCCCAGTCCCCAGGTGGTGGTGAGCAAGAGGCAAATGATTCATGTTTCTCTCACACACCGATGTTTCTCTCATCTTTCTTCTCCTCTTTCCCTTCCTCCCACCCCAAAAATAATAATAAAATCTTTAAAAAATCATAAGCTCAAGCAACTTGGAAATAAACTTAGAAGGTCAAAAGGTAAAAGTGTGAATTCTCTGCAGCCTCCCTTTCATTAGTAAAGCTGTTGGAGTGTGGTAATTATACAGAGGGGACTACTATGAAACCTGGGCTTAAACTACAGTCCTTTGAAGACCTGTCATCACCATCTATCTTCATTCATTCAACTCACCTTACTGAGACCATCTATGTGCCAGACCTCATTTAGGAGCTGGGGATAATGGAATAAATGAAGCTGTCCCAGTTAGCTGAATAGACAAACACAAAAGCAAGCACAAATAGCTGTGAATTGTATAGGGGTAATGTTCTTGAATAAAGCATGTAACTGAAGTGTAACTTCTCATGTGAACCACTATGTTTCTAAATGTAAAAAAAGGATGTTTTATGGTAAATGGAGCAATTTCAGAATTTCTATATTAACATGACTTCAGTTCAGTAGTTCACAACCAGAGGTGAATTTGCCCCCCATCACTAGGGTGGGGAATGCTACTGACTTCTAGTGAGTAGAGGTCAGAGATGCTGTTAAATATCCTACAATGCACAGGACAGCGTCCTACAAAGAATTACCTGGCCCAAACTGCCGAAGATTAAGAAACCCTATCTTAATTTAGTTAACATAATACAATCATAAGTAATTCTATGGTGGCCATGACCATGTCCATCTTATTCCTCATGTTGTTTTCAGTACATAGCACAGTACCTGGCATGACCTGGCGCTTAATATGTATTTACTCAATGAATGAATTAATAAGTTAACAACAGTTTAAAGTGTAATTCCAAATTCTTAACCTTCTACTGCTAAATGAAACATGTAACAGTAGAAAGGGGAAAAGAAAAAAAGTTACCAATCTTTTATGACACTAAGCGAGAAAAGGTTTTGACTGCATTATCCCACTTTACCACAAATAGTGTCTCTTTGTAACAGGCATGGAGCTGTACTTCTTGGATACACTTATTATTTTTCAGTGGGACTATCACATAAGTATGAGTAAGTACACTTAAATCTGTATACTGCTGTATGAAGTATGCTAGAAGAGAGGCCAGGAGGAAGAACTGTGAAGATGTAACCTATGGAAAACTAACTTTGGGAGGTTTGGGAAGGCTTCTATGAAACTCATTCCAGAGCTAGATCTTATGGGATGCAGCACATGTAGAGGGAGCACATGATATAAGGCTGGGATTAATAAAAGATGCAGCTGGAAAGGTAGGCAGAAAGGGCTGACTGGTTAAGGCCGAGAGGAAGCCAACAGTCTAACGGAGTACTCCCCATTACAGAAAGAAAGGGGAACACTCACACAATGTATGTGACAATATGAGGGCAGAGATATCTGTGAAATAAAAATTAGCTCAAGGATAAAGCTTCAATCACATGGCACATACTCACCCCCATTTCGATTCTGGCTCTTAATTTTCCTATAGTCATTGTACAGAGGCTCCAAGTACTTATAGCAATCAATTGCAGTGCCTGTCAGTCTCATGTAAAGTGCTCCCAACATGCGAACATACCTGACAGATAAATGACAGTGAAATAACAGTTTGTAAAGAATTCTAAAACATTGTAGAAGTTCATCCTAGAAAGTTCCTGAATTTTACAACTGGTGTTTCTCATGACAGTATTGGATACAAAAGTTTTTCTTTTTTCCTTTGGCAGACGAGAAAGCAGCAATTTTGGAGGCAGCATGAGGCAACAGGAAGAGCTAAAATATGAAGACCTGGGTTCAAGTTCCCATTCTATCACTTACTTACTGTGGGAATTTGGGATGTGTTGTTCAACTTTCAGAGTCTATTATAGCAACTGCAAAACTAAGATAGAACCTATGTACCTCACAGGATTGTTTTAAGAATCAAATGAGATACCAAATTTAACAGAAAATTAAGATATATTTACTAACAATAAAAGAATACATATAGGCATGAATATATAAATTATTGCCAGGCAGCAGAATGTTGTTCTGGAAAAAATTCCAAGTCATCTTGTTTCAAATTCTGATTCCAGTACTTACTAACTTTGTAACACTGGGCAAATTATTTGCTTTATCAATTTTCATAAAATGCAGATGATAGCACCTAATTTGCTGACATGGTATATTAAGTAAGAAGTACGTGGCCCTGACTAGGTAGCTCAGTTGGTTAAAGCATTATCCTGATATGCCAAGATTGTGGGTTTGATCCCTGGTCAGTACACATATAAGAACCAACCAGTGAATACATAATCAGTGGAATAACATCAATATTTCTTTCTCTCCCTCTAAAATTAAAAAAAAAGTGTGTAAGGTACTAAGGATAGCATATGGCACATAGTACCTAATAAAAGTTAGATATTTTTTAGCTGTTAATGTTTAAGATTCCTTCCTTTCCCCCTTCTTTTATGTCCGACTAACCATTCAAATCTCCACTTACATAATACAGTAGCAAAGAATACAATATCTGAAGCCAGCTTTGCCACTTTCTAGCTGTCTGACCTTGGGGAAATTACTTAACCTCTTTGTGCCCAAGTTTCCTCCCCTATTATAATGGGGATAATATTTTCACAAGGTTGTTGTGAAGGTTAAATTATTATTAATATCTACTCTAGGAGGTAAATCTCTTAGAACAGAGGGTGGCACATAGTAAACTATTATTATGTCTGTCTGTCATCCTTGTCAATGGATAATAAAATAAAAGCAGCTCACCTATTTGCGATGTTTACTATGCAGCAAACACTGTGCTGTGAGATTTATAGCACTATCTTATGTAATCCTCACATCCATACCGAGATGAAGTTGCTGCCTCCATTTTACAGTTAAGAAAGTAAAGCTGAGAAAACTGAGTTACTACTCTAAGGCCACAGTTAATAAGTAATACAGTCTGGACATGACCTATACCTAACACCAAAGTTTTCCCTCTGATCTTCCCACAGTATGTTGTTTTCTTCACCCCTGAGCATCCAATGGCTTTGTGAAATACTTTTCTTGGAGAAGTTACCAAGACTGGAAAAGCAAAGGAAATGAATTCAATGAAGACAGACAAAACACAAACTCAAGAGTTTAAAAGCAAAAATCCTGAAGTAGAACTTTGTGGAAAAGAGATAGCTTAACATTCCTCTTAACCAAAGCCAAATTCTGGACTACTGAAATTGAAGGCTTTATATTAGCTAGTCAACACTTCACTCACTTGAAGTCTTCATTTTTTATAAACTCAACAATGATATCCTTCTCCGGTTGAATCTGAAGCATCTTTAATGTCAAACACAGAAAGGGCGTTGGCTTTATGTTGCCACCATAGACGCCACCCACAAACCTTAACTCCATGGCTTTGTCGACTACAAGTTCAGCTAAAAACAAAAACAAAAACAAAAACAATAGACATTTTAGGGCTAAGCTTTTCCAGGTTTGAAAAGAGAGAAATTAGTTAAGGTTTCATGCTCTTGAATACTCATCACCAGTTTAATATCAGAACAAGTACGCACTAATAGTAATAATGATGATGATAGCAGTAACAGATACTATTTCCTACATGCTAGGTACTGAGCTAAACATTTCATACCATTTTATTTAATCTTCGCAGCAAACCATGTGGTAAGTTCTAGCACTGTCCTGGCTTTCAGCTAATGAAAGTGAGGGCTAAGAAAGGTTAAGTGACTTGCTCAAGGTCCACAGCCAGAAAGTAGCAAGGCCTGGATATAAATCTAAGCAGTCTAACCTCAGGGTTCACACCTGTCACCATCAGGTTAGAGGGAAATAGCCACGTTTAGAGTTAAAAATGAGATATAAAAATGTCCAAACCCATAGAGAATTTTTATGAGTTTATTTAGGCCAAGCAATGGTATGCCAGGAATCAAGATCTCAAACGCTCCGGAGAATACCAGTTTTGCATTTTTTTAAAAATACATTTAGAATTAAGAAGGAAACTATAGGCCCTGGCTGGTGTAGCTCAGTGGATTGAGTGAAGGCTGCGAACCAGGTATCACAGGTTCAATTCCCAGTCAGGGCACATGCCTAGGTTGCAGGCCATGTCTCCCAGCAACCACACATTGATGTCTGTCTCTTTCTCCCCCTCCCTTCCCTCTCTAAAAATAAATAAATAAAATCTTAAAAAAAAAAAAAAAAGAAGGAAACTAAGGAAGATTACATGACATTGGGAAATCTCAGATTGTATTAAAGGATAGTTAAGATTATGTGGTCTGAAAAAGAGGTGCACACTGACATTTTAAAGGTGTGTTAAACTAGATGCCTGAGAACAACAGGCAGGGGCTGCCAAAGGTGAAGTTAAAACTTTTACTAAATTAGTTACAGACCTAGGGCATGACTACCCACAATGACTTGCCCAATTCTGAGTTTATGATTAGATCACACTGTGAAATTACTTTCTGTCACTGAATATGTCAGATTTATTATAGAGCCCCTTTTGCGTTCACAAAAGAAAAAAAAGCAGCCCTGGCCAGTGTGGCTCAGTGGACTGAGTGCTGGCCTATGAACCAAGGGTGGCAGGTTAGATTCCCAGTCAGGGCATGTGCCTGGGTTGTGGACCAGGTCCCCATTTGGGGATGTGTGAGAGGCAACCATATGGTGATGTTTCTCTTCTTTTCTCCCTCCCTGTTCTCTCTCTCAAAAAAAAAAAAGTAAATAAAATCTTTAAAAAACTTAAAAAAAAACCCAACTCTTTAATAACTACAGTGTGTAAACCTCTTCTCATCTATAAAATGGGGTTGCTAATGTTCCAATGTTGTCAAAATCAAACACTAGCTGTGTGAATTGGGGCAAGTCACTTCACTTCTCTTTGAGCTAGTCAATTAAAATTTAAATAATAAAAGATAAAAAGTTTAAGGGCTATAGTGAGAATCAAATGTGACAATACAAATAAATGCTAATACCTACCTGACACATAGCAAATAATAAAGGTTACCTACCATTAATGGAAAATCACTTTATATATCAGACTGCAAGTTCCTTTAGGATAAATTCTATATTAATTCACTCAACATTACAGTTGACAACCTACTAGAGATACAGATAGAGGGATAAAGGAGAGGGACACAATTACTATTTTTATGGAGTATACAGTCTGGCAAGGCAGAAAGCATTGATGAGTAGTTAAATGAAGATGCAGAATATGACAAAAAAATACAAGAAAACATGACCTAATGGAGAACAAAAAGGTCTTGAGTTTACTTTTGAACTACTGAGTTAACATGTCTTGGAATTAGACATTTAGATCTCAGGAGAGATCTGAGCTGGAGAGAGAAATTTGCAGACATTTACATATACAGGATGTAACTGTGTTATGGAGCTCATTCAAGGGCACAACTATGTAATGAGAAAAGGGTCCAGAAGTAAACCTTACAAGACTAAAACTTTATGGCGACTCAGAGCAACAATAGGAATGATTCGTGGGCACACGCAGCTAGCGGTGGTGGCAGCATTATAGCAGAAGAATATTCAAGAGTGGTAAAAACTAGTACCACCACTACCAGCGATTCCTGAGTATATGTTATTGCATTTAATGATTAGAACAACTCTTTGAGGTGGGTATTACACTCGTTTCACAACAGAGGAAGCCACGGCTCTCGGAAGTTAACAGAGATACTAGAAAGATGAGCCAGAATTTGAACGAAGATTAGAAGACTACCTAGGAGACTTCTCTAAAGAACTAGTATGTATATCAGGTCCCAAACGTGGAAATACTGCAAATGACTTACATTTGGGGACAGTAAGATCATGAATATGGTTGGGGGAATGCTGCCTTTCCTTTAAGATTTTCGGGGTCCCCGAGTTTAACACAGCTTGGAACCCCAGAAGTTATCATTAAACATGGAACGACTCGAAGAACCTAAGTGAGACACCATTCGTAATAAGACCCTACCACCTGTGTACCCACAGCCCAACCCAAGTCTAGGCACGTAAGAGGGGTACAGATTTTTCTGAAAGACAGATTCCTTCCAGTCTCACCCCAGGGTCCAGTCCTACCCGCGCCCAGTCAGAACTGGGCCACAACGCAGCCGACATTGGGGTCGGTGCGCTGCCACTCACCCGTCAGCCCAAAGCACTCCTCTTTCCAGTACTTAGATTCATAGATTCGAGTCCGAATGATCTTCTCCACCAAATACTGAGGGTTGGTGCCGTGGATGCTGTGCGCATCCTTCACCGTGCGGTTCGCCATTTTAGAACCCCTTCAGTTCTATTTCCTTCGGGTCCTTTACTGCGTCATATTCAGCTTTTAAAAACACACACAAACGCAGAAAGGTGGAGGAGGTCTCACTTAAATAGCTCGGGCCACCATCTTGAAATCGGAAATGCTGTAGCGTAAAGAACTTCCTTCTGCAAACGGCGGCGCTGATAGAATCGATGATGGCCGCTGCACGTTGGCGTGAGTACGTCATACGCTCCCTTTTGGGTGAGCGGGAGGGGAGGGCAGGCCGGCTGGTGACGCGACCTGGAGACACTATGGGGGCGGAGCCTCGGCGTTTGGCGCGAAATTTCCTCTCCGCCTTCTTTCCATTCCTTGCTAGCGTCCCGTTTCCGTTTCAGCTTGCGGTCCCTAGCCAGCAAGAGGAGCCCAGCTGATTCAGGTGAGAGTTACTCGGCTCCACAAACTCCTGAAGTGGAGACGGTGGGGAGTGGAGGACTTACTCCTAAGTTTGGGAATCTTCGGCCCCCCGCGAGTGTGGCGTCCCAGGAGCTGGAGGGGGACCTGAGCCACGGGGACTGAGGAAGTTGTTCTTTGTAGATTCACTCAGTCATTGATTAATTCAGCAGATATTTATTAAACGGTTCTTACGTTCAAGGCGTCTTTCTAAGTCCATTGGAAGCGTTTGTTTCCCACATCCCTATTGCAAAAAGGCTTCCCGCTCTGTCAGGGGCTATGCGTTTGCAGTGGGGAAGCCCAGAGCCAACCGCAGAGAAGCGTGAGCATTTCTGCCCACATGGCCCTGAAACTCAGTGATTATATTAACCACCCCTTCTCTCTAGATTGCTATTTTAAAGAGGCGCATCTTTTCCGCCTTTGAGCCGTAGTGTAGCAAGCACCACAGGGAAGTAGGAGCAACAGAAGTTACTACACCATTTTACGGATGTAGCTATTGCTCCCAGAAACTTAACTTAGGTCGCTGTTTTCCCCCCCTAGTTGAGCTGCTCTTAAATGCTGGGCTCTCATCCATCCACCTTTCCAGGAGAGAAGTCTAATCCTAGAATAGAGGGGCCTTCTGTCTTGACAGTTGGAAAACACTGACTTAAAGGCATGAGATGGCGAGATTCCTACCCTGGTTTGCTATCTGTGAAAATGCAATGATTAAATGTCAGTTTTCGATTTTAGTCGTCTGTAAAAACTGGTACTCTCTTCCCTGCTGTAATGGATGCTTGGGAATGCCTTTGGAGGTTTCTGATGTGAGAACATGGTGTACCAAGTTCCTCTGCGATGGTTCTTAACCATAACATAGGGCAATATATGGACTCCAAAAGGTTTATGAATCCCCTAAAATTGAATGCAAAATTTCATGTTACTTGTATGTGTTTCATAACATTCATCAAATTAGTGAAAAATAAAAAAAGAAAGAAAAACAAAAAACCAAGAATCACTGTGCCCTACAAATAGAGCAATGGATTAAGGAAGTAATGGAGTGAATTTACCATTTTGTATTTTTTCACCTAATCCTCAGTAATCCTAGAACAATGCCTGGCACACAATGGGTGATTAATACATATTGGTTGAATAAAAGGAAGGTTCTATTCCATCTTATGGAGAAGGGAACCTGGGCCCATTTGACCTCTCAGTCAGTGTCTGGGAAGCCTGACTTATTGTAATAAGCACACCAGAAGTAAGCTTTTGGGTATATATTTAACATTATTTACTTTCACATATGGTGAAGTGGTTAAGAGCACAGTCATTGGAATCTGGCTGCTCATGGTTTGAATTAAGGCTGTGCCATTCTGTATAACCTTGGGATAAGAAACCATCTTGAAGTGATAATATTCACTCAGCAAATATTTATTATTGAGAGTCTTCTGTGCACTTGGTACTATGTATTAACATTGTTCTGGGATTACTGGGAGGATTAAATGAAATAAATACATCAAGAGTTTTGGTTCCACTTTCTGTCACATTGGCTCAATAAATATATGCTACCATTATTTTTACAGCAACTCCCTTATCTGTTTTCCTTGGGTGTGACCCCTGGACTGGGTGTTGTGTTTGTTCCACATTTCTGCTATCTGCAACACCAAGAGCCTGCAGTGGGTATCTTTTAGAAGCCAGAGTCTTTGCCTCCTATTTTACCCTATTTATCACCCCCTCTTGGGGAATCTTTGTTGATGGTGGATAAAATGAAATGCTGGGTCAAGGATAAGAGAGTCAGGAAACGGTAGAGGCCTGACATCTATGATTTTCTCATGCTGCCTCTTCAGGAGGACTCCTGCTAATTTTTTTGAACTTTTCATTAAAAAATAGCATACATACAGAAAAGTGCACAAATCATACATATGCAACTCAATGAGTTTTTATTGTTTGAATGTTTATTTTATAATCTCAGCTAATCTGCCAGTTTTAGAAACAGCATGTTGGTGAGTTTTCTTAGGGAACATGCATGTGTAACTTGAATCTAGATCCAGAAGCAACATGACCAGCATCCCAGAAACACCCTTTCATGCTCACACCACAGGTTACTTTTATCTGTTTCTGAATGTTATATAAATGGAATCAATATAGTATGTATTCTTTTGATGTCTGATTTCTTTATTGTTATTTTGAGAGATTTTCCCCACTTTGTGTGTAGTTGTATTTGATTTAATTTCATTGCTTTATAATGCTGCTGTGAACATTCTGATTCATGTCTTTTGATAATAGGTATGCTTTTTCTGTTGGGTATATTGTATTAGAATTGTTGGGTCATAGGCTATGCATATGTTCAGACTTAGTAGATAATGCCAGTTTTCCAAAGTGGTTTTGCCAATTTACACGCCTTTCAGGAGTGTATGAGAGTTCTGGCTGCTCTACATCCTTACCACACTTGGTATTGCCCTAATCATATTTTTGCTCATTCATTTGTCCATTCACCTATGTACCAAGTCCTAACCAAGGCCCTGGAGTTGCAGTTATGAACAAGATAGACAGGGTTCCAATCTGCCCTCTTGGAAGTCAACATTTGAATGTTGGAAGCACTAAATAAGAAAGTAGTGGATTGGTTGTTGCTTTGGTAATAAGGTGGTGTAATGGAATGTGACTCTGAGGGGCAATATGAAGGACAGGGATAGGTAACTTTCCATTGTGTATTGGTGAAGGCCTCTGAGAAAGTTTCGTTGTAGCTGAGACCTGAGCCATCCCTACAAAGATTTGCAAGAAGAGAGAATAGCATACTAAGCTTGTGGGCACTAACAGCAGACCTGGAGCAGAGTGATAGACCCAGGCAAGGGAGGTTATTTAGTCTAGGCCCAGATAGTCTTCTTTCCTATACTGTCTGCTTACTGAGCCTAGGGTGAATCACCAACAGTTGCGCACATATATACCTATACAGTAGTCCCCCCTCATCGTCCATTTCACTTTCCAAGGTTTCAGTTACCTGCTTCAACTGCAGTCTGAAAATATTAAATGGAAAATTCCAGGAATACAAATTTATGTTTTAAATTGCACATGGTACTGAGTAGCATAGTGAAATCTTGTGCTCTTGTGCTGTGTTCCACACAAGACATGAGTCATCCTTTGTCCACCATATCCAGGCTGTATACACTCTGCACACATTAGCCAGCTGGGTTCTTGGGGTCATTATCAGATATTTTGAAAGAGAGGGAAAGACCACATTCATATAACTTATTACAGTATATTGTTCTGTTTTATTGTTAATTTCTTACTGTGCCTAGTTTATAAATTAAACTTTATCATACATATCTATATATAGGAAAAAGCAGTATATAAGTATGGGGTTGAATATCCACAGTTTCCAGCATCCAGTGGGGGTCTTTGAATACACTGTATTTTCAGACTATAAGATGCACTGTTTCCTCCCAAATTTGGGAGGAAGGGGGGGGGGGTTGTGCATCTTATAGTCCGAATGTAGCTTACCTGGCTTGCAGTGGGGGAGGGGCAGTGGGGGAGTGGGGTCACAGGTTATTAAATATTTTACATTTTTTTGCTTCAAAATTTTTTTTTCCTATTTTCCGCTAAAACCTAGGTGCATCTTATGGTCTGAAAAATGCGGTATTCCCTGAGGATAAGGGGAACTGCTGTACTAGTGTCATTGAACACAGCTCATGCTCTCTTGGGAAAGGAATGTTGAATTTTATCTTGACTTGGTTTTGAAAGATACCTGATGTAGTAAGCTAAAATGTAGTCTGGATTTAAAAAAGTTGAGAGTATAGATTTGATACCTTTAGTATACATGAGTACCTTATTGGTGTGGAGGTTGTCCTTCTGTATGCTAATTTTTGGTTTGAAAAATGAGATCATTGTGCCAGTATAATCAAATATCATAGTCAAAGTGACAAATCAGGCCATTTATCCTATAATCCGATTATTTAAGAGTTGTAGAAAGTTTGCTGAGAGATACTGGTTTGCTACAAAGTAGTACTCTTGGTAATATTACAATATTTTTTAATGACAGAGCTTAGGAATAATCTAATATACTTGCATCTTTTGTATCTCAGTAGCCTGTTTTGCCTGATTCATTGTGGAAAGGTGGAAAGTTCCAAGTTTGCTCCTGACAGTTCTGTGTTACATCATCCATTAAAAGAAACATATTGAAGGTAAGCTAGTGCTGTATATTTCCTTGAACATTTATTGATTGAGAGTCAAGCACTTTTACTAATTTTTACCAAAATATTATATAAATCCATATTCATTTTTCACTTGAGCAGAGTCTTCTTGTTTCTACTCATCAGTCTTCTTTGCTGTTTGTTCATTTCTAGAATGCACTTGATTGAAATCAGATTGATTTTAATAGTACTGGGTTGTGAATTATACTGTTGATGTTCTTCATGGCAGTCATTTAGCATCATTTGTAAGTTGTGTATTTACTGATTGTAAGGTTTTCTTAGACCCCGCTGAGGAATGAGTGCCAATTAGCCACAAAAAGTAGGCAGAAGAGCTTTATTTTGGGGTTTGTGCTCCTGGGCGAAACCTTCTCCGCCCTTACTGAGGGACCGGAGCAGAGCTGAGAAAGTTTGCACTGGAGAAGCCAGAGGGATGGGGTTTTATATGGTTTGACTTCCCGCCGGAGCCAAGGATTGGCTCTTGGTGAACAAAGAAGCCACATATCATTGGTGGTTCCTGGTCTGACGTCAGCACCTCTTCTGGGTCAGAGTTCAGCCGCCATCTTGGTTCGTAGTCCAAACACTATAATTGAAACTTTCGTCTTACCCTGCCCAACCTAACACTGATGACTCAATATCTTCTCTTCTTTTTGCTAGTTAGTTTCCAGAAGGTATACTAAAAAGATACCTTTTTAGTATTTACCTTTAGTATTTAGTAATACCTGTGTGGATTGATTGGTTGGTTGTCATTCTGCAAAGTGAAAGGTGGCTGACATGCCTGGGTTACGGCTTGGTCCCTGGTTGGGCGTATACGAGAGGCAACTGATTGATGTTTCTCTCCCTTTCTTTCACGCTCTCTTCCCCTCTCTCTAAAAACCAATAAATCTTTTTTTAAAAATCATTTTTTTAAAAGTAGAAAACCTTATTGATCAAAATGTTCCCAAGAATTATGTAGGACATAATGCTACTGAACTTTAGGAAACCAGCTTGTTTAATCAGGATGTTAAAACACTGTTCTAATTCTGTTGTGTTTAACATAAACTACAATGATTGGTTCTGCTATCAGTATTTCAGAGTAAATTTGTCATACTGGATTAAAAAAAATTTTTTTTACCCTCATTTTGTCAAATTTTAGCTCCATAAGAAAAGCATTCAATTTAGAGGAAAGGTTTATTTCCTTCCTCTCTCCCTCCCTCCCTTTCTTCCTTCTTTCCTTTTTTTCTTTTTATTTTTGTGTGTCAATTTTATATTTGTTCTAGGGGACAGCATAGTGGTTAGACATTATATGAGGTTTATTTTCTTAATTATTTAAACTTAACATAATAGGTTAGCATTATTATTAAGACTAATAAATTGCAGTTTCCAAACTTTAAAGAGGATTGGCGTATGTGTTTGGGTTTTTCATTCAAAAATGTCTTCTTCTCCCTGTGTATTTTAATACATACTTATTTTTTCAGCTGTTCAAAATACGTACTTCTAGTGCCTGTGTGCTGCACAGAATAATACTCCTAACAACTGTCAAAACAATACAGGTTGGTGACACTTTAATTTTTTTTTTTTTTTAAGAGAGGGGTGGGGGCTGGAAGGGAGAAAGAGAAGGAGAGAAACGCTGATGTGAGAGAGAAACATCAATTATTTGCCTCTTGTATGCACCCTGGCCAGGGATGAACCCACAACCTAGGTGTGTGCCCTGACCCGCATTTGAACGAGTGACCTTTCACTTTGCAGGACGGCACCCAACTAACTGAATCACACCAGTCAGGGGAATAACACTTTTTTATTTCTTTAATATAAGTGGAATAATACATTTAATAAAACTCATTGCTATTCCCCTAAATACCTTTTGTATGTTTTTGCTTTCATGTCTTAGAATCCCTCATTTCATTCCGTCTTATCAATATCTGATTATTATTCAATATTCATTTCAGGAAACCCATGTAGGGTTCCTGAACCCATGTAGGGTTCAGCCCTTCTCTGAATCCACAAGACCTGATCCTCTGATTGCAGTAGTCTCTCTGGCTCTTTCTTTTGGCTCTTTACACTAATAGTTGTCCTTTAGTGCTTTTATAGTTTATCCCTTTCTTGATTATGTTACAGAGGCTTTTAAAACTAACCACTGTGCCCTGGCTGGTGTAGCTCAGTGGATTGAGCGCGGGCTGTGAACCAGGGATCGCAGGTTCGATTCCCAGTCAGGGCACATGCCTGGGTTGCAGGCCATATCCCCCAGCAACCGCACATTGATGTTTCTCTCTCTCTCTCTCTCTCTCTCTCTCTCTCCCTCACTTCCCTCTCTAAAAATAAATAAATAAAATCCTAAAAAATATATTCTAATTAAAAAAAAACTAACTACTGTATCACTGTGTTTCAGTTTCAAGTTGTTAGATGTTTCATACCTGTCACTGTACTTTGTGCCTAGGAAGTACTTCTGAACATTTATATTGTAGTTTCATTTCTTACATATTGACTCTCCTTTTCTCCTGGATAGGAAGAGATAGACATGATACAAGACAAACCCAGATGATTCCAAATTGCTTTTGCTTAATCTTCATAGAGCTTGACTTTTTCCTCAAAAAATAAAATGTTTTCTAAGCCTAAAATGTGTAGAAGTGTAGCTGGGGCAGAAGAGAAGGTTGAACTCATTGATGGCAGGGATTGTGTCCTATAATCCATCAGAGCGTTGTTGTGTTAACTCTGTGTGAGTAACTTTTATGCAGGAGTCATGGCATACTGCCCCACAAGGCTGAAGACGAGACAGACTTATTCGTGGGTTGGCAACCCATTGTTGGATGGAAAACCACAGTACCAAACCTACAAGTGAGTGATTTGTTTTGTCTGGGAAATGTAACTTCTCTGGGCTAAACTGTTAATAACTTGTATCTAGCCTGTTCTAGTTACTACAGGTTGAGGACCAAGGGACAGTAATTATGAACTGATTGTAAGGAGAGGTTTTATTTGATGTAAGAAAATGGCAGCATAAATATAGCAGTTAGTGATAAAGGAAGACATTGTCAGGTTAGTAAGTTTGATGTATATGGTAATATCATATTTATTTAGAGTGGATTCTATGTAATGCTGCATGATAACAGGGTAGGATTAGATGTTGTCACTATGTCCTGATTAATCTGATATGTTATTGGCAGCTTTCCTTCCTTCGGAAGCCTTTGTTGTTCTTCGTTAATAACTGAGAGAAGTAGGGTTCATATTAAGGCTTCTAGATTAATGATTCGCGCTAAAACAGTTTATTCAGCCCATTTTGTCTGCTCTTACGTAGGACTGGGTGATTTGGTTTCCTATCAGAATTAGCAGAGAGAAACTATTTACAGGATTTACTATTGGGAGAGCACTTTCCTTTGTGCCTGGAGGGTCGGAAGAGGTTGGTACATACTAGTGATTTTCAACATGTTTTTCTTTTATTTCCTAGAGAAATGAACATGACATCAGAAGGCTGTTCTACTGAGAGTCACCTCCAAGTTGGACAGTTCGTATTGGTTAAAGGAGATGATGATGAAAATCCGTATGTTGCTAAATTGGTTGAGCTGTTTGAAGATGGTAAGTTTTGGGTTGGAATGGAAAGCATTCCTTGTCATGAATAATTGGGAAGTTCTGGGTGGGAAGAGAGGCAGGTACTGGTTCCTTTGTTCACAGCAGCATATAGGGTGTGAACCCTGGATTCTGAGGTGGGGCCACTTTAGCACTAGCTGTACCCTCTTCCATGTAGTGAACTTCTTACTCACTAGAGCAGTACTGCATAAAAGGGGGCTGGGGAGGGGCTCAAGAATTTAGCTTTTCTATTACTTTTAGGACTGGATAAGAATGGCTATTAAGGCAGGAATTTTGGAATGGAGCAAAAGGATGAATTCAGGAAGGAGGAGGAAGGAAAAAAATAGGTGACTAGCTCTATGTTAGACACTTGTCCTTTAATTTTGGCACGAGGAAGTTAGTAATGAATTTTGCAGATTCAAATTCATAATGAAAGAGGAGGTAAGTTGGATTGGTTTGAGTTGATGTACAGTCAGTAACACAAATGCTTTAGTAGGCGTTTTACCAAGAGGGACTTGTGTATAAGTGTTGAAAAGTCTGGAGGAACAAAAATATTGTTGCCTAGAGATCAGTAAGTGCAGAAAGCCACTATTGCCCCTAAAACTGGAAGAGCAAAAGGGGAAGTAGTGTTAACCAGAGCCTGCAAGTCCACAGCCATTGCTTCCACTGATTGTCTGAGCCTTTAACTATCCGCAAAGCAGAGAAGAGCCCAAAACGGTGAGAATGGGGGAGAGCTCCAAAAGGACGAATAAGATGAATTTGAAACTACACAGAACTGCCTCTTCCAAGAGCGAGAAGAGGAGTGAGAGGTATTTAGTTCTGTGGCAGTTTGTATGCCTGAAGTAAGAAACTGATAGAGCGGGTGGATAAAGATGTTTTTACACTACCAGGATAGGAAGGCTTTTGGCAAAGTTAGAGGAAGGCCTCATCAACCTGACGTCTACTAGGGGGAGTGCTTCAGCAGTTCAGACCTCCGTATTTGAAGTGTGGGCCCTTGTGTGCGGATTTTAGAATCCTCCTGTGGTGCTTCAGTCTCTCTCTGAAAAGAGCTAAGAAGGAGAAGAGGCGATGATGATGGCGGCACTAGAGTGCATGTCCTTTCACTTGGTGCTACTGCTGCTGTGGAGTGACACTAATGGTGTGCACAATGACAGAACGGAAGATTGCCAGCATAAGTTTGCCAGAAGTCATCTCAGTGGCTATACTCTGATTCTTGCCACGATTTTTGTTTTTCTGCTATTTGCTGGCTTCTTTATAATCACTTATTTGCAAGATTTGTTCGGCGCCCTTGATTAGAATTGCTCCTTTTAAATACCTTTTGTAGTTTCTTTGATGACTGATAGCCTCCATTAGGAAGTGGGTTGTGTCAGATTACTGCTGGTTGGGCTTGTGACCATTGGCAGATTATTTAAGGTCTCTGTAACTTGATTACTTTGCCTGTATAAGGGAGCTAGCCATAGCCCCTACCTTGAGGGCTATTGTGAGGATTAAAATAATGTTAATCAAGTATCATCAAATGTTCAGCACAGTGTCTGATACATACGAAGTGCCTATTAAAATATTCTCCCATTTTCTTAACCTTACCTTTTCTACCTGTCCCTCCCAGATTCTGAACCTTATTTCAAGAAACGTGCTCGAGTACAGTGGTTTATCCGATTCTGTGAGATCCCTGTCGGTAGACGACATTTGCTGGGTCGGAAACCCGATGCGCAGGAGATATTCTGGTATGATTACCCTGCCTGTGACAGCAACATTGATGCCGAGACCATCATTGGCTCAGTGCAGGTAGGTGGTGCCTTGATTCTCAGTGTTATGTTGAATTTATGCCTGTCTGCCTCCTAAACTGCATGACTTGAAGATGATTGCTGACTCTAATTTACCCCATGGAAATGAGTTTTTTGCTGTTCGTCATCTTCTCTGCTTGTCTGCCTACTTCATCTCAACAGATCTTTATTGGGAGCACAAATCAATTGTTAGGAGACTCCTGGAGGGGGTGACATTTAGGTTGTGACCTGAGGGATGAGCAGGAATTAGCAAATGTATCTCAGTGGGAAATTATATTCAGCTGTGATTGTGGTAGGCATGAAGCATCTCGAGAAGTTGAATACACTTGCTCAAATCAGTACAAAGAGTACTAGTTACTAGTACTAGGCACATTTGTGTTAAGGACTTTATGATAAATTAGGTTCCAGTGAGCTGTAGGCTGAATTGAGACACTGGTTTGGAGACTAAGATGTGGGCTATTCCTTGAACTAATTCAGGCCCAAAATGAGAGTAGATCGTGGTGTGAAGTATGATCTCATGGCGTTTAGGTGGTTGGTTTCATGGGAGTGAGTGCAGAAAGACTTTTGGTCTGGCATGGCTGTAGTCAGATTTTCCAATTTGGGGGCCCAGGGTGAAGGAGTGAAAGCCAGGTGTAGATGTTGGAGCAGCAAGATGGCTAGATTTGGAAAGGCAGAGAGGGAAGCAGATGTTTAGGCAGGAGCATGATGGTGAGAGTGAGCAGGACTGTGACAAGCCAAGCTCAACCAGTGATGGAAAACCATTTTGAAGAGTATTGCGCATTTGGGGGGTAAAATGGGGCCAGGTTTTAGAAGGCATTGAAAATCAGTTTAAATAACCTGATCTTGCTGTAGCGGGGGCCATTGTAGGCTGTTGAGCAGGGAAGCATGCTCAGAGAAGTTTCTGTGGGGAAATTTGGCATAGCTGAACAGGATGGCCTAGAAAAGAAAGCAGCATGGGGTATGGATATCAGCAAGGAGGAGCCTGCAGAAATATTCTGTGCCATGGCTGTGCCTACTTAGTTTGGAAAAGTAAAGTTCCAGGTAAGGATGCAGACTTAAAAGCTTTGTAAGCATAGCTCTCCTGGGGGCATTCCTTAGCTATTTTGGTCCTCATTGCTTTCTATTTACTTATTCTTCCCAAATTCAGGTCGTGGCTTTAGCTCCAGATGAACTGTTACCTAAGAATCTGAAAAATGAAAAGACGTTCTTTGTGAAACTCTCTTGGAACGAGAAGAACTTCAGACCGTTATCCCCAGAACTACTTGCAGACTTCGATAAACTACAGGAAGGCAGTCCCAGATGCTGGAAGCCCATGGAAGCTAAGATAAACAGCTTAGAAAGCCCTTCTTGGACCGCAGCGGAGTGTGTGGTCAAAAGTATTGAATCAAAGCACTCTACCTCCAAATCGCACCAAACTCGTACCCATCCTGTTACTCCGAGGGCAAGGAAGAGGCTAGAGCTTGGCAGTAAGTGTGGAGTGGGTCACAGTGGGCAACACTGAGGCTAGCGGAAATGATAAAATATGAATTCATACTACAGTATTAAGTTAATGCAGCAGTGGGCCAGGTACTGATTGGACACATTTTGAAATGTATATAACAAAAAATGTACTGTTTTAATTTATTTTAAGTGCACAGTTAACTGACGTTAAAAATTCCCACACTGTTGTACAGCCATCACCATGATCTCCCAGCCATTAAACGGTAACTTCTCATTCCCCCATCCTTTGGCAGCCACCGTTCTACTTTCTTTCTCTAAATTTGATCACTCAAGATACTTCTATAAGGGGAATCCTATAGTATTTGTCCCTTTCTGACTGGTTTATTTAAGTTTGCGTAATGTCTTCAGGGTTTATCCATGTCGTGTTATGTGTTAAAATTTCCTCCTTTTATGGCTGAAATAAATATTCCATTGTATGTATGTACATTCCACATTTTGTTTATCCATTCGTCTGTGAGTGGACATTTGGGTTGCTTCCACCTTTTGGCTGTTGTGACTAATGCTGCTGTGGATACAGGTACACAGATACCTGCTTGAATCCCTGCTTTCACTTGGGGTCCATTCACAGAGGTAGAATTGCTGGATCATATGGTAACTTTGTTTTTAATATTTCGAGGAACCATCATACTGTTTTGCATAGCAGTTGTACCATTTTATATTTTCCCCACCTGTGCACAAGGGTTCTGATTTCTCCACCTCCTTCCCATCACTCGTCATTTTTTGTTTTTGAAAGTAGCTATCCTCATAGGTGCGAGATGGTACATCGTTGTTGTGTTTCTCGGTGACTAGTGATACTGAGTCCCGTAATGAGCTGTTTCTTCAAGATCTCTGCTACTAAGGTGACGTTGCTTTTAGATCCCTAGTAGAAGAGCTAAGAAACATTTTAAAAGTCTTGAAATCATACTGACTAGCGTAAAGACCGTAGGGCTCTTCCCCTTCTTCCCATGATCCATGATCGCATCGCCCTTCTGCATGAGGAAGCGCCCTGGCTCCCAGGAGCAAGCCCGATACACACGCGTGTCACTCACAGTAGCTATACCAACCCCGCCACCGACAGCAGACTCCCTGAGTAAACGTTAAAAATTTATTGGCAGTGCTTTATGCTTTTAGAATACATTCCACTGAGGAAGTGAAGTTGTTTAAACTTTTTCTTCTGATATTTATATAGCTGGTGATATACAGTAAGGTTCTTTCATTTATGTTTTAGGGCTTTTTCCATATTTGATTAATTTTTTAGACATGTGAAATGCTAATATGGTTAAAGAGTCAAAACTTTAAAACAAGTGTAGTCAGAGAAACCTCATTCCTTTGTGTTCACATCCTCTTCCTACTGTGTTTTGTAGGTGGTCAGTTTTATTAGTTTCTGGT
Source organism: Tonatia bakeri (assembly GCA_004024845.1). Lineage (NCBI taxonomy): Eukaryota > Metazoa > Chordata > Mammalia > Chiroptera > Phyllostomidae > Tonatia > Tonatia bakeri. Next base: position 125,917 of record PVIA01000150.1, on the reverse strand, counting down.
TTATCTTGGTTTTTTATTTTATTTTTTGCAAAAATCAGATATAAAACACATACACACAAACATACAAATGTGCATATAATTCTACTTTCCATTCTTTTTTATTCAGTATTCCATAGGGTAGCATACTGGATATATTCTTTTCCATCTTTCTTTTTTCACTTATAGTGTCTCTGAAAGCCACTCTATGGCTGTTCTGGGAGCTTTTCCTGTTATGTGTCATTAGTCCTTCTGAATTTTTTGCTTAGATGCCGAGTCTGTTGGGTTTACGGTGTATGCTTGCTAACTGTTTGTTACAGTGTGTGTTTAGGAACTGAATATAAATATACAAAACATTGGGAATGCAAAAAGAATTATAAAGAAATAATCTGTAATATCACCATTCAGAAATAATTGCTGTATTTTTTGACTTGATTTTGCAGGACATTGAAAGTTAAAAGTAAATTGACCTAATAACATAATTAGAGGGAGGATATGATAAAAATATTTTAGATGAATTGTTTTTGACAGAAAGATGGAAAATGAAGTATGAAGAAGGCCAGGAGATTGGGACATTTTTATATTAATTGATACCTGAGTTGTCCTCATATTTACAAAAAAAATTTATAGTTTTAGCTTTATGTTCAAAGATCTGTAAGATCTGGCCCTAGATAGCATTTTAAAGTCAGGGTTATTGAGGTATAATTTACATATAGCAGAATTTTCCTCTATAGTGTATAAGTTAAAAATTTTCCTCTATTGTGTACGAGTGCAAAAACAGTTCTACAGGTTTTTACAAATGCATAGAAATGTGTAACTACCACCCTAATCAAGATATAGAAGTTTTATCATCCCCAAATTCCCTTGTGTTCCTTTGTAGTCAGCCAGCCCTCCCCTCACTTCCTGGTAACTACCAGTCTGTTTGCTGTTTCTGTAGTTTTGCCTTTTCCAGAATGGCACATAAATGGACTCGTACTGTACGTGGCCTTTTGAGCCTGACTCCTTTACCTTAGTGTAATGCATTTGAGATTCATCCATGTTATTGAATGTGTCAGGAATCTGTTCCTTTTTTACTGCCATGTAGTATTCCATTATGATTTACTGTAGTTTATCTACTCCCAGTTTAAGGCATTTGTGTTGCTCCTAGTTTTTGGTGAGTGTAAGAAGGCCAGTGTAAACCTTCATACACAGGCACTAGATGACTGTTCTCGTCTTATCTGTGGCTATTCCCCATGGGCCATATGCTGTGACTAAAGTGAACTCCTCTACGCCCAGTGCTTTCCTGCCTCATTGTCTTAGGTCACATGACCTCATTTATTCTCCTCATCTAGTCCTCTCCTTTCCTTTGCAACACTGATGAAATTTTGCCTTTCTTTTATGTTCTATCTGAAGAGCCATCTTTATTAGCACTTAGGTGCTTTGGGATGATTATTTTACTTTGTGTTGTAGACATCCGTGTATTTCATCTCCCGTGTTAGACTGGAGTGTCTTGCAGTTGAGGACCAGGGTTATCTCACTGAACTTTGCTTATCTCTGAATGCCTGGCACATACCTTATCATTCTAAGAGCTCAGTTGATGTCTGTAAATGAATGGAGAGTTCTTGGTGTGTGTGGTCATGGTGAGAAAGCAGCAAATCCTGAGGTGGTTCACACGTGGTTCTGTGTATTCCCTGTCTCCAGCCGATTACCCCCAGGATCCTTGTCCTCTCTGTTGGCGGGTGCAATCTGAGTTAAGAAAAAGCTAGGCCTCGGTGTTACCTAACAGCCTCTGGTATAATTTTTTCAAAGGCTGTTGAGTGGGGGCTGAGGATGTGCCATATTACCCCTGGTTGAAAACCACTTTTTTAGTAAAGTACTTCACAGAAATCTGATTAACCATTATTTACAAATGCTGACTCAATAGTTGGTCGACTTACGGTTCTAACTGGGAAAATCACCCATGGAATAGGAAAGGGATTAAAAATGATATAGCTACCTTGTCTGGGCATGGAAATCGTGGAATAATTCAAAATATGGATAACTCATGTCTTTGTATGACTTCAGTGGCTGAATTTAGCTATAACAGATTGGGAGTTTGTAGGAAAACCTGCACATTGTGGTGATTTCTCTTGGGCCTAGGTTTCCCTATGCCACCTAACACCGGGATTTCCCAGCAGAAGTCCCAGGCCACTTTGGATTCTCCCAGAAGAACTAAACGGAGAGTGGCCTCAGAGATCACATCACCTTCTAAGAGGTCTCAGCCTGATGGACTTCAGGCCTCATCTCCAGCTCTGAAAGCCCCAGAGAAAACTGGGGAGATTCGACGCTCTTATGCTGAGGAGGATAAGAAGGCTTCACATAAGTGCCACAGGACCCTGAGAACCCGAGTTCCAGCTTTGAAAACCACAGAAGTCAGTGAGAAAATAACACTCGAGCCTTCCAGCGGGGGAAAGAGGTCCTTGGGGGTGCCTTCTGTGGTTCTGAAGCCAGAAGAGATCAAAAAGAGGTAGCTGGGATGTTGTTCTCCCCCTACAGAGCAAATAGGTGGTTCACATGATGGGGTGTGTTTGGGTCACAGTCAATAAAATTAGAGTGGTGGGCTGCAACTCTGAATGTGTCGTAGAATCACCAGGAGCTTTTCCAAAATACAGATTTCTGAGCCTCTTTTCAAGAACAGTGAATCAATCTCTCAATGTTGGGCCCAGAAATCTGCATTTTTGAAATGCTCTTTGGGTGATTCTGGTATACCTACCTGTCTTTCGGGGATCACTGCTTCAGAAGATGGTTTCCCAAACCTGAATTGCTTCAGAGTCCTGGATTTCATTATTTGCTGGGGCTCTTTGCCACATTTTAACAGCCATTTTCTTAGTATTTTTTTAAAAACCATTTCAAATACATGTAGTACAGGAAGATAATGCATCTAGAATAAAGTTTACAGTTTGCCACTTGACAGTATTTGTAAATAATGGAATGCACAAATCATGTGAGGAGCCAGAAATTACACATTTCTGTGTTTCCTGCTCAGAAACTCCAGCACCCAGAACCGTAAAATGTTAAGGTTTGTTTTATAAATGCTTTATATTTAATATGTAGCTTCATTTCCGCTAACCTTGAGCTGGGTGGACCATGAGTTCATAAATACGTCAGAAAGAAAAAGAGACAAGTAACTGCCTGGGATTGGTATATTCTGGTCTCTAGGTGGGGAGATGGTGAGTCTGATTTAAATAATAAGCTTTAAGCAAATTTTGATCTCTGGGTTTGAGTCAAACTTAAATTATGAACTTTTTAGCAAAGTGATTAGCTCCTGTAAAAAGAACAGTAGCAAGTCAGGCCATGTGACTGTCTTCTAGTGTCTACCGCTGATCCCTAGTGCCCGAAACTGCTTTTCATAACCGTGCTGTGGTATCTTGCAGGGAGGCAAAACAACCAGAAGCTCAGGATGAAGCTACCTCTACTCCCCATCGGGTCCGCAGAAAGAGTTCTCTCTTGACTTTGAATCGGATTAGGCAGCAACTTCGGTAAGCGTGCTCCTTGGCCTGCAGGAAAATATTTATCACTGCCATCTATGATATCTATCATCTTAAAGCCTCTTACAGTTCTTGGTTGTTATTTGCTATTCCACTGAAATTCATCTTTTTACCAGTATGTCTGAAATTATGTTAATTTCACATAAATGTCATAGTTTGAAAGGGGCAAGAAACACTGCCCCCGGCATAGGTGGCTCTTAGGGCCCCGTAATCACACCTTGCAAGACTGTTAAGGTGTGATTGAACTTCGAGCCTGGGGTTTGAAACTGAGCTTCGTCATTGATTATCTGCGTAGCCTTGGAAAGGTTGTGTAACCTTTCTAGGCATCCATTCCCTTATCTGTAAAATGACGATAATAATATACAAGGTACAAAAATACTATAAATAATGCCTTTAGCAGAGCACCTCAGTAGCAAGGAAGTGGGGCACATCCTATATTGCTCAGCCTCAGGAGAGACTCTGCAGCACCTATTTACACTGACCTATTAGGGCACTTGTTATTTAGACTTCAAACACTGAATATCAGAAAATGTGCCCCACCATTCAGGTTTTTAGGTAATTGTAAAAATGACAAAGAAGAGGAAGAGTTTCTGCCGGCAGCAGAGATTTCAGGCTCTGATAGTGAGAAGGAAGAGGCCTCGACACCACCCCTTCCAAGGAGAACACCCAGGAACCTACACTCTTCCATGAAGTCGTCTTTAAAGACCCCCTCCAAGACACCAAAGAAAACCGTAAGGTTCTTTTAGCTTCATTTTCCAGTGAAGCATCTCTTTCTCGTGATGGCTAGGGTCACACTGTTAGTAGTAGCATCTGGATTCTAAGCACGGGTCTGTTGTATTCAAAGCTGTTACACTTGGAATGTTCGTGAACCCTAGGGCTGAACATGAATCCAGTAAATAGTGATTTCTGAATCCAGGTTCGTGTTAAGACTTGCAATCCAATGGCTGAGCTGAACTTCCAGAGGGCAGGACAACGACTGGCTCCTCCTCTTTATATTTCCCACTAAACCCATCAGAGTGCTTTGTGCACGATCAGTGCCCACGAGGTATTGCATCCAGGGCTGCGGAGCCATGTTGTAGATTTTGTGCCACTCGATACACCTGAGAAACAGGAGCGCTACTCCAGTATTGGTAATGACTTGCACAATGGGTAAGATTAAAGAAATAAATGGATGTCTTGTGCTTCCAATGGAGCTTTGGTAGAAAGTTGAAAGCTGTTAAGAAAAGAGTCTTCCCATATTCAAATGTGTGTGAGAAATGTTTGGATTACATGAAGTTAAATTGCTTTCAATGTCACATGACTCGTCAAGGCCATTAACGTATTGATGTTATTATGACCTTCAAAGAGAGGTTTAGAGTATGTCTTTGACCAGTTAACATTTTTTTCTGGAGCATAATGTTCTTTGGAACCCTTCCTGGGAAAGGAAATCCTATAGGTCACTTTTGGACGTGAGGCAGTCTTACCTGGAATTCTTCATTAAGTAAACAGTTTACCTACCTTCTTGGGTGATTTAATCTCCTGGGTCCCACCCAGAAGAAGAGATACAGGGTATAAGGGCATCTTACACAATAAACATTCAGAAATCCACCAAATTTTTTATACCTTCTCAGAAAGGTGTTTTTTTCTCCTTTCCTGTTTTCTCCAAAGTTAATAGATGTTAAACCAGTAAACAGGGTCTAATTGCACTTTCTGCCTGCAGAAGAGGTGGAGAGATCGTTCTCGCTCTGTAGCCTGGCTGGAAGCAGAGGGTGGGTAGGTGAAATGCCTACAGAAGGGAGTGCATTGTGGAAGCACCATGAAGGAATGGGTAGCAGGCCTGTTCTAGTGAGCCAGCAGCAAGGAAAATGAGAAAATAGGCCTTTAACCTAGACTGAGCAGTGACTCTGGGGTTTGGAGTGGAAAAATCTGGTGCAGTTTCTCCAAATACTGTACTGTGGAAGTCCTGAGCTAAAGTTTGACCATAATTTCAAACAAACATAGAGGAGGACGCTGTAAATGAAATTTTTGCCTCCTACTGTACACTATAGTTGGGTAGAGCTGTTAGGATTTCTTCATAATTTCTTGTCTTTCTTTCAAAGTATTATGTTACTTTTAAATAGTATTTAATCCATACTTTCACCCATTCTTACCCCAGATCAACATTATTTTCAAATCTTAAATACTGGGTATAAATTAGAAAAAAGAAACCACGTTCGGACTGTGAACACAGCGTATGTGTGATGTGAGGAGAGAGGGACAGTTATAGGTACTGTATACATACAAGAACTCAGAGGAATCCACCACCTCTTTTCTTTTTAGTGGGTCATCTGGGAGCAGATTTGCTGATGTGTCCTGAATGATATTTTTCTTTGTTCTTTTCCTACTGAAATGTTCTCTCTCTTTCTCTTTCTGTCTTTTGAATAAAGCCCAAGTCTAGAATGCCACATTCTGCTACTCCCCAGATCCGCAGCCGAAGCCTGGCTACCCAGGAGCCAGCCAGCACGCTAGAGGAGGCCCGCCTGAGGTAACACTGCTCGTGGGCCCCTTTCAGATAGGAAGGAATGGACCTTCGCTCCCATTCACATGAAATAGGAGTAGTAAAGTAAAATGAACTTCTATGTTGGGAAAGAAGAAACCTCTCGAGTAATGTCTGGGTCCGCTAATATGGACAGGTTTTAAAAGGAGTGACCTTCCAGTCTACTGCCATTTTCTCAGGGATGGAAGGTGATTAGTCAGGACACTGCTTCTCAATTAATGGAACCCTTTAGAATTATGTTGGGACTTTTTCAAAATATACAAGCCTACATCCTGCCAGAAATCAACTGAATTAGAATCTCTTGTGGAATGAGGTCTACCCATGTGATTTGAAGAAAGCTTCCCAGGTGATATGTACCTTTGGTTAGAACCATTGAGTTGGTGATTTCGGTGGAAAAAGGGGTTATGAGGCCACATGAAGTGAACTGAGAGTGAAGACATTCCCTTGGATTTGTGATCAAGGTTTTATATAGAAACTATAGATAAGTCTTTTCCATTTATTATTGAGTAGATGGTGAAATGCTTCTGAAGTCCTTCTTTTCCTTTATTTAGTCTGCATGTTTCTGCTGTTCCTGACTCACTTCCCTGTCGGGAAAAGGAATTCCAAGATATCTACAACTTTGTGGAAAGCAAACTCCTTGACCATACTGGAGGGTGAGTCCTGCTGAGCCAGGCAGGATGATCGAGGGAGACTGCGCCTACTAGTACATCCCCTCGGGTGTCATAGTTCAACCACAAGGCCTTTCCCCAGTGTCAGGAGAACAGGCAAAGTTGTTGCTGAAGCCTAAGCTTCTGAAGCAGCTTTTGTTGCCAAAGTCATTCTGTGGGAGTAGAAATTGTTGGTTTTTTGTTTTTTTTTTTTAAGAGAAAAATGAAACTGGCCTTTGGGTAGGCAGTTTGCATGCAGCATTGCTTATGGAATGAATGGTGCTATAGCTTCCTGCTCTGACCGGCTTCCACGAATGGCCCTTACTGCCCCCACCTCCACGTTTCAGGGGTCTTGGCCCTTCCTTCAGCACTCATTTGCACACTCCTAGCTGGTGATATGTGAGGAAGCTGGCACAGACCTAACCCACATGTCTTCCCTTCTTACCTAGGTGCATGTATATCTCTGGGGTGCCTGGGACAGGGAAGACTGCCACTGTGCACGAGGTGATACACTGCCTGCAGCAGGCAGCCCAAGCAAAGGATGTTCCTCCCTTTCAGTACATCGAAGTCAATGGCATGAAGCTGACAGAGCCCCACCAAGTCTATGTGCAAATCTTGCAGGTAAGCAAAGGAGTCTGGGCTTTTTGGAAAACAGTTTCTCGGTGGCACGTGAAAAGAGAAATATTTACTTAATTCTGTGCATGCGGCGTATTGGGTTGGCCAAAAAGTCTGTGTAGTTTTTTCCATAAAATAAAAGGCACATTTTTCATTTTCACCAAAAACTTTACTGATTTGGATATTTTCAGTATGTTGGCTATCTCCCGTGTGGTATAACATTGATTGTTCTTGGTTAATGTCTTTTTTTTTTTAATTCTTTATTTTATTGATTATGCTATTACAGTTGGCCCATTTTCCCCCTTCACTGCCCTCCACCCTGCCCATCCTCTCCCACCCACATTCCCCCCTTTAGTTCATGTCCATGTTTCATAAGTTCTTTAGTGTCTACATGTCCCATACTATTCTTACCCTCCCCCTGTCTATTTTCTACCTATTGTCTATGCTACTTATTCTCTATATCTTTTCCCCCTCCCTCCTCCTCCCACTTCCCTATTGCTAACCCTCCATTTGATGACTTTTTTTTACTGTTCATATTTTTAATCTTTTTCTTAGGTAAGTCCCTTTAATATTTCATATAGTAAGGGCTTGGTGATGATGAACTCCTTTAACTTGGCCTTGTCTGAGAAGCACTTTATCTGCCCTTCCATTCTAAATGAAAGCTTTGCTGGATAGAGCAATCTGGGATGTAGGCCCTTGATTTGATCGCTACCAACTTCAACTGGTCTACCCGACCGTGGAGCATCGTCCAGTGAGAAATCTCCAGCATGAAACTTCACAAACCACTTTTGACACGTTTGATTGGTCACAGCACATTCTCCATACACTGCACAATTCTTGTGTTTAGTTGCATTTTTACCTTTCTTGAAAGAGTAAAGCTGAAAATGTTGCTTATTTTCTTCCATCTTCAGTATTAAAATGGCTACACAGAAATTCACCAATTTTGATGTGTTTTTTTTTTTATGCACACTGATAGGACAGCTGTAACAATACAATGTAACAAAATTGTTTCAAATGAAGTTAAAGACAATTAAGTGCTACTAGAGCCATCTTACAAAACCAAAAGAACTTTTTGGCCAATCTCAAAGTTGTTGTTTTTTTAAGATTTTATTTATTTACTTTTACAGAGAGGGAGAGAAACATTGATGTGTGAGAAGAGCATGGACCAGATGCCTCTTGCACGCCCCAGCTGGGGACCTGGCCCACAATCCATGCATGAACCCTGACCTGGAATTGAACCAGTGACCTTTTGGTTCACAGGTGGATGCTCAGTCCAATGAGTCACACTAGTCAATGCCAGAAATATTTTCAACATACCAGGCATTGCCCTTTGTAAGAGATAGCAAGGGCAAAGAAGGCAGAATTCCTACCCTCAAGGATCTTCAAGTCTAGGAGCTCGATATGAATGATTAGAAGCCAGTACTTACTAACATGGTGGGCACCATTCGCACATAGGAGGCCGTGTGGCACAAAATAGAAAAGGGATTAGAGGTGGGCCAGAGTTGGAACCTTGCTCTTTTGTTCATAAGTTGTCATAATAAATTATGTCCGGTTTTAAATAGAGTCATGTAGTAATGATTTTGGAGTGTCTTCTGGGACCAGTCTGTGGCTCATCTGCATTTCAATCCCACAGACTTTACCTTCTGTTTTACTGCCTTCTCTCCTTCGTGTTTAGGTTAGACCTGAGTAGAAGGCAGAGTCAGCATATAGGATCCCAACGTCCTCAGACTAAATAGCTTCCTCTATTTGCAGATTTAACTTTAAGTCTGGGGAAGGAAAGTCCTTACACTTTACCACTTATTTTCCCCTAATGCAGAAGATGACAGGCCAAAAGGCAACAGCTAACCATGCAGTGGAACTGCTGGCAAAGCGATTTTGCACCCAAGGATCCTCTCAGGAAGCCACTGTCCTGCTTGTGGACGAGGTAGGGAGATGCCCACAGGAGGACTGGTAAAGAAGGGGCGTGGTTCTTGGCTGTGATGTTCTGGGAGCAAATAACTGGGCGGGGGGGGCAGAGTTCTGGCTCCCCTCTTCATTTGTCGTAGCCTGTTCTCTGGTTACCAGAGGCACATGCCCATTGACTTCCTTGCTGCTTTGGTGACGTGACCTGAGGAACACATGCAGTTAAAGCGATGGTATCTGGTCTGTGTTCTGGCGCCCTGGCTCAGTCTCTGTGGTTGACTCTGCATCTCGCTCTTAATTTCCTGGCAGCTTGACCTTCTGTGGACTCAGAAACAAGACGTAATGTACAATCTCTTTGACTGGCCCACTCACAAGGAGGCCCGGCTTGTGGTCCTGACCATTGCCAACACCATGGACCTGCCAGAGCGCATCATGATGAACCGGGTGTCCAGCCGACTGGTAGGTCATAGGGCCATTCTCAAGCTGTTCTTACAGATCCAGAAGGTGGGCCAAGAAGTTCTGCAAAAGTGAGTACATAGGAAATTCAAATAAATGGGAAAAGTAAGAAATGTGGTTCCTGCTCTGGCTGGTGTGGCTAGGTGGATTGAACACTGGCCTGCGAATGGAAAGGTTGGCAGTTCCATCCCCAGTCAGGGCACATGCCTGGGTTGTGGGCCAGGTCCCCAGTTGTAGATGTGTGAGAGGCAGCCAATTGGAGTTTCTCTCACACTTCGTTGTTTCCCTCCCTCTCTTTCTCTCTCCTCTTCCCTGTCTCTAAAAATAAATAAAATCTTTCTAAAAACAGAAAGAAGTTATGGTTCCTGAAATTCTTACCATTTTAAGTTGGAATTAAATATGTCAGCATTACATGATTTGCTGCAAACATATGTTGATGTTTTGCTAACCTGTTCACTCTGGAACTGCAGAGCCCCGGAGATTTAATTATTTTTAAAGTATATTTAAGTACTTACCCTTTCCACGCAGTGTAAGATGCCTAGACTGTAGCAGTGAACAAGGCAGACGCGGTCTCTGCCCTCCTGGACCTGTGCGTGGTTCAGTAGGAAGTTCAGCATCTGGTTCTTATGAGCGTGATGAGTGAAGCCAGGGGCTGTGCCTGCACAGATCACGGAGCTGAAGGTCCTCCTGCCCACTTTAAATGCGGTGCCTCTACTTCTACTTACTTCATGATGATTTGGTAGAACAAAAGGATCTTTAAATGAAAAGTAGTTGAGAACTACTGCCCTACAGGATACCACTGGCCATTGTCAGTAACGAAGAGCTGGAAGCAGTGGTAGCCCCAGCATGGAATCTGTAAAGTGTTACATGGGACCTAGAAGTTGGGTCTGGGGACTAGTGGGTGACTCCACCAGGGTTACCAGAGAGGGCAGTCAGTGAACTTGTTCCTCCGTCATCTTGGCTCCCCAGGGTCTCACCAGGATGTGCTTCCAGCCGTACACTTACAGGCAACTGCAGCAGATCCTCATGTCCCGACTCAGACATTTAAAGGCCTTTGAGGACGATGCCATCCAGCTGGTAGCCAGGAAGGTAAGTCTCCCTCCAGAGATCCTAGTGGTACCTACAAACCACTTGGCAGTTCTCTGCTAAGCACCTGCTGGTGTGTGGTGTTGTGCCATGTACTCGGGATGAAGAGAAATTTAGGAAGTCCTATAAAAACAAATACAAAATGTAGAAACAAAGTTCTGAAAATTTCCTGAAATCTCACTGTATAATTGATTAGAAGGCTATGACTATGGTGGGCTTATATACAAATGAAGATTAAGTGATTCAGGAAGCTTTACAGAATGAAAAGGTAAGAATAGTTTAAATAGATCTTAGGTTTGAATTCTGGCTCTAACACTTAATAGGCATGAGGAAGGTTTTAGGAAAGTTATTAATTCTTTAAAACTTCCTGTGCCTCTGTTTATTTTTCTGGAAAATGAGACTAATACTAGCCACCTCGTAGGGTCCTTGTGAGAATTAAATTCAGTCATGTCTATAACTGCCTAGCATAGGTATGAGATTTGGACCACCCGTGTCCTCCAGGCTCACTGGGAGAATAGAATGCCCAACGAGATGCCATAAAGACTAGTCTGTGAGGCTGCTCAGGAATAAGGCAGGTTAAATATCTCCCTCAAGTTGAATGCAAGAAACCACACATCCACAGTATTTCAGCATCTAAGAATTATAAACATACTTCCATTTCTATTGTCTTGCCTGAGAAGATGTGAACTCTGCCTGTAGCAGCAGCATGTGTGTGTAACACCTGCTCCGAGCTGGCCACTTACTATGTTAGGTTCTGGGGTCAGGTGAGCCACATAGGTACTTGTCTCCAAGCTTTGCTTTCTCAGATCCCCAAAGTTACCATCAAACCCTTCTAGTGAGTAGAGTTTTTTAATTCTGCTGTCATGCAATTTCTAAAAGTTCTTTTTTTCTCCAAAGGGTCATTTTTTTTATGCCACCCTCTTTAATTGAGACTGTCTTCCTCCTTTTCCTCCAAGATACTTTGTCTGTTGGTTTTTCTTACATTCTTACTTTCCTCAGATGTCGTGGTTGTCCACGCAGGTGTAAGAATGGAGATTACAAAGCTAATTGGGAGCTCTGAACACATGAGTGGAACTGCCTCACTGGGAGTTCCACTGGGATCATCTGATTGGCCAGTTTCCATATCTTGAGTAGTTTCCCAAGGGGGTGGTCAGATTTCCCATAGCAGGCTTCCTGTGCACTGCCTGGAGGGCAGTATTCCGGGGGTGGGCGAGGTGGGCTGGAGTCAGAGTTCAGCATGTGAATGTCGAGGGACACCCCCTTCCCTGCCGTAATTCCTAGTGTCCCTGGTCTAGAGACTTTGTTCATTCTTGTTTAAGAATAAATCTTGGGTCTCCTGCCATAGTCTGAGAGGGACCATCTCCAGGGCAGAGTTTTATGCAAATAGTACAAATTAACATGGCACAGAATTTTCTTATAGAGCCCTAAACTGTCCCTCCCTTCAGTGGTCCCAATGCTCACTATCTGCCCTTGCATCACCAAAAGCAGCTGTGCACAGTAGGGAAAGGAATACGCATGGCTGTGTTCTAGTAAAACTTTATTTACAAAAATGTGTGGCGGGTCATAGTTTGCTGACTCCTGGTATAGGGCATCAGTTTCTTAACTACTTATTTTAGTCAGACTCGCCCTTTACCTCTAATTCCAGTACCACTAAACCTGAGCATTTTGTAGAATTTCTGTATGGTTTAGATTTGCTTTTAGATTCTTCATTACTGGCTTATTACTGTGTTTCTTCAGTCTGCTAAATCAACCACTACTCTGCCACCTCTTTCCAACTGCAGAATTATATTGTTTACTCCTATTGCTTCCTTTATTTATGGTTCTTGGTATTTTAATAAGGTTTCAGAAGGCATCAGATTTGACTGTTTTCACCCAAAACTGTTGCCTGCAATTTCAAACCTTCTTTTTATTTCTTTACAAATAAAGAAACATACCTATTTTGTATTCTGTGTCGTATAATTAGAAAGTTTTTTGTGAGTCCACTTGTATTGATTGCTGGTTCCCGTGCATATATGGCCTTGTTTCCTTGTTATTCTGTCCAGTTTTTTTTGTTTCGTTTTTTCCTGTACGCTTGTTTTCCTTAGAGCTTTATCTGAGAATTAACTGAGGCCTTGGTTGAACTTGAGTTCATTTAGAATTTGTTATTGCTTCTGTTGGTTACCAGAAGGCACTATCAACTGGCACCATTTTGAAACAAAAATTTTCCACTTGAGGTTTTTAGATGCACATCCATGTGAAGGCTTGTGACTGAAAAGACTCAGTTTTTTTACTCTTCATCACCTTGACCAAGGTCTAAACAGGTCATTTTTCTTGCCATTCCTTCTGCATGATGAGTCTCTCATTCATCCTCATACTGAGGTCGACTCCCAAGATCATACAGGGTCTTCTTTTAGATTGCATGTTGGGTGGGACCAAGCTTTTTTCTTTTGTTTCTGTCATCACAGCAGCAGTCAAAAAGGATTCTTATGGTCACCAAGGTTCACAGGTAGTCTCAGGGTGAGGACTGTTTGGGGTGTTTTCTTGCCTCCCAGGGTCTCCTGTGTATTTTGTTTTTAGGTCTCTGCAGCAGTTTGAGTCCACGCTATTAACACAGTACTGCTTCCCAAGGCCATGGGAATGGTAATTGGAAGAAAGATACGACAGGGTGGAAACATCCTTACCACCTGGATCTCTGGGAGATTACAGGAAGGGAAGAATATAAACTGATACTCAGTCTTGGGTTACTGGAAAAGTGATATTTTTGTTTTGAATGTCTTAAATTTAAAGTCTGAAAACAGTATGCAGAAAACATTTAAAAGCTTCTGTAATCCTACTTCCCAGAAACAATTTTTTATTTTTTTTAAAGATTTAAAAAAATTATTTATTTTTAGAGAGGGGAAGAGAGGGAGAGAAACATCAATGTGTGGTTGCCCCTCGTGTGCCCCCTACTTGGGACCTGGCCTGCAACCCAGGCATGTGCCCTAAACTAGGAATTGAACCAGTGACCCTTTAGTTCACAGGCCAGCACTCAATCCACTGAGCCACACCAGCCAGGGCTATTTTTTGTCTTTGTGTGTTGTGTGTATATATAGGTCTATACAATTTGCTTTTTTCAAAGCTAATGTAGCATGGATTTTGGAAAGAAATAATCGTTTTGGCATGTTGTTAGGCAGGATGTTGCCTGAGATGGTTGTCAGGTGAATGGTCAGGACTGTTGGCAGGTACTGGGAATGCAGGCCACAGTGAGACCCAGAATTCCCTCAGTGAAATTTAAATTGCAAGTGGCCTAAATAAGCCTGGTAGGGAGGATAGGCTTCCTTGTGAAGGGAGCCCAGGAGCCCCTAGCCTCTGTGTACATGCAGAGGAAGGAGCAACAACTGAGCCGCTGGCAGTGTGGGTTGGACTCCCCTAACCATGGACTCCTCCAGCTTCCCCAGGTTTGTGGCCTCCTTCCCTCCTGATGCTGGCTGTTGAACCATTGGCCAGGCGGTCTCCAAAAGTCACCACCTGCTGTGAGGGAGTCCCCGCTGTGGTTTACCTGCAGAATAGGCCCCGCCTATTTTGTCTCTTGGCCTTTGCTGGCTGCTTCTGAGGGCACATTTTTTTCTCTTCCTGCAAGGAATGAGAACCCTTGTGTTTCCAGATGTTTCAGTGTGCTCATGGGCCATGGGTCCCTGATGTAAATAAAGTCAGGAATTTCTGCCTTTTCCACTGTGGAGTTATTTGTAAAACCAAGACAAAGGTTTGGACTTAGGAAAGAGTCCCAGGCACAGTACAAAGTTATGTGCTGCATAACATTCTGATCAACGAAGGACCACATATATGGCAGTGGGCCCATAACATTATAATGAAGCTGAAAAACCCTTACTGCCCAGCGATGTTGTAGCCATTGTGATGTCGTAGCACAATGTGTTTGTGGTGATGCTGCCATAAACAAACCCTCTGTGCTGCCAGTTGTGTAAACGTTTAGCATATACAATAATCAATACTTGATAATACAAGACCGTTACTAGCATATGTATTTACTATTCATCATTATTTTAGGTGTATTTTTTTCTACTAAAAAATATACCATGTAGGCGTGTACGTATACTCAGATGTTTGCACAGCAACGAAATCACCTAATGGCATTTCTCAGCGCGCATCCCATTGCTAAGCAGCACGTGCCTGTGATAATTTATATCTATGCTTCCTCTGGGTTCCCACCAGGACTGAGTGCTTACCTTCAGGGCTTAAGTCCAGCATTGCCTTTACTTTTTTAGTTGAACACGGAATCTGTTGGTTTTTCTCCTGGGCTGATATGGCAAGGGGACCTCAAGGAATAAAATGTTCCCTCTTGAAGGTAGCAGCCCTCTCTGGAGATGCGCGACGCTGCCTGGACATCTGTAGGCGTGCCACAGAGATCTGCGAGTTCTCCTGCCGGAAGCCTGGCTCCCCTGGCCTGGTCACTGTAGCCCACTTACTGGAAGCAGTGGATGAGATGTTTTCATCGTCATACATTACTGCCATCAAGTAAGATGCTTCTGCTTCCTGGCCCTGAGCCTCTTTGGAAGACCACTGGAGAGGGCCACAGTCTGGGAAGGTCGTGGAAGCACGTTTCCCTTTCAAAAACTTCTACTCATTCAGCCTGCATTTACTGAAGACGCTGTCCTTTTTCTTGAGAAGCATAGTCAGGAAAGTAAACCTAGTATAGGAGGAGAATTTCCATGAGCTGAGTTACACTGTGGGTGTTCAATGACGTGCTGCGGGAACAAGAAGGCTAGCTGTCACCTGCTGATTAATGTGCTCAGCTCATGAGATGGGGGTGCTGGTGCCTTTCCCGATGCAGTTGCTGTGCCCCTTGCTTCCAGAGTGGCATTTATTATATCATTTTGACTTTTAGGAGGTTAGGGGGACCCTTACTGAATAATACAGGAGCAAGTAGTCCCCAGTTTTTTCTGTCTCTAAAGATGCAGAAAAGTTTTATTTGGATCTCCTCTCCATGTTGGTGTAGCCACTTACTGAGAATTCACATCTCTTCATTTCCTTTAAGAAATTCCTCTGTTATGGAACAGAGCTTCCTGAGAGCCCTCCTTGCAGAATTCCATCGATCAGGACTGGAGGAAGCAACATTTCAACAGGTGATTGATCTTTTTTCAAATCCTTCTAGATTTTTGTCTGGTGCCTTAAAAATACATGGGCATTTCAGTCACTGTGTAACAGTTTGTGACAACCTGATAATAATGTGAAAGAACTTCAGACCAGCTCCTAGTTTTGTGTGATGTTTTATTGAGTTGCATGAGAGGAGACCTTTAGCACCTGGTTTCTACATATTAGATTGAAGGCTTACTATGTGCTAGATACTATTTTAGGAGTGGGAGGCTCAAAGATGAACATGTCAAAAGGTACTGCCACAAGACATCGTATGTGGTGTACTAGAGGCAAGACTTTCAGAATAAGCCGTGCTTAAAATCACAAAGGTCAATCTGAACATTCTGAGCATAGTTTCAATTGTATAGAGTAAAAGGAAGCGTGTGGGCTCCTGCCTCAGGGTGGTTTACCTAAAACCGGAGTCCCGGCGACGGCTCCCTCAGAAGGTTAATGGTTAGAGGTGTCGGAGTGTGTACCTGGGAGCGTGTGCGTCTGTGTGTGTGCGTGTTTCAGATGTGCAGAACATTTCCTTCCAGGCACTTCTTGACTTCCTTTCAGCTTTACTTTAAATTCTCTCTTAAACATTTAGTTGCTGATCATGTTTTGCCCATTATTTTCCTTCTTGGAGCCTGAAACAGCTCTTCTGCAGAGTCACTTTCATTTTAGGTTGCAAACATTTCCTGAACATCTACAATGTCTCATTAGCTGTGATGTGAATTAGGGGCCCCAAGCTAAATTTGTTAATATCTCTGTTCCTGAAAAGCTTCTGGTTTGGGTTGGTGTTAGGGGTGGAGGGTAGGTTTGTAAATAGAAGAGAGAGTAACCAGAAGGTACTACAGACATGCCTGACCTACTTGGGGTTTTAGGTAGGAATCTGTGCTTCCAGCTGTCTTCCCGCTTCTGTTTATTCATTGTCTTTGTGTCTGTGTGTTCTCGCAAGGGCCATGTGTTGGCACCTCTACACTGTGTCTACTAAGAAAAATGCCTTATAGCAAAATTTGACTTGAATTATGACAATCTCAATTGTGGAACTCTCAGCCCTGGATACTAGAACTGTGTGTATAACAACCTCAGTACTAGACATTTTATACCCATTAACTCAAGAGATACAATACATTTAATAGATAAAACTGAAGCTCAGAAACTGAGATAACTCACCCAGGTGTCATACTTAGGTATGACAACCCCTCGGTTGTGCCCCACTGGGGCAACCACGGATGCCTTCTCGGGTATTAAGTATCCTGGCCAAGAAGTGTCTGATTTCCCTGAAAGAGGAAATAAATGATCTGACATAGACCTAAAACTATCTCTCTTTAACTTTTCCAGGAGCTGACCTTGGATTTGCTTTTTGTTTCCAGGTGTACAGGCAACACGTGGAGCTGTGCAGGATGGAGGGGCTGCCGTACCCCACCATGTCAGAGACCATGGCGGTGTGCTCTCACCTGGGCTCCTGCCGCCTCCTCCTCGTGGAGCCCAGCAGGAATGACCTGCTCCTTCGAGTGCGACTCAACGTTAGCCAGGGCGATGTGCTGTATGCCCTGAAAGAAGAGTGAAGGGCTTCAAAGGAAGGACTGGGAGCTGCTGTTTTTAAAGAGCCTGATTTTCTTTTTCTAAGCACATGGAACTGTGGCAAAGTATACTGAAGGGAAATGGCTACTATGTAGTTTGTAATTTTCTATTACCAACTTTTCTTTTTCCACAGTGTTTGGGAAATGTATAGACATTACAAACATCAGATTATAAAACCATACCATCCTTCCTACAATAGGCCCTCCTTCTTACTTTTATATCTGTTAGAAGTGCTGCCACTTATTTAACAGTAACAAACCATACACAAGGGGGGATCCTAAGCAAACCTGGAATTATCTTCTGAAGGGCAGGCCTCATGTAGTCCAGGCCTCTGTCACTGAGAGAGTGTTCTAGGAACACTTCTGTGTCAGTGTACCAACTGGCATTGTGAGAAGCTGCGTTCAACTTCAGTGAATTTTTTCTGAAGACTCTTTTAGTGCGTTTGCCCATTTCATGGTGGGTGATTACAAGTGCGCCTGCCCACACTGCTGAATGTTCAGCAGTTTTGACCAAAAATTGCACGATCCCTGTGCCCCACCTTCCCTGTTCACTGGATCTTGTCCTGAGCAACTTTATTTTGGTTCCCTGGATGAAAAAAGTCCTCAAAGAGAAACATTTTGCCCATGTGGAAGAGGTGAAACAAAAAGTCAGAAGCACCAAAAGGCATCAAAATTGAGAAGTTCAAAAACTGTTTTGATCAGTGGAAAAAACTGTTTACATAAGTGTGTTGCATTAAATGGAGAGTTCTTTGAAGGTAACTGAAGTTTAAACATGTAAGAATAAATACACAACTTTTTATAAGTAAATTCCAAGGGTTTCTTTTGGCCCCCCCTCAAATATAAATATCTGCATACAGTTACTTTTATTGATACAGGTTTGGGAGAATATATAAGAAATTGGTTTATTGGTTGCCTCTGGGAAAGAAATTGATGGCTACGATCAGGGATTAAAGGAAGACTTTCACTGTATGTCCTTACGTGTCTTTTAAGTTTTTTGTGTTTTTTTTAAATACTTTATTTATTTTTAGAGAGGGAAGGGAGGGATGGAGAGAGAGAGAGAGAAACCTCAATGTGTGGTTGCTGGGGGCCACAGCCTGCAACCTAGGCATGTGCCCTGACTGGGAATCGAACCTGCGATGCCTGGTTCGCAATCCACTGAGCTACACCAGCCAGGGCGTGTCTTTTAAGTTTTGAACAACATGAGTAACAACAAACTTAGTATGTGAGAAAGAAATGCTGGAAATAATACTAGTGATAAGGAATCCCCAGCAACAAAGAGCTAGAAAATGTAAATTTTAAGGAGTACCATTTATCCTAAAAACAAATATTTAAATGAAAGAGACTTAGATGGCACAGGAAATATAAGGTACCTAGGAATAAAGCTAATAAAAAGGTAATTAATCTCTAAATACAAATCACTTCCAATCAAAATCTTGGCAGGGTTTTTTGTATAACTTTGTAAGTTAATTCTAATATTTACATAGAACCAACAACAGGACAAACTGACATCTCAAGCATCCTCATGAGAAAAACATCACCCATATAATATTGTAATAGACCTGCCAGAAATTTTCGACCTGAATCTGTTGATGAGAAAATTATCAGCTAAATCAAAATTGTGGGGAAACTATTCTACAAAGCAACTATTCGTCTTCAAAAATGTCAATATCACAAAAGACAAAATCAAAATGGAGGAACTATTCTCAACTGAAGGAAAATAAATGAGAGCTAAATGCACTGTGAATCTTGACTGGGCTTGTATATTTAAGAGAAATAATTATAAACATTTATAATAGGTGTACTAATATGTAAATATTAAATTTTGTGAGTGATAAATTGTGTAGGAGAAATTTGTTTTTAGAATCATGAAATATTTGAATGAAATGTCTACAGCTACTCAGGTTCAAGAAAAATGCATATTGATGTATATACAAATATTTATATACATATAATGGACTTAGATCACTATCAGAATATTTTAAAGAATTACATGATACTTTAAAAGGAAAATGGGCAAATAAGTCATCTACAGAATAAGAAAAACGAATGACCAACAAAATGGAAACATACTAAAATAGGCCTGCAATTCAAAACCCTTCTACGTCTATTAGAAAACCTCCCCCTGGCTGGCGTAGCTCAGTGGATTGAGCACGGACTGCGAACCAAAGCATCGCAGGTTTGATTCCCAGCCAGGGCACATGCCTGGGTTGCGGGCCATGGCCCTCAGCAACTGCACATTGATGTTTCTCTCCCTTTCTTCCCTCTAAAAAATAAATAAAAATCTTTAAAAAAAAATCTATTGAAAACATGAAATAGAATTATAAAAAAAAAAAAGGAAAAGCTTCCAATGATGATAAGAAAAGTTGGAACCCAGTTGCCCCTTTGATGGGAGTGTAAACTGAAACAAATATTTTGTACATAATTTTGGTATATCTGCAAAATGCAGTAATTCTGAGCCAGCTATTCCATTTCTAGGCATATAACCCAGAAAAACACATTATGTACTTAGGAGTTGTACACAAGAATGTTCATAGTACTGTAATGGCAAGCCATTGGAAAATGAATTATTTTCATACTATGGAATACAGAAGTTAAAACTGGATAAAGTTTACAAATGGTTGAGTACATAAAGAAATTGAAGAATGTAGTGATACCAATGATACAATGTTAAAGCTTGTGACAAAAACTGGGTTATTTAAGGGTATATATATATATACACACACACATACATACACACACATAATGGAGCTAGGAATAAAGACTAGAGTAATACCAAACTCAGGAGAGGAGGTAGTTCTTTAGGAAAGGCTTGCAACACGAAAGGTATGTAAGTTGTTTCAACTGTATTGTACTGTTTTTTCCCTAAACTTTAGTTGGTGCTCATGTTAATTCACACCAGAAATAGGAACTATTTTTATTGAGTGCCTACTATGTACCATGCGTTTCTTTAAATACTGGAAATGACTTAGAGAATAGTGGAGCTTGCATTCTAGGAAATGTGAACTATCGTGTATCTTTGGATATATGTTAAATGCATCTTAAGAAAAAAGTGGGAGTGAAACTTCTATTTTAAAATGCTGAAGTCAGTCTCTTTGGGCAACCACCCAAAAGCAACAGTTGGAAAAGCTCCTTGTCCAAGGCAACTGCAAGGTTTTTCAAACCGCTACAGAACATAATTTCAAAGTTGAAGAGATAAGGAGTGAGTTGCAAGGTTTGTTTTAGATGGAAGTTTCTCTGTACCCCCCATCTTACTGCCCTGCAGGGTAGAGGAATAAAAACTTGGTGTTAAACTCTCTGAAGTGACTTCACGAAAAGGTACAATGAGCACCTACTGCCTGTCATATCATAAGTCTTTAGCCCACCTAATTGGAAAAGGTACGTTCACACGTTAAATGGTTAAAAATATGGTGAACTACATTTACATTTCCCTGGAGACATAAAACACATGACTAAGAAGGTGACAAGCTGAGAAGCAACTCCCCTAGGGCGAGTTGGAAACTCCCGCCCCCACGGGAAGACGGAGGAGCGGGGCGTGAGGCCAGCTTGTAGTGCGAGCCGAGGGTTGGGAGGAACTTGGCGGGGAAGTTATAATTGGGCAAGGACAGATGACGCACCTGCTGCTCTTGCGTAAGCTGCTGGACATCCCGGAACTGCCCATCGGCCCGCAAATCGAGCCCTGTACTGCGGGTGCGCTCGGAACTCCACCCTAGGAATCACCTGTTGGGGCGCCACACCCGCTTCGCCTTGCGCATGCGTATTGCGCACCGCAGAGGCGTGGAGTCACGTGTTAGGGCGCGAGTGGTGTCCGTAGGGGGAGCTTCCTGTCACGGCTGCCGCCGCTGCCACCGCCCGGTGGCCACGGGAGCCCCGGGCGGTGCTGGGTGAGAGAAGGCCTGGGTTGGTTTCGGATTTGCTGCGAGGTATGCGTACCTGCCCCCACTGCCAGCGAGGGGTGACCTGAGGATGGCAGGGGCGATGGAGTCGGCTGGGGTGGGGCAGGGAGGCGCGTCGTGCCGCGAGGGAGTGGGGTCCCCCGGCTTTGCCTCTCCTGGGAATTCTGCTGCCCTCCTCTCTTCTTGAACCTGAGCCTGGGTCCAGCACCGATGCCCCCATCTTGGTGGCCCCGGACCCGCACACTCGGCACTTCGGACTGACCTAATCTCTCCCTGAACCCGCTGTAGTGCCTCTGCTCGTTGGGCGGCCCGCCATTCACCCGAGCCACCGAAATCTGACTCCTGAAGTCACCCTGAGCGCCCCCTCCTGTGCGCCCACATCCAGTTAACCTCAGAGCCCTGTTGATTTCACCCCGAACTCGGGACTCCGAACTCTTCTCGCCACCCCCACGCCGCCGCAGCTCGCCCCTTTTGCCTGCACCGTTGCAAGAAGTGACGGCCTTCAGCATCCCTTCTGCAGCCCATCCGATCCCGCCGCATGCATTTCCCTAGAATAATGCCCAAACTCCTTTAAAGTTTTAAAGTTTACTTTGTCTCCTGCTCACATTTTCAGCTTCACTGGTACCATTTTCCGTCTCACACTTTATGCCCCAATAATCCCAGGTCTTTAGTTTCCTGTGTAGGTCAACCTTCTTCACCTTAGGTCTATTTTCAGGTTGCTCCATCTGTTTGGAATCCTTTTCATCAACTTCTACGTGACTCAGCACCGGCATCATCTCCAAGAAGTCTTTTCTCTGTGGTGCTGGATCAGGGGCTGCACTCGTGGCCCCTGGCGCAGTCCTGTGTGGCTTTTGTCCATGAATCAGGTTCTCCACAGTGTGAATGATCTTTGAGGGTTGAGAACATGTCAGACTCATTCCAGCTCTGCCAGAGAGACAAGGTCTCCCTGCACGTAGTAGGTCCTATGAATGGTTGTGAACTCTCTGAGAGAATTAGAATGCTGAGTCAGGTTTCTCTAGAGCAGAACTGACCAATAGAACTATTCCTGGTGATGAAAATGTTTAATATTTGTGCTGGCCAATGGTGGCCAATAACCGAGGAACTGGATTTTTAATTTTAATGAATTCCAATGTAAATAGCCACACATGACTGCCATATGTGAAAGCACAGCTTTAGAGCCTTCCTGAACCCTACCCACCCAACCCCCTACCTAGAGCAACTTCCCTGAGTCTGTCTTCCTAAGCTGCTCCCCATTCGTTTAATCCAAATTGGTCAAATCAGTTCAGTAAACTTATATTGTGTGTCCACACTCCCCACTTGAGCCCACTGACAGGTGGGCTCCATCCCTTCTACCTCCTGTGCTACCTGCTTCAGTGCTTCACTGCCAGTGTTGGTATTTCATCCTTTGGTCTGAAGGGTTGACGTTTTTCTCCGAGTCGGGAGTGTACTAACCACACCTTACTAAGGTGACACTGTTGGAGGAAGGGCTCATAGGCTGCTGCAGTCTGAGTCTCTTCCATTCCCCACCAGACAGGTATCTGGGCAGCCAAGATGCCAGGGCCAAGACCTCGGAAGGGCCCTCAGGCCAGTGGTCAGGGTGTGGCAGCTGCCAAGCAGGTACGTATGTAGCCTCCTCACCCCAGAGCCAGGGTGGGAGGTCCCTAAATAGCATGGGCAAACTGGGTCACCGGTATGGTATCCCCATTAGTCCAGAGGCATGGAGCAAGTGCCTCCTGGAGTTGGCAGGGCCCTTAGAGATACTCTGACTACCTCCTGCTACACACACAAGGGATGTGAGTCTTGAAGTCTGCTGTGTCTCAACGCAGGCATCCCCTGCCATGGCCACCTGTGGACAAGTGATCTGCAGGGTGTGCTGATGGCACTCTCACGGGTTCCTCATTTAGGCCATGACTCTGCTTGCCAGCCAGGGATGCCAGGGCTTGAGGGCTAAGTCTACCAGGAGAGCTTTGCATCCTTAGGGGTCTGTACTCTAATCTCTCTATTTATTTATTTTCTCTGGTTCCAAGTCCTGAGACATCTTACTCCATTTTTATTGCCTTAAAATAGGCAGGTAAGGGAGGTGGTAGGATAATGGGCATGAACTCAAGTCACATGATCTTATTTTAAATTCTAGCTCTGCCACTTAACAAGGCTGTCTCAGTATCATCTGAACACGGAGATATAAGGAGGATCTACATTTATGTAGAGTGGGCAGATTCATGGAGACAGAGAGTAGAATGTAATTATCGGGCTGGGGCAAGAGGGGAGTGGGGACTTACTGTTTAATGGGTACAGAGTTTCATTTTGCCAGAAGAGTTCTGTGGATAGATGGTGGTGATGGCAGCGCATGAGTGTGATGTACTTAATGCCACTGAACTTTATATTTAAAAATGGTTAAGATGCCCTGGACGCGTGGCTTCAGGTGGTTGGAGTGTCATTCTGTGCACCGAGGGGTCGCTGGTTCCGTTCCCAGTCAGGGCACATGCCTAGGTTGCAGGTTCAGGTTCAATCCCTGGTTAGGGTGTGTATGGAAGAAAACCAGTCAATCTTTCTCTTTCTCTCCCTCCCTTCTCATTCCTTCCTCTCTCTCTCAGAAAAATTAAAAAAATATATACATATGTGTGTGTGTGTGTGTGTGTGTGTGTGTGTGTGTATACATATATCAATGGGAACATCCTCAGGTGAGGATTTAAAAAAATGGTTAAGATAATTTTCATGTTATGTATATGTTAAAATATGAAAAAAATAGGACCTAGCCCTCAGGACTGTGAGAATGAACTAAGATAGTAAGGTAGTGTTCAGTACAGGGCCTGGCATCTAGTGACGAGTAGTAATGGCATTGTAGTCCTACTGGGCACTTCGTAGAGTCACTGGGGTGTAGGCCTCAGTTTCCCTTTCTGTGCATTTGGCCTCAGACAGTGAAGGAGCCACTGACCTCTGGGAGACTGGCTCTGGGGCTCGGCTACACCCTCTTCCTCATTGCGTGACTCCTGAGAAACCTTCTCTGCTCTCAGCTGGGACTCTTTGTGGAGTTCAGCCCTGAGGACATGCTGTTGGGGATGGAGGAGACTGAAGATGATGGGGACCTGGAGGCTGAGCTGCTGGCCCTCACTGGAGAAGCAGAGACCACAGGCAGGAAGCCAGCACCCAAGAGGCAGGGTAAAGGTAAGTTTCCGGTGCTGGGCTGCACTTGGTGCTAGGACTGGATGGGCTCAGGCAGGTGGTGGAGAGGGGCCTCCTTCCAGCTGCAAGGATCCAGCCAAATCACCTGGTCTTCTGGTATCCACGTCCCTCCTGCAGCACTGCCACCAAGAGGCTGTCTTGCCCTGCTCACACACCTGTGTGATGGGGAGCTCAGTGCTTCCCTGGATGCTCCCTGCTGGCTCAGATCCCTGTGCTCAGCCCTAGCCAGGGTCTGATACGGAAAGCGGGCTTAGTGCATAGAAATTGTGTCCAATGAATGAATAAGTCTAGTCTTCCTCCCCAGTCTGGAAGAGGACACAGACCTGAAGTCTGAGAGGGCCAGAGGACCTGAAGCTTCCTCTCTTCTCACTGGGAGCCCTCAGAGGGAACCTCCCCCCAGTCCCATGTACCCCAGAGCTAGGGTAGTGGGAGAACCATGGCCCTCCATGTTCTCTCAGCCAAACCTCTGGGGTCAGACCATCCTGGGTGTGAGTCATGGCCCTGCCACTTGATAGGATTGCAGTATTAGGAAAATTAATATTGGTAGTTTTCCCCCTATAAAATGAGGACACTATGACCTATCTTGCAGAATCATTACGAAGTTCAAATAGGTGTTAAAAGTCTTTATGCACGTGAAAGGTGTGGTTAGGGGGATGGATGAATATGCCTGTGCAGAACCACAGCAAAAGTGCTGAGAAGAGAGCAGCTCGTTGCCTTTTAGAGGGTCTAGGAAGGTTTTGCTGCTGTGAGGGTCTTTTCAGCTGGGTCGTACAGGAAGAGCGGGACTTTTACAGCTGGGACGTGGACTTGCCCAGGAAGGGCAAGATTTCTACTTGGGTGTAGAAGTACGTAGTGCGTTGAAGACTCGACTCTTCGTGGACCTGTTTTGAGGCCCCGACCCTCTGTTCCCCCAGCGCCCTTGCCTATGGCCCACATCGAGAAGCTGGCAGAGGACTGTATGCGGGATGTGGAGGAGGAGGAGGAGGAGGAAGAAGGGCTGGAGGAGGATACAGACTTGCTGGTGCGTTTGTCAGGCTGGTGGCTGAGTGCTCTGTGGTCAGGCCTGTGGAAGAGGCCTGGGGCTTGTCCCTTTGTGTGCTGTGATGTTGAGTGGCTGCCCTGTCCTTCTTGGGCCTGCTTTCCTGCCTGTATAGTGTGAGACTAGTTTGACGCCTGGTCCGAATGTTGTACTTAAGGATCCTCAGATTTGTAGGCTTCACTGTTTCCAAGACTGCATATTCTCAGATTAAAGAAGTGTTTTGGTAACGGGGACTTTCGGGCGGGCACAGTGCCTGATGTCAGGAGGTTCTGCTGGGGGAGAGGGTCCTTTATGTGCAGATCCTGTCATAGCTGTGGCCATGAGGCTCCCACGTTCCTGGGACTTGTGTCTCCCCAGACTGAGCTGCAGGAGGTCCTGGGTGCAGATGAGGAAGCTGGGTCCCCGGATGATGATGAGACAGCCATCCTGGGCAGCTCTGAGGAGGACAAGGGACAGGAAAACACTGAACCTCCAGTGCAGACTGCTCTCCTAACAGCTTCAGTCTCGGTGGCTCAGGTAGGTTCCAGGGGGATCCTGTGTGCCTTCGATAACCCTACATGTCCAGGTTTAACAGCAAGGCTTGAATAGGAAGGCCGCAGTAACCCTTCCCAGGGCCCCCCTCCAGCAGTGCCCCAAGCAGCAACTGAGCCTGCAAAACTCTTTGGGGCCTGGGCGGCCTCAAAGGCCTCTCTGTTCTCCGGGGCCACCCCCTCCAGCCATCCACAGATTGTCTGGGCCTCTGTGTTTGCCTCTGAAACAGCCTCTGGCCTCTCCAGTAAGTCTCTGCCTCCTCTTTGAGGCTTTTAGGCTCATCCTCTGAGAATCCAAGAGCTCTGTTTTCTGGGGCAGCTTCCTTGCAGGGAGGGAGCAGCAAGGGCCTAGCTGGCCCTGGAGTGGCCAGGCCCTGAACTGGAGTATCTACAGGCTGGAGGGCCTCGGGGGCTGCAGGCTCTGCTGGAGGATCGGATCCACAATTACCGGGAAGCTGCGGCCAGCGCCAAAGAGACAGGCGAAGCAGCCAAAGCCAGGCGTTGTGAACGTGGCCTGAAGGTAGGTTGGGCCCAGCCAGGGAGCAGGGCTGGGAGGAGTGGGGTTCAGGGCAGTGGGTGAGGCAGCAGGAGGTTGCGCCAGTACAGGGGAGGCGTCCCCTCTGGCCTTGTGAAGGTGAAGGATCCTGGCCTGTCTTCAGGCAGGGTGCAGGCTGAGATGGCTGGCTAGGTTTCTGGCTCTTCTCTCCCCCAGACTCTAGAGTCCCAGCTGGCTGCTGTGAGGAAAGGCAGGAAGATCAATGAGGATGAGATACCACCTCCAGTGGCCTTGGGCAAGAAGTCCCCGGCCCCCCAGGAGACAACCAACAGGAGCCCTGAGGCAGACCTCCCTGCTCCCCCCGCCCAGCTGCCAGGTATCTGGAGACACTCAAATCCTGTTCTCCTTCCCAGTCAGAGCCCGTGCCCCTTCCCCCACCCTCCACCCCCCTGCCACTCCATTGGCGTCAGTGATACCTTCCTGTGGGCGCTGGGAACCCAAAGTAGGCACCTTCTTTGACCTTGATGTCCCCTCTCTGGGCTTTTTGTTTCTCCAAAGACAACCCTTCTCAGCCTGAGACAAGCCTCTCGGGCAGCCCCGCCCCGCCCAGTTCAGACCCAGACCCTGGCCCACAGGCCCTGTTGGCGGCTCGACAGAGGGAGTACAAAGTGGCTGCCCTGAATGCCAAGCGGGCCGGAGACCTAGACCGTGCTCGAGAGCTCATGAGGATTGGGAAGGTATGACATCTGGCTCAGGGGCCCTGTGTCTAACCCCTTGTTTCACAGTTGGGGGCAGTGACCCCTCAAGGTCATGCAGCTAGACTGGCCTGAGGGGGAGTCTTTTTTTTCAACCCAGGCTCACGGGGTTCCCTGGCTTATGCCCACGCCTACTTTTCTTACTACTGCAGAGATTTGGTGCTGTGCTGGAGGCCCTGGAGAAGGGGCAGCCTGTGGACCTGAGTGCCATGCCCCCGGCACCTGAGGGTCAGTGTGGGGATGGTGGACGGAATCTGTTCCAGCTGGGGCTGGCCAGGCACTCACACCTACACTTCTGCTCTGGGTCCCCCAGACCTCCCACAGGCTTCCAAGGCCCTCACAGCACCCTCAGTTGTACCCCCAGCTGTGGAGCGAGTGCACCCAGTGATGGCCCCTGACACCCCAGCAACCCCAGGTAGGATGGGATGGTGGGACTGTGGAGTGGGGACCTGGGGAGAGGCAGGCAGAGCTGGTGCTATCTCCTTCCTTCTCTCTAGTGGCCCATACTGAGCCACAGACAGTGCTGGACGCCCTGCAGCAGAGGCTAAACAAGTACCGTGAGGCAGGCACCCAGGCCCGCAGCAGTGGGGATGAGCGAAAGGCCCGGATGCATGAGCGCATTGCCAAGGTGGGCCTGCAGCCTCGAAACCCCCTGCCCATGTCAGCCTCGCCGTCTGCTGTTGCAGCTCGCCCCGGTCCTTCAGTGTCCGTCTGTCTCTCTCAAGCTCTTGATGCCTCGGGCTCTTTTTCCTCTGGGGGCTGCCTTCACTCTTCCTCTCCCTGTCTCTCCCTGTGTGGAGCCTGCAGACTGCTGCCCACCACAGGTCCCTCCCTCCTTTCCCTTGCAGCAATATCAAGATGCCATTCGAGCGCATCGAGCAGGACGCAAGGTTGATTTTGCCGAGTTGCCTGTTCCTCCAGGTATGTGGTTCCTTGGCCTAAGGTCTTTATGATCTCCGAGGGGGTGGCCAGGGGGTGGCCGGGAGTGATTCCTCATGTGTCTGCCTCCACTCCTGGAGCTGCCCGCTCCAGCCATGCCCAGGAAGACCCAGCAACAACAGCCTAGTGCTTCCCCGAGGCCACCCTACCCCTCGCCCAGCTCTCTCTCCCCCACAGGATTCCCTCCCATCCCTGGTCTGGAGCCCACTACGGGCACTGAAGAGGACGCAGTAGCAGCCACTTTAGCTGCTGCTCAGAAACTAGCCTCCTCTGAGGACACAGCTCCAGCTGAGGAAGATGGGGATGAGGATGAGGTTTGGCTGGGGCCCAAGACTCCAGGGGTTGGGGAGAAATGGCAGATGAGGGGCAAACCCAGATCCTGTGCCCCATACTAACAAGTCCAGCAAAGTAGCTATTCTTTCTGCCATTTTACAGAAAAAAAACTTGGCCGAGAGCATCCGGATAGGCATTAGCAGAGCTAGATTCAAACCGAGGTCTTTCTGACCCCAGCCCTGGTTTAATCCGAAAAATCCTGGTGTCTTCTGTTGGGAAGGTTAGCTCAGAGCTCTTGAGGCTCTTTGTAGCTCTGAGATTCTCTAGGGCCTGCACGGGGAAGCCATTCATCTCAGTGCACCCAGCAGGTTAGTGCAGTATTAGGAAGAGAATCCCTGTCTCAGCTGGCACAGCTGGGGTGGGAACAGATTCCCTGTGACCTCCTCCTGGGCACCTGCAGGATGAGCCTCCAGCCCAGGCCCCAGTATCCAAGAAGCCTCTGGTCCCTTCATCCCGCTCCCTGCCTGAGCCCAAGGCCTCAAGTTCTAAGGAGTCACTGAGCCCCTCTGGTGAGTTGAGAGAAGAGGGATGGAGAACTAAAGGCTCCAGTGAGGGGAGGCGTGGCTCTAACCAGCGGTGTTCTCCCTCCAGTACGGGAGCAGCTGGCACTGCTGGAGGCCCGCAAACTGCAGTACCAGCGGGCAGCCCTACAGGCCAAGCGTGGCCGGGACCTGGAACAAGCCAAAGCTCATCTGCGGCTGGCCAAAAGCCTTGAGGCTCAGATTATCCAGGTCCGAGCCGGCCAACCACTGGACCTCTCCAAGGTGAGTCCACCTGGTTACGCAGGAGGACTTCTCAGGCAGAAGAGGTGGGTGGCAAGCTTGACAGCAGGTCTGTGAACAAAGCAGCTGCTCGGGTGTTGCTGTCCATTGCCATTGATCGTACCTTCCCTGAGAGGCCCTCAGGCCGAGCTGGGAGGGGAGACCTGGGTAGGATGTGGTGACTGCTGGGAAAGAGCCTTTGGCTTATGCCTCTCTCTGCCCTGTGACCCCAAGAAAGGCCAGGGGAAGGCCCGGTGGATTGCTTCTGGTCGGAGATCACAAGGCAGGGCAAGGCCAGTGGGAGGCAGCATTGCTGCAGCCTGGGATACAAAGGGAGGCAGTGAGTTCCCATCACTGGTTGTTGAAGTTGGAGAAACATTCAGTTTGGGTTCCTGCCTTTGTTAGGATCAGTAGAGGGATAATCTGACCCTAGGGGCCCCTGAGGGGCTTTTTGACCTGGGCAGGTCCCTTCACCCTTGACGGATGAAGAGGGTGACTTCATCCTCATTCACCATGAAGACCTGCGCCTCTCCCAGAAGGCTGAGGAGGTGTACGCCCAGCTACAAAAAATGCTCCTAGAGCAAAATGAGGTCAGTTGATTGCTTGTCTCTCCTCCCTTCAGTGCCCACAGCCTCCCTTAGGGGAAGGGCATAAGCTCAGACCAGATATGCCTGGGTTCACTTTCTAGCTCTTCTACTTACTGGCTGTGTGACCTTGGGCAGGCACTTCCCCTCTCTGAACCACGTTTGCATCTGTACAATAAGATTACTACTGCCGCTGGGGGGTTGTGGAGTTCAGACAACAGCCTGGAGGGAAAGTGCTTTGAAGGTCACAGGAGGTGTTAGGGGACGCGCACAGAGACACATACAGGAAAACGTGTGCACGTTTGTGTGTCAGTCTGAATTGCCTGCAGGTCTGCCTTCTGAAGGGATGTTTCTGTTAGCTTTTGAAGGAAGAGAAGGAGTTTGCTAGGTGAATTTTGGGGAATGGCTATCATAAAAAACCAAAACAAAACAGGAAAACTTGGGTCTTGGAAACAGTGATCTTGGGGAAGAGGTACATGTTGGGAGAGAAGGGCAAGACTGTAGAAGGTTGGAGCTTTCAGAAGTCGGGCCTCTAAAGCCAGTCTGGACCCACTGTGGGCCTCTATTTTCAGAAGTGCCTGCTGTTCTCCAAGCAGTTCATGCACCAGGGCAATGTGGCCGAGACGACTCGGTAAATGCAGGGGCTGGGGCATGTGGGGTGGGGAGCAGACAATGAGCCCTGTTGCGCTGAAGTGTGCTCCCAACCCTGTCAGGTTTGAGAAGCTTGCTCAGGACCGCAAGAAGCAGCTTGAGATCCTGCATCTGGCCCAGGCCCAGGGCCTTGACCCTCCTAGCCACCACTTTGAGTTGAAGACATTCCAGACTGTGAGGTACCAAAGCCATAGGGAGACAATGGCTGCATGCAGGGATGTGCCAGGAGGCTGGGAGCCGAGGCTGGAGGCTTAGGCCCCTTTAGTAAGAATTTCCAGGTGTGGCCCTGCCATAGGCACTGGGCCTCAGGTGTGGGAGGTAGGCCATGGTGACTGCCTGTGAGGAGCTCAGAGCTGGGGTGGCTGGGCAAGGAGCTTTGCAGGGAGGTCTCGGTAGCAGCTCTGCTGCTCCTAGTCCAGACAAGCTTCGCCCCCTGGGCTCACTGTATCCGTGACCACCACCCGGCAGGCGGATGGGCAGTCCTGGAAGACGGGGACCCGTTCCCACTGCGCTCCTTCACCTTGAGCTCTTTCTCCTTGCTTCCTGGCTGCAGGATCTTCTCAGAACTCAACAGCACGGAGATGCATCTGATCATTGTCCGGGGAATGAACCTCCCAGCCCCTCCAGGTAGCCCTAGGGCCACTCCTCCTCCAGTAGGCTCTTGCCCAGACACTCCACCCCTGGCCAGTAGGGGGACACTGGCTCTCCCTCCACCTCAAGTGCTGGGCCCCTGGCTACTCCCTCTGACCCGACTCCCATTTCTCCTTTATAGGGGTGACCCCTGATGACTTGGATGCGTTTGTGCGGTTTGAGTTTCACTACCCTAACTCGGTGAGGTTCAGGGAGAGGTAGGATCCTCTGAACTCGTGCCAGGACCCTGTGCTCAATTTCTCCCCAACCCCTGGGAGGGCTGGCTGTAGGGAGGGGCTTGAAGACCCCTAGGCCCACTCCTTATAGGTGTCCCTTCCCTCAGCACTGGCTTAGCCCAGAGCTCTGGACTTGATAGACCTGTGTGTTCAAGC
The DNA here is from genome assembly GCA_004024845.1 of Tonatia bakeri. Classification (NCBI taxonomy): domain Eukaryota; kingdom Metazoa; phylum Chordata; class Mammalia; order Chiroptera; family Phyllostomidae; genus Tonatia; species Tonatia bakeri. Next base: position 94,351 of record PVIA01000150.1, on the reverse strand, counting down.
TGTCCCGACTTTTCCCTTCTTAATGCTTTAGGATCAGGCTCAAAAAAGCAAAACAGCCGTGGTGAAGAATACGAACTCTCCAGGTGAGCGCGGCCTTCTCCTCCCTCCCGTTCTCTGGTGTGTGTGTGCACGGCACGTATCTCCAGATCTGTTGTCTTACTTGGTGCTCAACTTGGGAGATATGGGCAGGTATTATGACCACTCCTCTCATGTAGTTGGGGAAATTGAGGCTCAGAGAGGTAAAAGGACTTGCCTAAGGCCTCTGAGCAAAGAGGTGTTGGAAATTGAACTTGAATTCAGGAATCCTGACTCTAAATTCCAAGTTCCTCCCACTTGAGTATAATCCCTATTAAGAGTACAGTATAGTAATCTCTATTAAGAACTGTCCAAGTTGACTTCCAAGGCCAGGACCTGGGGACTCTACCACCCCCCCAGTGGTCATCTCTCTGGATTGCAAGCAGAGCCATCCAGAAGGGAGGCCAGCCCCTCCTCAAGAAATCCTTGGGCACCAAGCCCCTTTTTCTCCCACCCTTGCAGAATTTGATCAGCTCTTCAAACTAAACATCAACCGAAACCACCGGGGCTTCAGGAGGGTGATCCAGAGCAAAGGAATCAAGTTTGAAATCTTCCATAAAGGGTGAGGCTCGTCAGCCATTCATGCTGTGGAGGGGTGGGCTGGGAGGAAGGACAGACTTCTGGTGGTGGTGGTGCTGCTGCTCCTACTGTTTTCTTGTGCTGGACTCGGCCAGCTCGTTCCTGCGTTCCCTGCGTAGTCCAATCCTCTGCTGACTGTTGGCTCCCCAGATCCTTCTTCAGAAGTGACAAGCTGGTTGGCACAGCCCACCTGAAACTGGAGCGGCTGGAGAATGAGTGTGAGATCAGAGAGATTTTGGAGGTAGGACTCAGAGGTTGTGGAGGTCGGGTGGGTGAACCAGAGGACTTGGCAAGTGAAAAGCCGACATTAATTGAACATCAGTCCCTGTTGTAGAGTTTTTGTGCCCATTAAAAAGCACCTGTAAATATGTTGTAGAGTAGGTTATTCCCATTTCACAAATGAAGAGATTCAGAGGGTTTGACAAAAGTTTATAGCATCACCCATTCAGAAAGTAGCTACCCTGTTTCCACAGCACTCTGGAGCACTCGGGTTCCCAGGGATGGTGGACTACAGGGCCCTTGAGGGGTCTGGTCATTGCTGTCGGCTGGGCACGCAGAAACTCCTAGTTTGGGCAGGGACACAGTTGTGGTTGGGGCAGTTGTCTGGCAGCTTAATGAAGTGGAACAAGCTGTGAATGTGAAGTTGATAAGGTCTTTCAAAATCAGGGACCTACCACAGTGAAGATACTCTGTGTTTGCGAACTGGCCCCACACAGCTCCTTAAGTTTCCACGAACTTGTCAGATTTCACAGGCAGTGATGAAACGCTTGCCTCTGACCAATGAGGAAACTAAGGTCCAGAGAGAAGGGCGTGCGCCTGGCAGAGTGTGGTCCAGACCCTTGCTGCCTTCTTAGGTGGGGCTTTTCCCACCATTGTGCACCTCCCTCCCTCCACCACCTTTTTGGGGGAGTTTTTCTTAAGTGGGGCCTACTGTGTATTGGCCACGTTGATGGTGGTTAGACTTCTTGAGCCTTAGCATTCACGGCTTTACACACCAGCTGCCCCTCCCTGTGACCAGGGAGACAGCATGGTAGGTGGTAGGAACCCTTGGCCTGGGTTCTAGTCCTGGCCTTGCCACACTGGCTGTGTAATGTCTGGGCCACCTGTGAGGGGAGGGTCTGGGCTTAGTGGTTTTCAGGCTGCACCTTTAAGCCAGAGCATTTCTTCCAGGAGTTGCCATGCGGAAACTGAGTGAGCAGAACTCTAGGTTTCTCGTCTCTACCTCAGAGCATTGATGCTTATTTAGATTTACATATTAATTTTTTTTTACAATTTATATATTAGAGGAGGAGAGAAAGAGGGAGAGAAATACCGACATGTGAGACATGTTGATGGTTTGCCTCTTGCATGCCTGCAACCCAGGCATGTGCCCTGACCAGGAACCAAACCGGCAACCTTTTGGTTTGCAGGCCGGTGCTTAACACTCAGCCACACCAGCCAGGGCTACTTTTATTTTTCTTTCTTCTTCCTTTTTTTTTTTTTAAATAAGACTTACCTAAAATCACTACCACCACCAGGGCTGTCAAGAAATGGAGACTCCTATGTTGATACTGCTACTTTAGCTCCTTATTCCTTACACCTGTGAGCACAGGGCACCACCTGCTCCCAGCCCCTAATCCCATCAGTTACCATCTCCCTCTCCACGTTCTTACAGGTCCTGGATGGAAGGAAGCCCACTGGGGGCAAGCTGGAGGTGAGGGTGAGGCTGCGGGAGCCTCTGAGTGGCCAGGACATGCAGACGGTCACCGAGAACTGGCTGGTCCTGGAGCCCAGGGGCCTGTGAGGTGGGCAGCTCTCTGGGCCCTCAGAACCTCTGCCCCCTGCTCTCTGCTCAGGCCCCAGAGGGATGCTTCCAGTCTTCAGCTCATGTCTGGGGAGGAAAGCCTAAGAATTTCTCATCTGTGAGGTTGATTAAGAGGCAAAACTGTTGGGTAGGGCTTGGGCTGAATTTCTTAGGATCCTCAGTAGAACCTGAGAGGGAAGTAAAACCTCCCAGGTCTAACTCTTCAGGAAATCCTTTCTAAACTCTATTTGTATATTCACTGCAATTTAGACTGACTTCCTACTCTCTCTGCTTTGTGCCTTGTGCAGCAGATGGTCAACACTGGGAGAGGAGCCAGGCCACCAGCTGTGTGCAGAAGTGTCCTTTTCCCCAGCTTTGCTGGCTACAGAAGCCTTTGTACATAAGGGGGATCAATGCTGCTACACAAATACCAAAAACCTGTGAAGTACGTGTGTTACTGACCACGGCCTTGGTCTTTCCTGTTGCTGGCCCCTTCCTCGGCCTCCACACCAAAGTAGGCTGGATTCCTGTAGGCTGCCTTCCCTTCCCTCGTGGCAAAAGCAAGGATAGCCTCACCGCTCTGTGCCATGGAGTCTCGCAGCCCCTTAACCCGTGTGCAGCTAACCCCAGCCCCTAGTTGCAACGTTTCTGAATGTGCCTTTAAAAGATACAACTAAAGGATGGGAGAACTTGAGAGTGATCCCACTTAGGGCTCCGTGACGTTTGTCAGCGGCACCCTCTGCCACACGACTCGGTTTGCCCAGCCCTGCCTGTGCCTTGTTTCCTGCAGCTGTTGCACTAGCCTCCCTGCTTCCCGAGCTCCCGGTGGAGGAAGGGAGTTATGTTCTGGACTGTGTGGTGGGAAGCAGGTGAGGCTGTGTCTTGGAGTTGGTCCATGCACCTAAAACTAAAAGTCTGCTAACTGGAGAAAAAAAAAAGTGAAATTTTATGTAGCTGTTTTATTTAAGAAACTAGGTTTAATTCACTTACATGGGCTTTATACTCTACACACAGAGTAACCATCCAAGACCTAAACAAAAGTCCTGTCACTTTTTAAAAGCCAGAGTAGCAGTGACATGAAACAGAGAAACTGCTACTATGGCTTCCTCTTTTGAGAGAGGACAGAGGAAGTCGCCTCTTTAGCTAATCACCTAGGGAAATCTTCAGTTCTTTCCAAGAAATCCTCCTTTGGCTTTTTCTGAATGGATGGAGACGGAGGGATTTATAGTTGCAATAGATTTAATATTCAAAACTGCAGTATTCTACATTTCTTAGAAATTAATATCCCATCCACCCCCCACCCCCCACAGCTTTTTGAAGCATTAGCTTAAGGTCAACAAAGCATTTGTCAAGGTCATTTTTTAAAGGCTCTAAGTGCAGCAAATACATTCAGTTTACTGACCACTACAGCACTGCATAAGCACAGCTCAGGGATTGAGTGTTTTGTTTTTTGTATGTCTTTTTCTGGGATAGGGCTGGACCGTGCTTCCCCGCCCTTAACAGATCGTGTAGTGGGTAACAGCATGAAGGACAAATGACTTTTTTCAAGAGCTTTCTGGCCAGTCTTACTCATCACAGTGAACTACCAAAATTTTCAGATGTGAGACAACAACTGCAGTTACATCTGTGTGTCAAATCAGCAGTAATCTAGAAAGAAAAGGAAGGGTGTTAGCCTTCATAAGGGGACCTAGAGCAAAGATGAGTGGCCAGGAGGGTTTCTGACCCAACCTAACCTCACGTTTGTACCCCAACCAGTGCTTAACTAAATAGTCCAGGACAGCTGTCGCTATCCTCAAAGGTTCCAGGCAGCCCTAGGAATTTCTAAGCTCGGGCCCCTGCTGGAAATGCCCTGTTCCAATTTGAGAGGCAGTATTCTGTGGCTCACAGAGTTCCTTTCTCAACCTGTTGAATTTCAGTTGTTTCATTGCTCTTTGCTTTCTGGAAAACAGAACTTCCAGGCTGAGGGGAAGCAAGCCAAAGCCACCCACTGGACTTGGAGACTGAGGTTCTGAAAGGGCCTTTGTTGTAGCCAAGATGTGCAGGGGTCACTGGCAGTGGGAGGAGCCTGCCCAGCCTCAAAAGACGTGTCCAAATGCAGCATCCAGACACTGGAGATGAGTGAGTCCTGCACAGCTGAGAGCCAGGCATGACCCAAATCATTTTCACATTTTAAATTCTCTCTTCAATCCACTGCAAGGCACCCTTTCTTCTGAATTAGTGAACCGAATGCAACATGGGAGAAATTCTTACACGAAGGCGCTCGCAAAGGGCAAACTTGTGACTTTAACATTATCTGCCTGTCTTAAGCACCCCTCTGAAACTTGCACTGTCGCTTCCAAATTTTGAGAGCTTGTTTTCCAAATTTTGTGGGCAGTTCCTAAAAGATCTTGCCCCTTAACTAGGCATCTTTTAGGATGAAATTATGGGGCTGAGACTGGTGGAACAAAGGACCTTGTACCTGGTCCAGCTCCCTGGCTAATGGATGTCTTCCCACTCTGGGCCTCAGCTTCCCACACTTTTGTTACCGTTCCTGCCTTGCTACGTACACAATCCCCAAAACTTGCCCATTACCACTGTTAACATTATTAGCATTATTATTAAAGTAGAACAAACATTCAATTAGAAACAGTGTTCAGCAGATTGCTTGATCATTGAAATGCACTGAATACATAAATTACTCCCTGGATGACCGGTTATGACAAGCAAATTTACTTGGAAATTTTGGGCCCACCAGCATTCAAGAACCACTGGATGAGAGAAAATACTATTTGGGAACTTAAAAAAGGCAAAGTCCCATACTTCTAGAGTCCGGTAGGTACTTAGAAATTATTGATAAAAAGAAATGGAAAAACTACATTGTGTAGCATTTAGTAAAAACACAATTTAAAAAAATTTAATGTTACTATAATGGCATTTATACTCCTTCAGTTTATAAGGATAAAATTTACATTCTAGAAAAATTTGAGACAAATGTGATGTTTCAGCCTTCTATATAACACTGAATATACAGGTGTCTAAAAACGGGGGGGGGGCAGTAAACTAGTCTTGGCTATTTTATGCTCAACGCCACAAGATAAACTAAACATAAAGACATTTTATGCAATTGAGGATGGACCTGACTATGCAGGGCCAGAATCTGTCCTTAGTTGGAAAATTTAAAACCTTGCACTGATCCAGAAGTATGTACAACTGCAAGATGTATTTAGCTGACTGAGGAAAAATAAATTTATTTAGGGAAAAAGAACCAGCTCCTGTAGAAGTTCCAAACTTCCAAGTGTATTTGGGCCAAGCTGGATGTTACATCCATAATACCTGCTGCTATTAACAAGTGTCCTGTGAGGTTCTGGACGGGTGTGTGTGTGGTCCCAGGGCTCGGTCCCTATACACTGGTGTTCTGGACATGGAGTCTTTTTTCTTTTTCCCCTTAGAAACTCTGAATATCTGAGTCTGTGGGAAAGATCACAATGACAGTTCTCTGCAGCCACCACCAGCAAAGCCTGTGGAGAGACAGACACAATGTCAATCTCCCTTCCCCACCACTGCTGCCATGGAAAAGGGATAAACATAGTAGACACACTGCAAATTGAAGGCCAGGCTTTTGGGCCTCTTTGGAAAAAGGCTGCTGCCCTGAACAGCTCCACAGCCTGTACCTGCCAAGTACTAAGTCCCACTCTGGCCCGGGAGAAGTGGCCTCTCTGCCTCAGAGGCTTGCGTTATCTCCCAGAGGATTCTTGGAGCTGTGCGCTTATGCAGAGGGGCCACCTGCTACTTGGCCTGGGCTTTCAGAAGATGGCAGTGACAAGGGAGTGAGTTACCCTACAAAAGTGTTTCTCAAACTCTGGTTTGTGAAATTCATTTGGTCTGTGACCAATATAAGTTTTTAATGGAAAAAAAAAAACAGAGTACACCATGTATATCATGGCTAAACCAAATCTTGGTTTCTAATACCAATAAAAGAAACCATCGTTGATTCTGAACCTGGGACAGGGTATGCACTAGAGGAGCCTGCAGCTTCCGTGTTAGGCCAGAAAACAAAGTGTTAAAAAAATGACAGGAGCACATCCCATCACAAGGACTATGAGTGACCCTGAAGGGCTCTCTTGTCAATGCTTAGGCCACTTGCGCACCAAATGATTTACAGCCATTCAAAAAGTAATCCACAAGTCCACTATGAAAACTGATTAAACAAATAAATAGGAAAAAAGAAAAAGCTTTTGCTTATAAATGACTAAGTACAGCTAGTCAGGGTGGAGATAGTGCTGAAACCAAAAAGTCCACCTGTAGCCATCCCAGTAAAGGATCAATTTAGACAGGAAACATGCATGTATGCTAAATCTAAGGGGAAATTTTGATGAGCAGGATCTGCATGACATGAAATGAAAGTGTACATATTGGTTATTCATTCCAAGGGGAAAAAACACTGGAGAAATTAGACAACACTTTGACCAAGTGATCAAATTTACCATCATCCATGAGGGGCTGGTGGAGGTATCAAGTGACCCCAGAGGTGGTGATTCCCTAAAAAGGACACAATGTTACTTAGGTGGGGTTCTGGCCAAGAATGTATATACTGATTCTAATTTTGAAAAGATCAGTCAAATTTTTTAAATGAGGCATTTTCTATTAAAAAATGGGGTTGGGGAACTATACTCACCAAAAATAATGGAGGACATAAAAGATAAAGTGGGGTAAGGAAAGCTACTTGCCATGTCTGATCCTAGGCTGGAAGCTTTACTGGAGGGGAAAGTTCCATGAAGGACATGGTTGGGCAGATGCCTGGGTAAGGCAGCACATCAGTGTTAGGCTGACAGGTTGCAAGCTATCCTGCTATAATGCAAGAGGATATCCTTAATTTTAGGAAATAAGCAATGAAGTATCTCAGGGTAAAAGGCTATTAGGTATATAGCTTGCTCTCAAATGCCTCCTTTTTTTAATTTTTTTTTTTGAGGAAAGGAGGGAGAGAGAGGGAGAGAAACATCGATGTGTGGTTGCCCCTGGCACACCCCCTACTGGGGACCTGGCCTGCAACCCAGGCATGTGCCCTGACTGGGAATTGAACCAGTGACCCTTTGATTCACAGGCTGGCACTCAAGCACTGAGTCATACCAGCCAGGACCAAATGCCTCCATTTTTTATGGAGAGATACTAATATAGCAAATGAGGCAAAATGTTAGCATGTGAACAGTAGGTAAATCTAAGTAAAGCGTACATAGGATTTTTTATACTTGCAACCTCCTTGGAAGTTTAAATTATTTCTCAATAAAATGTTTTAAAAAATATTTCTAGTGTATATTATAACTAAAAATATCTTAAATGCATTGTCAGCTTTTGCAGAAAGGCCCAACTCAATACCTGCCATTGACTCGGACAGATCTTGAGCAATCCTGAACTCGGCTCTGCTGTCCGAGTCGCCTCATTTACACTGAATCGCCCCTTCTTGGCTAGAAGAGGGGTAACCCATTGGGCACTCTGTTAAAAAAAACACACAAATCTAATTGTGACTTCTACTTGAAGTTACTGTGATGTAAACAGGACAAGATCAGTGTGACACTCTCCTTTTTATATCAATTCTGTACAAAGGGTACAAGACTGATGCTTCATTTTTTATTTCCCCTCCACTTTCCCACCCCACCCTCGGTGATGTTTGTATCCATTTGAGCATTTCTGAGCACAAGACCATAAGTAAGTCTTAAAACAGGAGCAGAATTCTTGTCTAAACAGTAACAGAAGGAGATTAGCTGCGAGGATAGCATAACTGTCGTGCAGTAACGGAAGCTGCCCAGGTCTTCTTGGTGGACAATGCATAGAAGACTTAGAATTATGGAACATCTGTCCCCCCAACCACCCTTTCCCACCCTAGTCCCCCAAACTCCCACTCCCCCCCATTAATAGTGTTAACAAAGCTTAATCTTCCAGTTCTAAAGTGCAAATGACTTGGGTATGACTGCTATTGCAACAAGTCTGAACAGAAAAAACAATGAAGTCCTCTGTCTATGTGATGTTTTCCAGAATATAAAAGATGAGTTCCATGACGATGGGGCCCTCGCTGAGCTGGCAGGCCCCTCCATGGATCACCGGCACCAGAGCGCTGTCCAGGTCGTTCATGTACTGTGAAGGAAGGGGCTGGCCATTGCTCCCTGCTTGGTAGCCAACCTACACCACAGAGAGAAGGGGATGAGAGGTTACTGGATAGAGAAGTCCTGCCAGAGGGCTGAGGGCCAAGGAGGCCGAGCAGAAAAGGAGATGTCCTTCCTGGACATGGGCCAAACAGCAGTTAACACAAATTTCTCCTCCTTTTCCCTGAATTGTCATTTATCATCCTGACCCCTAACACTTGGTGGCCATGAGACCTTGGGCAAGACACTTAACCTGTTAGGGTCTTAGTTTCCTGAGATGGGGCTGGGGTGATATAGGGGGATATGGAATGTCAGAAATAATACCTAAACCTATGGTTGTGACAATGAAAATGGGAAATACACTAGATATTGTAATGTGTTGTTTGTAATGCACACTTTTGCCCAAATTTCTGAGGGAAAAATAAGGATGCACATTATACATGGGTATAATAATCACATACCATGGGTATAGTAATCCCATGTATAATGTACACAAAAACGTGTGTGTGCATTATATACAGCAAAATACAGTAACTCCCTAACATAGCAGAAACTGAACATTTATTCTGCCAATCATCTGTCCACACACTGTTTTGAGCACCTACAAACCCAGGAATTCAAAGATTAATGGAATAGGGCCCCTGCCCTCAAGAGGCCCACTCATTAGCAGAAAACTCTTGTTTTCTAATTGTTTCATGTGAATTCTGTCTTTCCAGCCAGATTACCAGTTCCATTTGACAAAGGACCGTGATCCCTCACGTGTATTTCCCTGAGGTGCTTAGTTCAGCGTTGGGAAAGGCCTTACGTAGAAAACATGTACTTGCTGATGGATGACTAGTCAGGAAATGGAGCCAGATCCATAACCTTTCACATCCTCCCTGAGGATGACGCAGCTCTGTGTCAAAGCAGGTGCGCTGGGACACGCCACGGGGATCCAGAATCCAAAATGTCCGGGCGCAACTTGTTCTATTGCGCTTCACTTTGCTGTGCTTTATGGATCTTGAGTTCTTCACAAACCAAAGGACTGTGGCAACCTTGCACTGAGCAGGTCTATCAAACACCACTTTTCCAGCATTGGTTCACTGTGCTTCTGTGTCATGTTCTGGTAACTCTAGAGTATATCAAACTTTTTCATTACTGTTACATTTGTTATGGTGATCTCCGATCAGTGATCTTTGCTGTTACTATGTTAACTGTTTTGAGGTGCCACTAACTGCGCGCACATATAAGATGGTGAACTCAATCGATGAATGTGTGTGCTCTGACTGCTACAAAGACTGACTGTTACCCTTCTCTCTCCCTCTCCTCAGGCCTCCCTAGGCCCTGAGACATAACGATATTCAAATTAGGCCAATTAATAACCCTATAATGGCTCCTCAATGTTCAAGTAAAAGGAAGAGATGCACATCTCTCACTTTAAGTCAAAAGCTAGAAATGAATGAGCTTAGTGAAGAAGGGATGTCCATAGCTCAGGCAGGTGAAAAGCTAGGCCTCTTATGCAAAACAGCCAAGTTGTGAATGCAGAGGAAGCATTCTGGAAGGATATTACAAGTGCTATTCCAGTGAACATGAGTGATAAGGAAGTGTAACAGCCTTACTGCTGATATGGAGAAAGTTTCAGTGGTCTGGATGGAAGATCAAACCGGTACATTCCCTCAAGCCAAAGCCGAATCCAGAGCAAGCCCCCAACTCTTCACTTCTGTGAAGGCTGAGAGGTTTAAGGAAAGAGGACCTCTCCATACAAAGGGCAAGGTGGAGCAGCAAGTGCGGGTGCAAATTATCCAGAAGATGTAGCTAAGATAATTAGTGAAGGTGGCTGCACTAAGTAACAGATTTCAATGGAGACAAAACAGCCTTATATTGGGGAAAAAGAACCCCATGCCACCTAGGATTTGCACAGCAAGAGAGAAAAAGTCAGTGGCTGGCTTCAAGCTTCAAAGGACAGGCTGACTCTCCTGTTAGGGGCCAATGCACCTGGTGACTTTGAGTTGAAGCCAATGCTCATTCACTATCCTGAAAACCCTGGGGCCCTAACAATTATACTAAATCTACTCTGCCTGGATGGCAGCACAGCTGTTTACAACATGGTCTACTGAATATTTTAAGCCCATGTCTAGACCTACTGCTCAGAAAGACTCCTTTCAAAATATTATGGCTCACTGACAATGCACCTGGTCATCCAAGAGCTCAGATGGAGATGTACATTGCCTGCTAACACACTTCCATTCTGCAGCTGATGGATCAATAAGTAATTCAGATTTTCAAGTCTTACTTTTTAAGAAATACATTTTTAAGGCTATAACTGCAATAGATAAGAGATTACTTTGATGGATCTAGACAAAGGAAATTCAAAACTTTCTAGAAAGGATTCACTATTCTAGGTGATATTAAGAACATTCATGATTCATGGAAACGGGTCAAAATATCAGCATTAACAGGAGTTGGGAAGTTTATTCCACCCTCCATGAATGACTTTCAGGGGTTCAAGAGTCCTATGGAGGAAGCAACTGCAGATGTGGCAGAAATAGCAGGAGACCTAGAATTACAAGTGGAGCCTGAAGGTGACACTGAACTACTGCAATCTCCTGATGAAACTTCAATAGATGAGGAGTTGCTTCTTATGGGTAAGCAAAGAAAGTGGTTTCTTCAGATGGAGTCTACTCTTGGTGAAGAAGCTGTGAAGACTGTTGAAACAAAGGATTTAGAATGTGACATAAACTTAGTTGACAAAGCAATGAAAGGATTTGAGAGAACTGACTCCAGTTTTGAAAGTTCTATTGTGAGTAAAACGCTATCAAACAGCATCACATGCTACAGAGAAAGTGTTTGTGAGAGGAAGTCAATTGATGCATAAAACTACATTGTTGTCTTATTTTAAGAAATTGTCACAGACAACAATCATCAGCAATACCCAGCTGGACCAGTCAGTAGCCATCAATGCTGAGTCAAAACCCCCGACCAGCCAAAAGATTATGACTCATGGAAGGCTCAGATGATAGCTAGCATGTTTTAGCAATAAAGTATTTTTAAGGTCTATACATTTTTTAGACATAAGGCTATTACACACTTATTTACACTACAGTATAGTGTAAACGTGACTCTGACATGCACTGGGAAACCCAGACTTGCTGTACTGCAATATTCATGTATCGTGGTGGTCTGGAACGGGGCCCACATATCTCCAAGGCATGCCTGTGGACACCTTACAGTGCTGGCCCACAGGAGAGGCCATAGGACAAGGTATTGGGGGAGGGAGGCACATGTGTGAAGAATGGATTGTTATTACTAACAACAAAAGAAAAATTTGAGTAAGACTGGGAGAGAAGCTTGACCGTAGGAGAGCCGAGATGACAGGAAAATTAATGAGGAAACAGCTCAAACTTGGAAATGTTCACAGTAAGAAGACCTTAAGGGGTGGGCGCTGCAGAGGCCAGTCAGCAGAGGCCTGCTGGGGTCAGATTACAAATACAGGATACAGGACAGCCTGGACCTGCTCTCTGTGAAGGGCAGACCGATTCCTGAAGAGTCTGGAAGGGTAGCATTCATGTCATTCACACAGGGATGGCTAGTCTTTGCACACACTTCTCCTAACCCTAGAAAGAAAACCAAGTCCTTGCAACATATTTAGATGAGGAAGCCATGGTTCAAATGATTCAGAGTCTGATCAAACAGCACATCAAGGTGTATTTCTACAGGTGGGAAGGGCAGAAAACTATATCGGGTCAGGCTCAAGGTCCAGAGAAGGAAACTCTCTGGGTTGACACAGGAAAACTAACACATCAGAAAGCACAGGCTACTGAAGAGTCTTCTTACCTGATCTGAGTCAAGTGTCACACGCAGTCCCAGTTTAGTCATTCCATCTTCCTTCAGAAGCTTCAGGTGGGGACAGAGAGCAAGGCAAAAAGCCTTGGCGATGTGCTCAGTCAGTCGGCTGTGATCTGCTGGGTCACTCAGGCAACTGTGCTGGTCATCGTTTTCTAGGAAAAACACCTGTTCCCCAAACGAGAGACTTCACCCTTGTGCCCAGGAGATGCGGGGAGAAACGAGCGCATCAGCTCTCCATGTGCGAGCACCCTGACCCCCTGAGGTGTACAAGAAGACCTCACAGACAGGGTACCTCCGAGTCCTTGGGCCAAGAACAGGGCATTGACATCTGACATCTGAGGAGCGACGCTAGTCTCTGCATCTACACAGTGGCAGGACCAAACTGCCTGTCTCCCCAAAAGCTGTGTCAGGGTCCTAATGGTACCAGAACCATTCTACTCAGAACCAGAAAAGGCTTACATTTTGCATTGTGCACTTCTAAAAGGTTAATTCCTATATGTGGGTGATTTTCTTAGGAATTGATCTTAGAATCTAAGGGAATGGCCCTTATAGCTTACATGACCCAAACTCTTTATATTACAGGTTACTCATAGAAGGGAGGTGACTCACCTGGGTGCATGTAAGCATTGAGAGACAGAGGCAGGGTTAAGCCCAGAATCAGGGTCTTCTGCCTCTTATCACAGAGCTCTTCCTGCCACATGGCCTTGTTGAGGCCACTGCCGAGGGCAGAGCTGTGTCAGTGTCCACTGCACTGGGCACAGGCAGAAGCACAGCAAATTTGGAACTGAGAGACCGGAGTCCTCGTCCCATAGAGGAGGAGGACAGCCATGTCCTTTGGCTTCTTATGCCTCATGTGACTTTATAAAATGGAAACCACCTGTCCTCTCAAAGCATAAATGACATATGAGCATATTTTGCTTATATATACCAACCCTAGCTTACTGCTTAATAAGCGGCTTATACAAATGGTACTAAAAAGGGGTCAGCTCTGCAGACCTGTGCCCATGGAAGTGGCAGCATGAAATGATGGGAAAAGCTCTGGAAGGGGGTCAGGAAGCCTTGGCCTTTGCTCTTCCACTAACCAGCATCAGGCGAGTCACAGAGTCACACAGCCTCTCTGAGCATTTCTCATCGTGCAAATGAGTGGGTCACCTCCCTATCTCATGGTGTTACTGGGGAGCAAAATGGAGGAAATGGAGGTCAGACTACTTTGTAAGCAATAGAGTTTCATACGTTTCAGAGTATGCACTACTCAAAACGTGCCAAAGGCATAATCATACAGCAAGCAGCTAAGACCACTGAGCTGTGTGTGAAAACGCAGCCTGATATGAAGGACAAGACACTTGCAACAACGGCTCAAGAACTGAAGAACCAGATTCTAGTCCTGGCTATCAGGAACCAGCTATGTGAGCTTGGATAAGACACTTAACCCCTCGTGGCCCCAGTTACCTTCTGTGTAAAATGGAAAAGCTAGACAACACAGAATGTTTTGAAAAATTGCTTCTAAAGCTGCAAGGACTCTTAGAGATCTTTAACTTAATGGTTTATTTTATAGATAGGTACAAATAAAATTCAAAAGAAATTGAATGACCTAGGCCCACCTCTTCCTGGTCTGTCTGATATGCACACAGACGCGGGCCTCTGATCTGCTCCTCCCGTTTCCAGACTAGCCTCTGACACAGCTTTCACGGTGGGGAACCATGCAGTGAAAGAGAGCTTAGGAGTTGGCCAGATCTGGGTTTGAATCAGAAGGACTTTGACGTTACTTATTTACCATGTATTCTTGGACAAGTTACTCAGTCTCCAAACTTTAGTTTTCTTTTAAAATTACAGTTGACACGCTAGTTGTCTTATTGGTGAAATAAATAATTTTTTTAAGACTGTGTTATCTAAGATAGTTTAACTGAGCGCAGCATCACTAGCCCGGCCTTCTGAACCACACGGAAAAGATGGTATGCGCCATTCAGAGATGCACCCTTCATGAGTTCCAATGCAAACAAATCCCTCCTAGTTCACAGGGAGGAGGAGACACCAGTGTGCGGCTGCTCTTGGTGGCACTGCTTCCCAGTGAGCTGTGCATGACACACCAGAGGGAAATGGAGTATAGAAGACAAAACAGATTTTTTTTTTCTTAACTTCCAAATGTGTCTCTGGGTCCGGTAAGAAGTTGTGCTCAAAGGGGGTCATGAATGCAAAGTTTTACTTCCTTACCTCTGTCCATCTAATGACTTTTCCATTTGCTTTATACTCTGATCCGTGGAATATCTTCACACTTGTTATAGACTCCATGCACTTCCCATCTATAGGACTGACGACACTAAAACAGAGGCAAAGGGAAGAGATAAAAGCAGCTCTAGAAGTTAGAAGAGCCACTTCTCTTACCAAATCTTGCTGCTAATTATACTGGGTATCTGACCAAACACATCTGTGCAACGTATCACCGCAAGGAGCCACTACACAAAAACGTACGTGAACAGAACGCTCGTGGGGCGCTCTTTGTTTCTCTATTTTCACTAAAATAACTGAAAGAACACACATACAAAAAAAGACTCATGATTCCAGGAGCTGGTTCTTTTAACATAAAGAAACTGTTCACTCAAACCTGCTTCTTCCTCCAGCTCCTTCCTCCAGGGAACGCAGGGCCGCCCGCCCCGCCCTGCTCACCCCGGTGCTGCCACGGCGCTGTCTCCTCTGCCCTGGCTGCAGCAGCATCCACCATGGTATCTTCTTCATACACTTGTGGATCTGCCTTACAAAGGAACTTCTGAAGGGGAGGACTATGATGTCCTCACCTTTGTGTGCTATATTCTCGGTCTGACACACCACTTGGAATGCAGGAGTTTAACAAGTGCTTATTTTAACTGAGTACACTAATTATGACAGTGCTGGAGTGAACTGATGAACAAGTATCTATATCATCTATCACAACAAATTCCCTTCACAGCGAAGTCATCATTCCTAGGTTTCTGAACAGAAACTTTTCAGGAACCTAGCCCCCTTTTTATAGTCATTTTCTCTCCAAAATATAACACGTGTGAGTATGTGGCGATACACACTCGGTGGAGACAAGGAGCCAAAATAAATGAAATCGCAAAGATTCCAAATGCTTCCTAACAATGTTCAAATCCGTTTATGTTTTCCAATCTCTATGTATATTAAGGTAAAATTTAACTTAAACTTCAATATCAGGGATTCGCTTGAATTAAAATTCTTTAAATAATGTTAAGTTTAATTGCAAATTCATCAGACAACAATGTCAAGGAAAGAGCACCCTGAGCTGGTTAGCACTCTTTCAAGAGAAGACACCCAGACAGGACAAACTGGAAAACATTCCATTCACACACTACAAACTAAACTCCTGAGTTCGAGAGGCTTCCCTGAGCAGTTCTTGTCCTGTTTTCTGAGATGCTGCCAATGGCCCTTGTTGTAGGAAGGGGCAACTTGTTGCTTGTTAGTTACCAATATGTTATGGCATCAGATTTTCAGATTATCGATGTTTTGATCCTAATAACTATATCCATTTCTAACTATAATAGAGAATTAAACACAAATTGATTCTGAAATTAAATTTTCCAGTGAAGTA
The DNA here is from genome assembly GCA_004024845.1 of Tonatia bakeri. NCBI lineage: Eukaryota > Metazoa > Chordata > Mammalia > Chiroptera > Phyllostomidae > Tonatia > Tonatia bakeri. The sequence goes on along the minus strand of PVIA01000150.1, from coordinate 78,390 downwards.
TGGGAAGATAAAGTGTTATTTGTAAAAAAAGAAAATAGGCTCCCCGACCCGTGTGGCTCAGTTGGCCGTCGTCCCACAAAGCAAAAGGTCATCAGTTCTATTACAGGTCAGGACGGGTGTCTGGGTTGCCCTAGGTTTGGTCCCTGGTCTGGGCACGTACAAGAGGCAACAGATCAATGTTTCTCATATCGATGTTTCTCTCTCTTTCTCTATCCCTTCCCGTCTCTCTAAAAATAAATTTTAAAAAATCTTTTAAAATAGGCAAATACACTCACTGATTTAGAAATTGCTTCCTTTTGTTAAATAATGAGTTTTTAATCCTTTAAAAAAGCGAGATGCCATGTTGTGAATGCCCTCCATCTGCCTTTGCTCCTGCGCTCCCCTCAGACTGGAGCCCCTACTCCACCACAGCTAAGTGGCACAGACCTACTCATCTTACCAGGTTCAGCTTAAGCAGCAGCCATTTCTCTGTGAAGCTGCTCTTGAATACTGCCCTACAACCTCTACCGAGCTTCCTTTTCTTTTTTTATCCTTACAGTATCCTACAGTGTTTTCCATACTTTGGTGAACTTATTTATAATTATTTCAGAACCAGACTGAGCCACTTATCAGTTGGGAAAGAGTGCAGCACTGGACACCCAAGGAGGTGGTCCTGGCCCTGCCACTTCCTAGCTCTGTGAGATCACTCAGCCTTTTGGTGCTGTTTACTCATTGGTAATACGGAATAACACCGCTTCTGTCAAATTAAATAATATCAGCAGAAATGCTTTGTAAACCATAAAAGTCTTAGGTATTACTATTATCTAAGTGATTTTAGAGAAATTTTGTATCATCAACTCTTCCCCTCCTCCTTCCTTCAGAAATATGCACAGAAACTCTTTCAGAAATGAAGCCAAGAAACCAGAATTTAAAAGTCTATGTTATGTATACAAAGCGGTCCTTTCTCTTTAGTCAAGTTATAAAACACCAGCGTGGACAAACCCAGAGCCTAGCCCATAACTAGTGCCAAGTCTGCCGCGTTTACCCCTTGTTGACGTTCTTGTCGTCGTCCACCCACTGGATGTGGATGAGCTCCTGCGGATCCTCGGCGTCCGCCTTGCCACAGGTGATGGTGAAGTCCTTCATCTCCCGCAGGGCCTGCCGCAAGGCGTCCATGTTCTCTGCGGTGATCTGGACCATAACGCCATCTGAGGATCGGCACCAAGATAACGCAGATGAGAGCGAGGAAAGGGAGAGGCGTGGGGGGAAACCAGCACCTGGAATCTAGCAACCGCCTAGGATTAAATGTAAAACTTTGCTCTGCTTTCTAAAGCTGACAGGCACAAGCGAGTTTTGTTCTTTGAGCCAAACTCTTACTTACTGAAAGTGTTACGAGAAGCAACACCAAGATGTGTTCTGCTTAAAACACTCGCCTGCTGATTTCACCTTAGACACAATGAAGTTTCTCCTGCATCCCAAATGGTGACTGCAGTGTTCTTGTGGGTAAGAGGGGCTGAGCTTCATCTACGTATGTACAGATCTGTGCCCAATGACTGACACATTTAAACTCAGACTATGTCCCCTTGGGTCCCTTATCCCAAAGTCCTGAAAGGTCATCTCTTAATTTTTATGTACTGTTGCACCGTATCTATACCACTCAGCCCCTTTTGGAGAAGCACCATTATGACAGTTTTAATTAGCTGAAGAGTGAGATGCTATTGAATGAAAGATAATGAGTCCAAAAGTCTACGGCAAAAATGTCAAAGCTTCCTTTAGTGTCCCTCACTTTTGGGACTGAACTAATGCACACACAGTGCTTAACTCATTATTTACCTTCCACAATACTGGACTTGGCAAGATAGCCTGAAGAGGACTTCAGAGCGCCACTGAACACAAAGAAACTGGCGCCAGTCACTGAAACAGCAAGAGAAAGAGTTTGGTGACGACAGACCCTGAGGTGGAGAGACTGAGAATAATAATAAAACATTTAGTAGTTGGGAACTCCAACCATCAGCATCCAGAAAGCAAACAATGCCAACTCCACACACCCTCATATGCAAGTAACCAGTGATCCCAATGCTTATGACAGGCGGGGAATGAGGCTTTAGGATATACTCTCCCACTTTGTTTTGCTCCAATCAAGAATCAAAGAATCTACAGGAACAAAGTTAAAAGACACATGGATAAAAACTAGGGGGAGGGTGGTAATGGGAGGGAAGTTGGGAGGGAGGGGTGGGTGGGCTGGATTGGGAGTAAAGGGGAGAAAACTGCACTTGAACAATGATAAAAATAAAATTAAAACACACACACACACACACACACACACACGAATCAAAGAATCTTACAAGCAAAGAAATCTTAGTGGTTAAGTCTAGGGCTTGGCCTTAAATTAAGCCTGTTTCTCTAAATGAAACAATACTGGAACACAGCCATGGCCATTCATTTACACACCGTCTGTAATAGTTTTTGAAATATGATGTCACAGAGTTGAGTCACTGGCAACAAGGACTGCAGGCCTGCAAAACTAAAATATACGGAAAAAGTCTGCTGACTCCTGATCTAACTCACTGGTTTCCAGGTTTGTTTGTTTGCTTGTTTAGGTCAAATATATTTTGAATATAGTGATATGTTTGTCAACTATTTTATTTACCAAGTGGAACTATTAAGAAAAAAGAAGACCTATTTAAAAAACACCTGATACTACTGTCTCTTCGTAAAAGAAAGGATATTTAATACACTGAAGTTTATGAAAACTTCACTAAACTGTCTTTCTTTCTCCATGTCTTAAATTGGACTGAGCCGTTCCAGCTTTCTACCCAATACCTAACAGGTAGGTCATCCAGCCTTTGTCACAACTCCTGGTGACGAGGAGCCCACAACAGCACAAGGCAGTCCATTCTCCTGCTAGATAATCTCAGTGCTAGTGTGCTCTCTCAAATCGAGGCCAAACTTAGATGCCTGTTACTTTCACTCACTGGTGCTGGTTTTAGCCTTTTGTAGCTACAGAGAGTAAGCTGAATCTTATTTCCACATAATAGAAAATCTTAAATATAGAGAAAGATATTTTTGGCTCTCTTCCGATCTGTACTTTTTCAGGTTAAACATTTATGCTTCAGTCAAGATGTCTTCCTTTAATCTAGTTTCCAGATTTCTTCCAAGTCTTGGATCATCCTCTAAAGAACCCCCAGTCGTACCAGTGGAGAGCAGCAGTTACGTTAATGAGATCCAGAACTTATTCTAATTTTCTAGGTCTGAGGTGAGTAATAGGGAGCACTGTGGACTTGTCACCCACCTTACTTTGGACATTGTATTTGAATATATATGAGCTAAATACCTTTCACGCCTTTACTAAACAACTGGTTTAAAATACATATTAAAGAAAGTGACCTACAGTGTGTCTTCTAGAGAAGGGTTTCATAAAGCATACTAAGAAAAGCTAGTTTTAAGAGAGATTCTGAGGAAAAGAAGATTCATGGTGAAATAAATTTAGGAAGGGCGAGGCATGCTCCTCCTTTGGGAAGGTTGTAATATACATCAGTTTGTTCAAGGCTCTGAAAAGTCCTATAGTGAAGAAATCTGTTTAAACTTGTTTAACTCAGGATTTCTCAGTTTAATGTATTAAGGAAGATTTTTATCTATTCATGTGAATATTTAAAAAAATTTTATTGATTGATTTTCTAAAAGGAGAGAGGAAGAAGAAGAGGGGGAGAGAGAAAGACACAGAGAGAGAGAGATTGTTGTGCCCCTCATTCAGACACTCACTGCTTGCTTCTTGTCTGTGTTCTGACTGGAGATCGAACTGCAGCCTTGGCTTATCAGGACAACGCTCTAACCAACTGAGTACCCAGCCAGGGCTGAATGTTTTTAAAACCATAAAGCCTGGTAAGACACTGCAGGAAATGCCACACTGAGCAGTGATTCTTAAATTCATATGTGCATTTGAATCACACGGGGAATGTGTTAAAATGCAATTTCTGATCTAGCAGACCTTCAGTGTAGATTCTGCATTTCTAACAATCCCCTAAGTGGTGAGGCCACATTCTGAGCACCACTGAATCATGAAAACTTTCTTCAGAATCCTGTCAACCTATTAATTAACATTCTTTGAGTATGGTCATTCAAGAAGCTCCATATCTAAGTAGATTCTCACCATGGGGCCTAGTCACTAACTTCAAATACCACTGGGGCCCTGTCAAAACCCTGGGGCAGTATTTTCTAGTTTCCCCTCCATAACAGAGGTTCCATTTGCAACTCTCAGTCTGGCTGCTTCCGGAATCAACCTCACCCTGGAGAATAAGGTTGGAAAGGTTAGCTTAACCAAGTTGTTTGTGGTCACCTTTCTAGAAAGTAAGTGCTACGGGGTTGAGATATCCAATTCTCCACGTCCATTACAATCTTCCCTTCTCATCATCTCAATTAGCCAAATACTCACCCTTTCTGGGCTGATTGTGAATACTGATAGCCTGGGTCTGGTAGTTCCCATCATCATTCTGCACACACACGAGATGCGAGTCTGCCTTCTCGTTGAAGCAGGCACCTCCCGCCAGGACATGCTCGTTCGACTTGTTCATGGCCTTCATCATCTGCGGTCAAAGAAGAGGATTAGCTTGCTTTCTTATTCTGCAAGAAGGGGCTTTTTTTTGGTCTGACATGGCATAACTCCTTCACCTTCAAAGACAAAACAATATTACTATTTATTACAGTGACAAAGGGGCTCTGAATAATGAAAACAAAGTGAAAAATCAGTCAAATAAACAAGTACAAAAATTCTCTGTATAGTTTATAGGTGATTTGTATTGTAACCTAGGCACATGACACATTTTGCATTCATCTTTTATTGCTGCACTAAACTAAAATTAGCTTAGCTAATCACAGTAGTTTCTGTTATCCAGTGGAGTCTCTTAAGGCATATTTATACTTAAATTCTAAGTCAAAAGAAAGTCCCATATTTAAGTGTGTCTGTCATCTTTTTCTATAGCCATACAAAAGAGTGAGGCCTTTCTGTAAAATATATAAACTCCATTGCTTCTTAGTTTTACTAACTTAGACGTGATATCTTCATTGAAATCATTCACTAATATTTTGCTTTGTTCTTATCAAACGATTTTAAATGATTCTATATTTCGCCAATGTATGATGCGCAACCACATTTTGTGTTCATTATCCATGGGATTATTATACCCACTATTACACCCATGGTATGTAATCATTATACCCACGTATAATGTGCACCCTTATTTTTCCCCTCAAAAATTTGGGCAAAAAAGTATGCATTATACACTGCAAAATACAGTAATTCTGAAGCTAATGTAAAAACTCATTTTGCATCTAGTAAACAAATCTGAACTTATATATCATCTTGATGCTAAATTCTGGCTTTTGGTTGAAAGACACTAATAATTGCTTTTATTTCCCATTTTTTCCGTCATGCTATCCAATTTGCCTAAATTTCTAATTCAATCCTTTAAAATGGCTTCAATCTTTTAAAAATCTAGTCCACAACTTTTATTTTATTTTACTCCACTCTTCCACTTATAAATTGAATTACCAGAGTGTGAAAAATATCAGATGAACCCTGGTTGGTATGGCTCAGTGGATTGAGCATTGGCCTTGAACCAATGGGTTGCCGGTTCAATTCCCAGTCAGGGCGCATGCCTGGGTTGTGGGCCAGGTCCCCAGTAGGGGTTGTGCCAGAGGCAACCACATATCGATGTTTCTCTCCCTTCCCTTTCTCCCTCCTTTCCCTTCTCACTGAAAATAAATAAAATCTTGAAAAAAGATCAGATGAGTGTTCTGATACCTTTGATATTTCTGTATCAATACACTAAAAAAAATTATTGCTATCTATGAGTCTGTCTCTATTTTACTTGTTAGTTCAGTTTGTTCATTAGATTCCATATTTGAGTGAAATCACATGGTATTTGTCTCTTTCTAATTGGCTTATTTCCCTTAGCATAATGTTCTCAAGGTCCACCCATGCTGTCGCAAAGGGTAAAATTTTCTTCTTTTTTACAACTGGGTAGTATTTCACTAGGTACATGTACCATAGCTATTTTATCCACTCATCTACTGACAGGCTCTTGGGCTGCTTCCAAATCTTGGCTACTGTAAATAATGCTGCAATAAACATAGGGGTGCATATATTCTTTCAAATTAGTGTTTCAGATTTCTTCAGATAAATTCCCCCAAGTGAAATTACTGGGTAAAGGAAACAATCAACAAAATGAAAAGACAACCCAGTGAATGGGAGAACATATTCGCTGATATATCTGATAAAGGGTTAATACCCCAAATTTACCTCACTTATAAAACTCAACACCAAAAAAAAAATCCAATTTAAAAAAAGGGCAAAGGACATGAATAGACACTATTCCAAAGAAGACATACAGATGGCCAATAGACATATGAAAAGATGCTCAACATCACTAACCATGAGAGAAATACAAATTAAAACCACAATAAGGTATCACCTGATACCTGTCAGAATGGCCATCACTAATAAACCAACAAACAGCATTGCTGGGGAGGGTGTGGAGCCCTTCTGCACTGCTGGCGGGAATGCAGGCTGGAAAGCAGTATGGAGCTGCCTTTGCTGATTTGTAAATTGGATTGCTTATCTTTTTTTTTTTTAGTTGTAAGAGTTTTTTTATGTATTCTGGATACCAGACCCTAGTCAGACATAAGATTTGTAAATATTTTCTCCCATTATGTAGGCTGTCATTTCACTTTCTTGTTAATGTCCTTGGATGCATGAAAGTTTTTAATATTTATCTACTTTTGTTGCTTATGCTTTTGGTGTCATATCTAAGAACCCACTGCCAAATCCAAGGTCATGAAAATTTACCCTCGTGTCCTTTTTAAGGAGCTTTATGGTTTTAGCTCTTATATTTAGGTGACTGATCCATTCTGAATTAAGTTTTGCTTATGATATAAACTATGGGTACAACTGGGTTCACTGTAGAAACCCAGTTGTCCATTGTTCAAGCCTATTCTTTTCACTGTTAAATGGTCTTGACACCCTTGTCAAAATCAACTGGCTAAAATGTATGAATTTATTTTTGGATTCTTAATTCTATTTTATGAAGTATCACACTGCTTTTCTTTTCTCAAGCTCTCCTGCCAGTCTTGAGGTGGCTTCTTTTTGAAAAAAAAAAAAAAAAATACTGATTATGCTATTACAGTGGTCCTATTTTTCCCTCCCCTTTATCCTCCCTTCACCCTGCACCTCCCCTTTAATTCATGTCTATGGGTCATGCATGTAAGTTCTTTGGCTTCCCCATATCCTATACTATTCTTAACCTCTCCCTGTCTATTGTGTACCTACCAATTATGCTTTGTATTCCCTGAACCTTTAACCCCATTCACCCTCCACCCACTCCCTGCTGTTAATAACCATCCATGTGATCTGCATTTGTGTGATTATGTTCCTGTTCTAGTTGTTTGCTTAGTTTCTTTTTGTTTTTTAGGTTTGGTTGTTGATAGTTGTGTGTTTGTTGTCATTTTACTGTTCCTAGTTTTGATCTTCTTTTTCTTAGATAAGTCCCTTTAACATTTCATATAATAAGGGCTTGGTGATGATGAACTCCTTTAACTTGACCTTATCTGAGAAGCACTTTATCTGCCCCTCCATTCTAAATGAAAGCTTTGCTGGATAGAGCAATCTTCGATGTAGGTCCTTGACCTTTATGACTTGGAATACTTCTTTCCAGCCCCTTCTTGCCTGCAAGGTTTCTTTTGAGAAATCAGCTGATAGTCTGATGTGAACTCCTTTGTAGGTTACTGTCCCCTTATCTCTTGCTGCTTCTAGGATTCTCTCCTTCATTTTAATCTTGGGTAAGATAATTATGATGTGCCTTGGTGTGTTCCTCCTTGGGGCCAACTTCTTTGGGACTCTCTGAGCTTCCTGGACTTCCTGGAAGTCTATTTCCTTTGCCAGAATGGGGAAGTTCTCCTTTATTATTTTTTCAAGTAAGTTTTCAATTTCTTGTTCTTCGTCTTCTGCTTCTGGCACCCCTATGGTTCGGACGTTGGGATGTTTAAAGTTGTCCTGCAGGTTCCTAAGCCCCTCCTCACTGTTTTGAATTCTTGTCTCTTCATTCTGTTCTGGTTGAATGTTTCTTTCTTCCTTCTGCTCCAAATTGTTGATTTGAGTCCTAGTTTCCTTTCCTTCACTGTTGGTTCCCTGTCGATTTTCCTTTATTTCACCTTGCCTAGACTTCACTTTTTCCTCTATTTTGCGACCATACTCAACCATTTCTGTGAGCATCCTGATTACCAGTGTTTTGAACTCTGCATCTGATAGGTTGGTTATCTCTTCATCACTTATTTCTATTTTTGCATCTTTTAACTGTTCTTTTATTTGGGCCATAGTTCTTTGTCTCAGGGTGCCTGTTATGTTGTAAGGGGTAGAGCCTTAGGTATTCTCCAGGGTGGGGCAACTCATGTGGCTGGCTTGTGGTGCTATATGTGGGGAAGGGGTCAGAGAGGGAACAGTGCCTGTTGCTTGGTTCTTGCCAGCTTTCAGTCACTTCCCCCTCTGCCCACAAGGAAACTGGGTCCTTCTAGTGCTGATTCCCAGGTGGGTGGGCTTGTGTACATTCTAGGACCCCATGATCTCTCCAATGAACTCTCCTATGAGGCTGAGAGTTTCTCCCACTGCCACAACCCCCCACAGGTTTTTACAGCAAGAGGTTTTGAGGCTTTATTTCCCCGTCCTGGAATCCTGGGTTGCATGGTCTGTCTCACTCCCTAGTTGTTTCTCCTGGTTTATCCACATGCAAATGTGGGACCACCGGGTCCATCAGCCACCACCTCACCTGCCTGGTTCTCCAGCCACTGCCTTTCATGTGTCCTTTCCACCCTTGCTGCCCATGTCTATCCCTCCTACCAGTGTGAATGAATATTTCTTCTTTAACTCCTTGATTATCAGACTTCCATACAGTTCAATTTTCTGGCAGTTATGGTTGTTATTTATTTTTAAATTTGTTTTGTCCTTTTGGTTGTGCGAGGAGACAAAATATATGGACCTACACCTCCATCTTGGCCAAGTATCACACTGTTTTGATTACTGTGGGCTTGCAATAAGTTTAGGCATTGGGAGTGTGAATCCTCCAATTTTGTTCTTTCACAAGATTATTTTGGTCCTAGGACCCCTTGCAATTCCAAATGAATATTGGCTTTTCCTTTTCTGAAACAAACAAAAAAAGCCACTGGAATTTTAATAAGGCTTGCAATTAATCTGCAGGTCACTTTAAGTAGTACTGACATCTTAATATTAAGTTTCCAATCTAAGAATATGAGATATCTTCCCATTTATGTAGGTATCTTCTTTAAGTTCTTTCACAAATGTTTTGTAGTTTGCAGGGTATAAGTCCCTTGCCTCCTTGGTTAAATTTATTCCTATGTATAGTATCAATACAATTGTCAGACAATATGATCTCCTGGATTTACTTTATAACTCTTGCAAAGTTAATACTTTAATATAGTACTGAATCACCAGAGGCATCCAAACAATAATATCCTCTCACACTGACATTTATTAACCTCACTAGTTCAAACCATTTCACAGATAACTTTTATGTAACTATTTTGCAAACAAGATACATTCAGCTATAAGATTGCTACATATAGAATTCAATATATAGACTAATTTACATTCTCATTTGCAATTTACATTTGTATCATGTGAAAGAAACTGATAGAATCACATACAGCAATTTAAAAGAATGTTATATGTATCATTTCTTCTAAATTATTAGGCTAAAGTGGTTTCTAATTTTGTCTACACTAAGTGGATTAAAAATTTTTTTAAAATATTTTATTTATTTATTTATTTTTAGAGAGGGAAGGGAGGGAGAAAGAGAGAGAGAAACATCAATGTGCGGTTGCGGGGGGCCATGGCCTGCAACCCAGGCATGTGCCCTGACTGGGAATTGAACCTACGATGCTTTAATTCGCAGCCCGTGCTCAATCCACTGAGCTACGCCAGCCAGGGCTCAAGAAATTTTTTTTAAATGAAACTTTAAAAAATTTATTTATTTATTTTTTTAGAGAGAAGGGAAGGGAAGGAGAAAGAGAAGAAGAGAAACATAATGCGTGGTTGCCTCTTACATGACCCCCACTAGAGACCTGGCCTGCAACCTAGGCATGTGCCCTGACTGGGAATCAAACTGGAGACCCTTTGGTTTGCAGTCTGCATTCAATCCACTGAACTACACCAGCCAGGGCAGATTAAGAAATATTTTCAATTCAGAATCTAAAAAAAAAAAAAAAAATTCTCACCTTGGCTTTCAAAGAACCTTAATGACCATAAAGTAAACTTATATCTGTCATATGATGAGTAACATAAATACTTGACTTTCCATTTTAGTTTTGCTATTTCTCTACTCTGTCAATTCAAATTATGTAATATATCTTACATCTACCACTATCTGCACCATAGTTCAAGACCTAATTACCTCTTTTCTGGACATAATAATCTTATAACAGATTTTTCTATACTGTCTCTGTCATCTCTGATTCATCCTGAACAGTATTTCCACATTTACCAAAGCATAGCTCTGATCAAGTCACATCTTCTCCACCTTCTCTTCTACTCACAGTCATAAGCTTCCTATGTTCTGCTCTGGCCACAAACCAGCTTTCTGTCTTGTTTCCCTTTTGATTGCATATCCTTATATGCAGAAATGCTTCCTGATGCAGCACTATTTCCCATCTGCGAGCTTTAGCATATGTTATTACTTAGTCCACCTTGCTTTCCTTCTCCCATATCCAAGCGCCTGAAAAAGCTGCCCCCAAAATCAAAACTTACTAAAATAGCAGTTCCTGCATGGAGCCTTCTTTAACTCTCAATCAGACACCAATGTGACCACTCCTTTCTTAGAAATGCCACAGCACACTCTTTGTATTCCTTACATGACATTACCCACATCCACACTTGGATTAAGAACAAGGACTCAAGTAGGACTACTTATACTTTGGTCCTGGTTTTGCAACTAATTAGCCTGTGCCCTTGAGTAAGTTATTTGATTTCTCTGTGTCCCAGTTTCCTCCTATATAAAATGAAACAAGAAAGTAATTATTTCATATAATTATGAGTATTAAATAAATATTTGTAAAGTGCTTAGAACAGCACCAAGAACATAATAAGTACTGTTTGTTAAATAAAATTTATATGCTTGCTTCCTCTACCTTGTTTATGAAATCATAAGTCAACCTTAAAATGTGCAGCAAATAATTCAATCCAGTGTCTCTATTAGATAATGGGATTCAGGATCTTCCTAAGAAATAAAAAAATATAAGGCAGAAAAACAAATGCTGTGATAATAGTCTGTGCAAAATAGCTAACATATATGGAGCACCAACTGTGAGCCAGGCACTGAGCTAATGATATATGGGTCTTATCTCGAAAGAACCATTTTAAGATACCAAGTGAAGTAGTGCATAAGCCTTATCTTTTGTATTTCCCACTACTGGAGTCTAACCATCGATGAAGATCACGAGAGCCAATGACAGAATATAGTTCTAGGAATGACTGTGCTGAAGAAATGTGTAAGGAGTTACTATACCTAATTCACTTCTGAACATGCCACGCCTTTCAATTTCCCCTCTGAGGTCTCATGTTAAAAATGACAGTGCCGGCCTGGGAACTAAGGCGTTCCAGTTCAATTCCCAGGCAGGGCACATATCTGGGTGAAGGGCCAGGTCCCCTGTGGAGGGTGCATGAGAGGTAACCACACATTGATGTTTCTCTCCCTCTCTTTCTCTCTCCTTTCCCCTCTGTCTAAAAATAAATAAACAAAATCTTTAAAAAATGGCAGTTGATTCAGCTTTTTGATTTGAAGTAGAAAGGGCTTGTAATAGATAAATTTAAGCAGGGCCTTGAGGAACAGTTATAAAACTTGTATATGATGTGTAAGGTTTATTAGCACAGGGCCTTGCTCAGGGCAGGTACTCAGTAAATATTTGCTGAATATATTAATTAGTACGCCATAGAAGTAGGGGTGGATTTGGAGGGTTTGCCTTATACATGGAATTATACTGATAGTAAATGTTGTTAGCATAAATTTTTAAAAAATTTTGGCTCACTTACAATTGCAGTGTCATGTAGATTAAATATCTAATAAAATAGGTTTTAATGATTCCATTCTATAAACACTTATCAAGTGACAAGAACTTTAGGTAGGAAGATCTACTACAGAGGCATGGAAAATCTATGAAAGCAAACCACTGCACCATGGATTCAATGAAGAATGAAAGACAGACTCTCTGCCCCTAAGATGCTTAAAATTTGGAGCAGAAGGGAATTCATACTGATCAGCTATACATGTTACATGAGTAAAAGCAAGATGGGAAAACATAGAAAAGAAAGGGTGACATTGTCTGAGGGATGGAGAATTCCAGGGAAGTATCCTAAAGGGCATCATCTGGATTTGCTTTGAAATCAGGTACAGAGGAAGAACACCTTGGAAAAACAGAAAAGCATGAGTGAAGAAACAAACAGAACTGAGAAGGGAACACTGAGCTGAATAATGAAGGAGTGGGGGGCAGAATATCCTTTTCCAGGAGATATTTAGAAAAATATAAATACTTATCTTTCTAGTTAGCTAGAGTTCACTTGTGTCCAGAAGCTAGTACCCACCTTCTAGTCTTCTATGTCTACATATTAACTATGAACCTCTGCTCATTCATTTAGCAAATACTTACTGAGAACGTAATGTGTACCAGGCATTTTGTTAGTACTTCGTTTAGTTAGTAAATCCCTCCCTTCATGAAACACAGATTCTTGGGAATGTAAGGAGAGAAGACAAAAACAATAAACAATACATGAAATGTCAGATACTGACAAGTACTAAACAGAAAAACAAAGCATGTAAGGGGGCTGGGAGTGCTGGTGCCATTTGAACTAGGACAGTCAGCGAAGAATTTACTGAAAAGTGAGAGGAAAGCAATGGGACTGTCTAAGGAAAGGCCTTACAGCATTTAGAACAGTGGGTGCAATGGCCTTTGGAGGGTAGCATGACAGCATGTCTGGCAGTTTCAAGGAAGGGTAAGGACAGTGTGGAAGATTAAGGCTGGAGCCAAGTGACAGAGAAAGAAGAGGTATACACATTAGGTTAGAGAGGTAATGGGTTAAGGAGCACAAATGGTGTAGAGGACATCAGCTTTCTATTCTGAGTGGGATAAAAGATATTTGGAGGGTTTTTGAGCAGAGCAGTGATATGATATGACTTAGTTTTAACAGGATCACTCAGGCTGCTGTGGTGAGAACAGACTGAGGAGGGAGAGGGTACCAACAGGAAGACTGTTAGAAAGCTACTGCACAAATTGGAGGCAGGGATGATGTCAATTTAGACCAAGATAGGTCCAGGGACTGAGAGGTGGCTAGGTTCTAGATGTATTTGGAAGGTAGAGCCAGCAGAATTTCCTGTTAGTTTAAACATGGGATGTGAAAGAAAAGACAGATGACTCCAAAGTTTTGGGCCGGGAACCGGAAGGACAGCACTGCCATTAAGGAAAGGCAGCGAGAAGAACAGTTTTCGAGAGAAGATGAAGAGGTCGGAGTTGAGCTTGCTGAGTTTGAGATGCCTATCAAATGGCGATGTCAAGTGGGCAGTAAAACACTCGAGGCTACAAAACAGGGGAGAGATTCAGGCTGGAGAAAGACACTTGGAAGACATCAGTAGAGAGACAGTACTTAAGGATAATTCCAGTATTATCCAGAAAATTGGATAGATCTTCAAGGAAATGGACAAAAACAAATAAAACTTAAAAGGACTAAGACCTTGCAGATTGTTTGAATTTATATCTGTGGTTAAACACTGTCTTCTACATGTAAACACAAGGAATAGCCACACCAACAGTCAATGGAACATCACTTTCCTCCTTTGCACTATTTTCCAGGGCACAGTTCACCAACTCCTGTCATTCTTTTGAAAAGAGGGCTATCTGGTCCTCCTCCCTCAGAGAAAAGAAATGCATTCCTTGAAGGCCAGAAAATAAAACATTCCTCAGAATTTAGGGCCATCTGTTCTTGCTTGTGCTACATGAACCTTTGAAATCATGCTTTTGTAACTTCACATTTCTCTGAAGAATATGTGTAATTTGAATTAAAATAAACCCAAACTCCTATTTTAGAATCTCAGAGTGAAAAGAATCTCAAGAAGCCATTCAGCCTAAATCATATAAGACAGGGAGTTATACAGATATAATTTCAGAGATTCTTACATTGTATCATAGCTAACATAAACTTCTCTACCCCTGTCTCTGGTTTTGAGTAAAGGGTTATTAACAAACTTTTGTTCCTTTTTGTTAAGACTCTGACACTGGGTTAACTCTTTGGCTCTATTACCCCAGTGACCTGATAAAAGTTTTAGTGTTTATTACATTACTAGGAAAAAAATTGCTTTACTTTTATTTATATTTAAAATGATTGCTAAAGTATACATATTTAAATTTTGACATATGTACACACCCACAAAACAGCACTTGAAATCACTATTCTGTTCTATTGATCTATGTGTATACGCATATATTTGCACCAAAATAATACTGTCTGGATTAATCTACCCTTAAAATAAGTCTTAACATCAGGCAGTGTAAGTCCCTGAATTATGTTCTTTTTGAAAGTTGTCTTGGACACTCTAGGTTCTTTGTATCTCTATATAAATTTTAGAATCAGTGTCTCAATTTCTTTTTTAAAAAACAGTGTGCTGGTATTGAGATCATATTGAAGCTATGGATCAATTTGGGAAGAATTAACATATTAATAATATTGAGTCTTCTGACCCACAAACATAGGATATCTCTTCATTTATTTGGATTCTCTTTAATTTCTCTTAGCAATGTTCTGTAGTTTTTAGTGCAAAGGTATTGCAGATCCCTGACAAATTTATCCCTAAATATGTCCTGTTTCTGGTGCTACTATTTGTTTTAAATTCCAATTTCTGATTATTTATTGTTAGTATATAAAAATACGATTGATTTTTACCCAATGGTTTTGCAACTTTGCTAAATTTACTTATTAGACCTAGTAGTCATTTTGTAAAATCCTTAGGATTTCTTACATAGATAATCATGTTACCTGTAAAAGATGATCTTATTTTTTTAAATCTGTATTCATCTTATTTTATTTTCTTGCTTTATTACATTGGCTAGAAGCTCCACTGAAATGTCGAACAGAAATAAAACTAGACCTTCCTTCTTTGTTCCTAATCTAAAGAGGAAGCATTCGATCTGTCACCATAGAAATATTAATTGTAGGTTTTCTTAGTAAATGCTTATTAGGTTATGGAATTTCTCTTCCAGTCTTAGACTGCCAAGATACATACACATCTGGAATGGAAGTAGGATTTCATCACATGCTTTATCTGTATCATATAGTTTTCCATCTTATCCTGCCAATGCAGTGAATTATAGATCGATTTTTGAATGTTAAAGCAACTTGGAATTTTTAAAAAAAATTTATTGAAGTGATATGTTAATAAAATTACATAGGTTTCGAGTGTACAATTCTATAATATATCAATTGAATAATGCATTGTGTGTTTACCACCCAAAGTCAAATCTCTTCTGTCACCATACATTTGACCCCCATGGAATAAACCCCACTCAGCCATGATGTACCTTATTATTTTGTGTATTGGTGAACTGAATTTACTAAAAATTTGTTATGTATTTACACAACTAACTTCATGAGCAATACTGGTGTGTAGTCTTCATTTCTTGTAATTTTTTTCTGTTTTTGTCACTAGAATGAGAGTCCCTCCTCATCTATTTCCTGAGAGTGCAGTGTTTCCATAGATCTGATGTTATTTCTTCCTTGATTTATTAAAGTCAAAACAGTGAAACCATTTGAATCTAGTCTTTTCTTTGTGGGAAGGTTTCTAACAATAATTAATTTTTTTCAATAGATACAGAGCTATTCACGCTATCTACTTCTTCTTGACAGAAGTATGTCAGCTTAATGTTCAAGGAATTTGTCCAGTTTGTCCACATGAATATGTATTGGCATAAATGTGTCCATAATATACCATTATTGTCATTTTACTGAAGTAGGACCTGTGATGACATACCCTATCCCATATCTTACAACGGTAATTTATGTTTTTGCTATCTATCAAATGAGTCTGACTAGAAGTTCCTCAATTTTATTGAACTCAAAAACTAGTTTTTGGTTTCATTTTCCAAATTTTTTTTCTGTCTTCTATTTTATCAATTTCTGGTCTTACTATTTTCTTACTTCTGTTTACTTTGTTTCATTTGCTCTTAATTTTCTAATTTCCAAAGATAGAAGAGTAGGTCATTGATTTGAGATTACTTTTTCCCCCTAATATAGAAGTTTCATGCATCAATTTCTTTCTAATCACTGCTTTAGCTGTATCCTACACATTGCCATATGCCATGTATTTATTTTCAGTTGGCTCAAAATATTCTAATTTTCCTTCAGGTCTTTTCTTTGACCTACTGGTTATTGAGAAGTGTATCTTTTGTTTCCAAATACTGAGATTTTCTAGAGATCTTTCAGGTATTGATTTCTAATTTAAAGTTATAGTGGCCAGACTTCTGGCCAAGATGGAGGCATAGGTAGATACGTTTTGCTTCCTCACACAACCAAAAGAAGGACAACAACAAATTTAAAACAAACATAACCAGAACTGCCAGAAAACTGAACTGTATGGAAGTCTGACAACCAAGGAGTTGAAGAAGAAACATTCATCCAAATAGGTAGGAGGGGTGGAGACGGGCAGCCGGGGTGGAGAGGACATGAAGCGAGATGGTGGACTGGGCAGGTGAGGCGGCAGCTGGCGGATCAGTTAAGTCCCATATTCGCATGTGGAAAAGCAGGGAGGAACAACTGGGGAGAGAGACAGACCCTGCAATCCAGGGTTCCAGTGTGGGAAAGTAAAGCCTCAAAATCTCTTGCTGTAAAAATCTGTGGAGGTTTGGTGGTGAGAGAAACTCCCAACCTCACAGGAGAGTTCCCTGGAGAGACCCACAGGGTCCTAGAATGGATAAAAGCCCACCCACCCGGGAATCAGCACCAGAAGGGCCCAATTTGCTTGTGGGTAGGGAAGAAGTACCTGAAAACAGGTGGAGAGCTAAGCAAGAGGCACTGTCCCCTCTCTGACCCCTCTTCTACATCCAGTGCCACAATGCATCAATGTAGGTTGCCTCGTCCTGGAGAATACCTAAGGCTCTTTCCCTTACAATGTATAGGTGCTCCAAGACAAAGCATTATGGCCCAAATAAAAGAATAGATCAAAACTCCAGAAAAAGAACTAAACAACAAGGAGATAGCCAACCTATCAGATGCTGAGTTCAAAACACTGGTAATCAGAATGCTCACAGAAATGATTGAGTACAGACACAATATAGAGGAAAAAGGGAAAGTTTTACAAAGTGATGTAAAGAAAAATCTATAGGGAACCAATGGTGATGGGAACAAAACCAGGACTCAAATCAATGGTTTGGAGAAGGAAGAAAGAAACATTCAACAAAAACAGAATGAAGAAACAAGAATTCAAAACAATGAGAAGGGGCTTAGGAACCTCCAGCACATCTTGAAATGTTTCAATAACCGAATCATAGGGGTGCCAGAAGCAGAAGAGGAAGAGCAACAAATTGAAAACTTATTTGAACAAATAATGAAGGAGAACTTCCCCAATCTGGCAAAGAAAATAGACTTCCAGGAAGTCCAGGAAGCTCAGAGAGTCCCAAAGAAGTTGGACCTAAGGAGGAACACAGCAAAGCACATCATAATTAAGTTACCCAAGATTAAAGATAAGGAGAGAATCTTAAAAGCAGCAAGAGAAAAGGAGAGAGTTACCTACAAAGGAGTTCCCATAAGGCTGTCAGCTGATTTCTCAAAAGAAACCTTGAAAACAAGAAGGGGCTGGAAAGATGTATTCCAAGTCATGAAAGGCAAGAACCTACATCCAAGACGACTCTATCCAGCAAAGCTATCATTTAGAATGGAAGGGCAGATAAAGTGCTTCCCAGATAAGGTCAAGTTAAAGGAGTTCATCATCACCAAGCCCTTATTATATGAAATGTTAAATGTTAAAATCTAAGAAATAGAAGATCAAAACTAGGAACAGTAAAATTACAAGAAACTCACAGCTATTAACAACTGAACCTAAAAAACAACAACAACAAAAACAAACTAAGCAAACAACAGGAACAGAACCACAGAAATGGAGATTACATGGGTGGTTATCAACAGGGCAGTGGGGAGGGGGAGGGGAGAAGGTACAGAGAATAAGTAGCATAAATGGTAGGAAATGGAAAAGCCAAAGAACTTATATGTATGACCCATGGACATTAACTTAAAGGGGGGGAATGTGGGTGGAAGGGGGTGTACAGGGTGCAGGGGAATAAAGGGGGAAAACAGGACTACTGTACTAGTATAATCAATAAAATATATTAAAATTATTTATATGTAATGTGATTATTTAATATGTTGGGTTTAAATCTAGCATATTGCTATTTATTTTTTGGTTCCATCTCCTCTTTGTCCTCTTTTTATTTCTTTTTCAGTTTTTTTATATTATTCCAGTTTATCTTCTTTATTGGCTTATTAGCCATACCTCTTTGCTCTAATTTTTCTAATGGCTACATTTGGATTTATGTTATGTATCTTTGTCATTCTACCTTTAAGAAATATTACACCACCTCCCATGTCCTATAAGAACCTTGTATCTGTATACTTCTGTTTCCATTTCCCTGGTCTTTGTGATATTGAGGCCATTTATTTTGTTTCTACATAAATTATAAACTCCACAATACATTGTTATTTTTTTGTTTTAATTACCTTTTAAAGAGATTTTATATTTACTATTTTTGTTGTGCTTCATTCCTTTGTGAAGATTCATATTTCCACTGTTTGGGGTTCTCCACGAAGGGCTTCCTTTAACATTTCTCATGGAATAGGTCTGCTAATAATACAATCTTTTAGCTATTATATTTCTGAAAAAGCATTTTGCCTTGATTTTTGAAAAATATTTTTACTCAGTATAGGATATAAATTGATAGTTTATTTTTTTTAATCCTCATCTGAGGACATGTGCACTGATCCTAGAGAGAGGGGAAGGGAAGGAGAAAGAGAGGGAAACATCGATGTGAGAGAGAAACACTGATCTCTTGCCTCCGTATGCACCCTGACTGGGGGTCATATCTGCAACCTGAGTGTGTGCACCAAATGCAAACTGAATCCACAATCTTTTTGGTTTGCAGGATGATGTCCAACCAACTAGCCACACCGGCCAGGGCTTTTGGCACTTTAAAGATTCTGCTGTACTGTTTTGCATCTTGAATTGCTTTGATGAGAAATGTGTTGTCATTCTTATTCAGTTTCTCAGTATTTAATGTGGATTTTTTTTTCTCCAGGTGTTTTTAAGTTTCTCTTTTTAGCGCTGGTGTTGCACCATTCTATGATGATGATTATAATGTTCCTTGATGTAGTTTTCATCCTATTTCCTTCTATTGGGGAGTTCACTGAGCTTCCTGAATCTATGGGTTTGTATTTCTCATTAAATTTATAAAACTTTCCATAATTGATTCTTCAAATATTTTTCTGTCTGTCCATTTCTCCTCTCCTTTGGGGGCCTCAATTAGGAGTTAGGCCATCTAACGCTTCCCACAATTCAATTATAAGCTGTTCACTTAATTTTTTAGTTGTTTCTCTTTGTGTTTCATTTTGATAGTTTCTGTTACTGTTTTTAAGCTTACTAATTTTTTTCAGCAATGTTTAATTCAGTGTGTATTCCATCTCATTATCATTTCTTTGTTTGACTTGGGTCTTTTTTTTTTTTTCTATGTTTCTTAAGGATACATACATACCTAGATCAGTGTCTGGTATATAATATACCATCAATAAATGCTGGTTAACACAATGATAAAAATCATCTCATTATGAGATGTGAATAGGGTTACCTAAACCAACAGAGACCTTCAATGGCCTTGAAGAATAAGATTAGATAATTTATTTACAACGACTACTTCATTTTTTCATTTTCTATGCTGCCAGAGGTACTGGTTTTTTTTCTAGGTTTCTAAGCTTAAAGTCTTTCCCAGTGAGCCCCTCTTTCCACATTTTACATGTAGCTGCCGAAACTCAGTTTTCTAAAATTATTTTCATTGTCACTTTTCTAATATAGTATCTGTGAAACCTCTTCACAAATTATCATATTAAAGTCTGCATTCCTTGTCTGTTTTTGAAGGCCTTTGAAAATCCAGCAGTCTCTCTGCACAGCTTCATTCCCAGTCTGCTTAGCCTCTTCTTCTCTAGTGGGTTATCTCCCACAGTCCCCACAAGACACGATCATTCCTGCCGCTTTCCTGCCTTGGTTTAAGCCAGCATCTATTCTCCTTTTTACTTGCTGTTTTCCACCCTTCTCTTTCTAGTGCCTAAACATCATTTATTGTCCATTTAAAATATTTCATGCATTTATATTTGGATAGCATTTACGTTTACATGAACATTTAAAAACATCTTCTACATGGAACATGGTCTCTGGCTGTTAGGGATTCAAGACCAATTAGAAATGAAGAAACATTCTTAACAGCTCCATTAATCAGAGTTCTCCCCTCTCTAAACTTTTAGTAAACTTACAATAAATCTCAAAACTTGTTTTTATACTGTTTTATCTATGTTAGCTCTGTTTCGTGTCTTCATTCAATATATATTTACTGTGCAATTACTCTATATCAGGTAGTCTGCTAACGTACAGTGGTAAATAAGATAGACATAGTCTCTCATGGAACTAAAAGTCTAGCAGAGAAAATAGACACTGAACAAGGTCATTACAAATGTATTGAGTACTGCACATAGGATGTGTGGAATTCTAGGACACTTATAACAGGGAGAGTTACCCCACTAGGGACTTAAACAAAACCCTAGCTGAGAAAATGTCATTTAAGCTGACGCCAGAAAAATGAATGAGCATGAGGCGGGTGAAGAGCAGGGCAAGTGTGCATTAATAAGGAAATAGCTTGTGCAAAGGCTATAGAGCAAAAAAGGAACAGAATTTAGGGAACAATAAGAAAGACCATTGATATAAATGAAAAAATGAATGCAAGGAAAAGTGGAATATTGTGGTGATGAAGTGAAATAATGTATAAGAAATTACTTTTTCAAATATAAAGTGAAGAATTATTAGACACAACACAGTTCATCCGTCTGAGACAGAGAGACAATTATGCTGAGTTGAAACAAAAACTGAATTAGAAGGAAACTCAGTCTGCTAAATCAGGTAAGAAAAATAAGTGATAATAAATCGGTGAACTTGATTGAAAATGGAATACAATAAATGATAAGGAATATAGTTACTACCTTTGAAGAAAGATTTCTGAACCTGAACAACCATAAATCCAGGAAGCAGAACTCAGAGAAAGACAGATAATATGAACGGCAGCTGCTGTAATGAATGTCATCAGTCAGTACTGAAATAACTGTGGGGAGTCTCAGTTTTTACAGATACATGAAACAGACCCAATTCCCAACACAAAGCACCACCTTGCAAACACCAAGGACAGTACTGGGATAGTCAAAAAGTTCGTTTTGTTTTTTTCCATAAGACGGCTCTAATAGCACTTAGCTGTCTTTATTCAAAACAATTATGTTAGGTTGTATTGTGACAGTTGTCATTATTGGCATGCATTTAGAAAAAATTATCAAAATCAGTGAATTTTTGTGTAGCCATTTTAATATTGAAGATGGGAGAAAATACACAACATTTTCAGTGTAGTATGCTTTCTTATTTCAAGAAAAGTAAAAACGCAACTGAAATCCCCCAAAAAAGATTTGTGCAGTGTACAGAGAAGGTGCTGTGATTAATCGAACATATCAAAAGTGGTTTTCAAAGTTTGGTGCCGCAGATTTTGCACTGGACAATGCTCCACGGTCTGGTAGACCAGTTGAAGTTGATGGCAATCAAATCACGACATTCACTGAGAGCTATCAACATTATACCACATGGGAGATAGTAGACACACTCAAAATTAGACACACTCAAAATATCCAAATCAATAAAATTATTGGTGAAAATGAAAAATGTGTCTTTTATTTTACAGAAAAAACCGAACAGACTCCTTGGCCAACCCAATAATATATGTTATCTGCTTGGAGATGACATCTGATCACCTTATTGCTGGACAGTGCGCTCCAACAAGGCAAGCATAATGTCCTTACTAATTAGTAATTTTTATTTTTATGTCACAGGATATATTTGATTGATGTTTGTGAAATAGATAATAAAACTTCAAATATGAGAACTATAACAAGTTTCCAAAGCATAATGTCTTTAAATACTACTTAGGGAACAAATTATATAAAAATAGTTCATTTCAAAGATTTGTTTATACCAAATCTAGTCTATTAATGGTCTCTGATATTCCAAGGTAGAACAGCTAAAAACTGATAATTACATCCCAGAAGAAGTTAAACACACACTCCAGTTACTATTTCAAGCCCTGGGTAAAGGATTCCTTCACAGAGGCCACCCCCACACAACACCGTGGGGCCTGGGCTGTACGTCCAGTAAAACATTTGTGTGACTCTAAGGACACACCAAGGACAGAATATTTACTGAGTGTACAAGTAAATGAGTAAATAGACGGAATGGAGAAAACTATTTCACACCAAGAAATAGTAAAAGAAGTAATCAGGAAGTTACCACCCTGCCTAATAAAAGAACAAATTAAAAAAACAAAACAAAACAAATTTTAACCATTGTAATATCAAGCTAAGTTTTAAAATAAAATTTCTCTTTTAAACCATACTACTTTTTTTAAATGTAACTGGTTTCTGGATATTTATTTTGTACCCTGATACTTTACTAAATTTATTTATTAATTCTGGTATTTTTTTAAGATGTTTTATTTATTTATTTTTAGAGAGGGAAGGGAGGGAGAAAGAGAGAGAGAAACATCAATGTGCGGTTGCTGGGGGCCCTGGCCTGCAACCCAGGCATGTGCCCCGACTGGGAATTGAACCTGCGATGCTTTGGTTTGCAGCCCGTGCTCAATCCACTGAGCTACACCAGCCAGGGCTAAACCACAATATTTTTAAGTACAGGAAGTTTTTATTATTTTTTTCATCACCATTTATCCCCCATACCATCTTCCACCTCCACACACTCCCCTCCCCTACCCTAAAATCACCACACTGTTGTCTGTGTCCATGAGTTTTCTCTCCGTTTTCTTCCTTTTTTGCTTCATCCCTCCACCCCATCATTAGACAGTTTAAAAATGATTTTAAGAAAATTTTTCATTCAAGCAAGAATTCACATGACAAATAGGTAAAGAACATAGTTTATCTAATTCTGTTAATACATGTGTAGTATGCATAACTTCATTTTAGTTACAAAATACAGCTTAATTTAAGATGTAATCATTTACTTTTGGAACCTTACTTAAAAGTCATTTCAGGACTTAAAGTGAGTTGTGCTTAAACATTAAAGATAGTCAAAAATAACATGTATTTACAATAAAAGGGAAAGATGAAAAGATAATACCATGAATGCTATGAAGTTAATTTTATATCTTAATCAAAATGCAAACCTATCACTATCATAGTGTCCAAAAGTCAAAAGCACAACTAATGACTAAATAAATCACAAATTTAACATCTTGCCTATTATGAAATTCCCCATTATTGATCTAGGTCATACAATATTAAAAACTGATTTCACTGTCAATTAATTACAAAATAAATTTATATGTAATCCCACATTTTTTACCTTCATTCATGTATTCAACTACGAAAAACATGTCTTCATGTTAAATCTTACCTCATTGTATCTGTTGCTGGGAATTTTGATGCTTGTTTTCCGAACTTCCATGTCAACCACCAAACCTTGGACTACTGGTAATGTATATTGGTAATTTCTGAAGTCCTGTGTAAAAGCAGATTGAAGTAGAATAAAGAAGTCATCCATGGCAGGATTTCATTTATAGTAA
Organism: Tonatia bakeri; assembly: GCA_004024845.1. Lineage (NCBI taxonomy): Eukaryota > Metazoa > Chordata > Mammalia > Chiroptera > Phyllostomidae > Tonatia > Tonatia bakeri. The sequence continues at coordinate 54,453 of PVIA01000150.1, read as the reverse complement.
TAATATTAGTAAAAATGTAAAGAATGTCAAAACTGAAAAATCCCATTTATCTAAATAATTAGGATAATGAAAACCCCACTGTGTCTGTGTACTCCAGCTTTCTATTAGACTATACTTACAAAGAAGGAGATTAAAAAGACTCATATATCTCATATATAATATTAAACAAATATTTGAATGCTTACCCTGCTTGACACCACTTAATACTTTCAGTATTTATCGTTAACTGTCTCTTTCCCGAAGGTAAGCTCCAAGAGGATAGGAACTCTCACTTGGGTTGTTTTTATATTCCAAATGCCTGGAACACCCTAGGCACTAAATGAATATTTGTAGGGTAAAACACACATATATACACCCAACATCTCGTGTGGCTGAAGCAAAATGAGCAAGAGTGGTAGGAGTCAAGGTCAAAGTTATAGCATAAAGCTGAATTTTATAGGGTCTTATAGGCCACCATAAAGACCTTTACTTTTTTTTTGGCCAGGTTTGTGCTTGTACTGTACTGACACAAAGATGTGTGGCAGCTTACATTGAACAAAATGAGTAATTAAAAATTAGCATTAAATATAAAAAAACCAGGACCCAGTAATTCCATGCTATCCTAAAACTGGAATCAGGAGGGCCACCACATTCTGGGACTGGAGAGGTGCAGATTAATGCTGAGCACACGTGTCTACTCTTATGAGAGGAGTTTGTGATGTTTGAGGACTAGCTAGGAACACGCCCTGACTTCTTTACAAATAATAGATGGTAAGGGAGCAAGGACAGAAGGAAGATCAGATAAACATAATAAAAATACTCTAGGTAAGAGACAGTGACCTTCTGGACCATGATGTTAACAGTTCAAAAGGTTGTGAGAAGTTTTCAGATTCTAGATATATTCTAGATATACTCTAGGGTGCCAGGCTTAAAATCAAAACAAGATAGAATGCTCTGTGCTTTAATTATACATTACCTGTAGTCCTCAATAATCCTGCAAGGTCACTTAGATAGTAAGTGTATAATCAGGGGCTTGAATCCTGTACTAATTTGCTCCAAAGCTCCTTACACTTTCCAAACACTATATATATATATGGTTGTTCTTTTCCTTTAACATAAATCTTCACCTGCCTGAAACAGCAGGGACATTGCATTCAATAAAATGATAAAATCTTTCTCTTCCTTCTCCCATACAAACTCAGATAAGGAAAAAGAAAGCAAAAATTCCCAACTTACTGCAAGAAGATTCATGATGGTATGCCCCGTCTCTCCAAACAACGGCTTCCGAAATCTGACACTAAATAGTGGGCATGGATAAACTAGGGAAATGAGAAATGATCAAACTAAGTCTGGCACCTTAAAATTTGGGTAAAAGAGATATCATGGTTGGTACAGTTTTCCAAATATAATTATAATGGCTCACTAAAGCATATGAAATTTAGAGCTCAAAAAGTATTTAGCATATCAGCATCACAGGCAAACCCTAAGCCTTCTATAAACTATACCAGTCGTTTGATGACCAGAATAAGCCTTTTGAAGCTGTTGTTTCAAAAATGACAGCAAGTCTTTGGAAGCACTGTTCTTCAAAGTACATTAACATGATCTAAGAAATAATTATCTTCTGATTCCTTTGTGCTCAAGAAGTCTAAAAGAGTTCACTCAGACATCTCCTGACTGGCACCCTCCTTAGGCGAGCCAAATACCAGGCGATCCTATTAGCTAGTTAACTCCTTGAACTTTATGACTTGAACTGTCTGTTCAAGACATGCAGTTATAGGCCCCAGCCAGGTAGCTCAGTTGTTTAGAGCATCATCCTGATACACCAAGGTTGCAGGTTCAATCCCCAGTCAAGGTTCATACAAGAATCACAACAAATGCATAAATAAATGGAACAACAAACTGATGTTTCTCTCTCTCTGTCTCTCTCAAATCAGTAAATTAAATGTTTTAAAAAGACAAGAAGTTATACATGTTGGCTCATCTGCACACAACCCTTTCCTTTACGTACTTCACTAGGCTGATTCACATGCTTTCTTCAAAGTTCAGTCCAGAGGCCCTTAGTCCAAAAAATGCTTCTCATCTGATTCCTTCATTCACGGTGAAGTTAAGAGTCCATCTTGGAGCTCCCAAAGAACTCTTTAGTATTAACTTTGAGTATGTGTTTTAATACAATATACTACTTAATGATCTCTGTATGTCTTCTTTACAAAAGATTCTAAGGGCCTATAACCACGTCTTGGCTATTTCTGAATTCCCAGAATTCATGACACATGGTAGGCCTTCATTAAATTCTTGTTCATTAATGAATAAATAAGTGAAATTATAAAGCTGGCTTGCTAAGAACATACAGTATATGGTTTTATGGTTTATAAAATAATTTTTTCATCTCACTTGATCCTCTTAAAAACCCTATATAATATAAAAGGCAAGCACTATCATCTCCAGTTGCAAAAGAAACTGACAATCAGACAACTTAAGTGATTTGGCCAAAGTTACAGAGCTAATAAGCGGCAAAGTTAAGAACCTATTCAAGTGGTCTGATGTCTAGACACTTTCAATTAGGTGAAGAAACAAAGTTTAAAATAAAGCTTGCATTTAGTCCTTGACATCTTAAGAGAAAAATCACAACTTCGTTGTGCTGCTACAACCATGGGCCAGGGAGCTTTTCTGTTGCTTGTCTTGTCAACTGAGAGAGTAATCTCCATACCACTAGTTCCCAGTATCTGTTAGCTTACATAAAATATAATTTGCTGCAGCTATTTTCCAACCAAGTGACAAAAAAATGCACTCACCATACATAAAAACTATAAAAAATAAAGTTACTTGTTAAGTTCAAGTTCATTTTTTTCTCAAAATGATTATGCATTTATCAATGAACTATAAAGCCAGTAAGTTTACAAGGTAATAAATAACCACTAACTTTCTCATTTGATATTTTCCATCCTTCCCATTCTTGGCAAAATACGTAGAGACAATGGCTAAGTTTAGCCTAGCTATTTCAAAATTCTGCTGAATTGTATCACTGGGGGTGGGGAGGTGTGGCTCTGAATATTTCTAGACCTTATGTAGTCAGCATGTCCTGCTCATGTGTTTTAGAAGAAGGTATTTTACTACTTACGTCGATATTCAGCTCCAAGTCTCAACATTAGTCGGATGGGAAACACTTTAGCCCAAGGAGTTTCCCATTTCTGTATGAGAACCCCAAACAAGTAAGGAGGGGCTGGAAGCACAAGGTCTTGCAGTGACTGGTAAGTAGATGTCACATATAGGAATCCACCATGTTCTTTACTGCCAAGGAAACTCTGACTGAAGAAGGAGTGTCCCAAGTTGCCCACAACATTCCCTAAAACAAAAAAGTTTATTGATTACTTTCTATCAATAAATCAATCCTATTTTTGGCAATTGTTATTAGGCCAGTCACTACCAAACACTAATTCCTAACTTTTTACCATGAAACACCCATGTTTAGAAAGTTTTTAAAGAAATAACTAGCATTTATTAAATGAAACTGTCCCTCCAATTTTATCAGGGCTTTCTGGTAAATGTGATATAACTTGTATTACCACACTGTTGAAGTCTAGCTAAAAGCCAAAAATACTGATGCCTCCCATTAGTTACATGGTGTGACTTTACTATATAGATCCAGATAGATATTATTGCCTCAAAAGTTACAAAAAATGTTAAGATTAGGTACGTGCTCTTAGAGCTTTTAATCTCACTGGGTTAATAAAGGCAAATCATGCACATAATGAACTAAGACAATAAAGTTATGAATGAGACAGTGAGGGAAAAAGAAAACTTACAGAGAACGTAGTACCACAGATAGGATGCACAAACGTGAAACATAAACGACTTCATATTCAAATAAGCCTTAAGTGGTTTTTAAGTTGTAGATAAGGTGTTTTTTTCCTTTTAACTGCAAATGGTCTTTTTTTTTTTTTAAGATTTTATTTATTTATTTTTAGAGAGGGAAGGGAGGGAGAGACAGAGAGAGAGAGAGAAACATCAATGTGCGGTTGCTGGGAGACATGGCCTGCAACCTAGGCATGTGCCCTGACTGGGAATCGAACCTGCGATGCCTGGTTCGCAGCCCGCGCTCAATCCACTGAGCTACACCAGCCAGGGCTGCAAATGGTCTTTATTGAGCACTAACTTAAGTACTTTTTAATGAAACAGTAACAAATCAGCCCTTAATTAATGAGATATTTTCCTTCATTTAGAATTACAAAACAACTTTCTGACGAGAGCTGTTCAACAACGTAAGAGTAGATACGTTCACTAGACATGTGCAAGCTTCTCTGATAGTTCTGAAAGTAGTACCAAATACAAAAATCCCCATCACAGAAGTTAATGCGCACTTTCCTTGGAAACTAGAATCTGTTCACGGAACAGTTCATAGAATCTTGCCCCAGGCTTAACCAAATCTGGCTGCTCATTTCAGCCATTGGGCCAGACATGGTCCAGGTCATAGGCTTTTATGGGCTATTCGCATGCTAGACCTGTGTCCTTGGGAAAGCCAGGAGCGCCCTGCAGAAACTCTAAATAAACCTTCTCTTACAGTTTGAATCTTGGCTCTGAATTCTTTGTTAGCTAGAACTCAAATATTGAGTTGCTGAACCAAGGTCTGGTCTGACTCCACTGGACTAACACCTGGTGCCATTTCTCTACCAACGAAAGTATTAAGTGAGTAGAAAAAGTATGCTTAGTTCTGTGTCATCAACTATGATTGTGTGGCAGACAAAATTCTGTCTGCCTCCTGGTGTACATGTCTTGTTTAACTCCCTCCCCTTGAGTGGGGAGCACCTGTGAATATCAGGTTACTAATCAACTGACTTTTGAGTTAATCAACAGGGAGATTATCAGGGTGTGCCTGACATAAGACCTCTAAATCTAGGTAGAGAGGTCAGAGATTCAAAGCAAAGAGACAAAATCTTGCTGACCTGGAAGAAAGCAAACATCCATATTGTAAAACCACCTATGAGCTATGAGACGAGGAACTGCAGACAGTCTTTAGGAGACAACAGCTATTAAGAAAATAGGGATCTCCCTGACCGGTGTGGCTCAGTTGACTGGGTGTCCTCCCACAAAGCAAAAGGTCACCGGTTCAATTCCCGTAAGGGCACATGCCTGGGCTGCAGGTTCGGTCTCCAGTCAGGACGTGTACAAGAGACAATGTATCAATGTTTCTCTCTCACATTGATGTTTCTCTCCCTTTCCCCCTCCCTTCCCCTTTCTCTAAAAAGAAATAAAAATAAATTTAAAACATGGATCTGCAAGAAAGTGAATCTGTCAACAACCAGATGACCCTGAGCTCCAAATGAGAACCCCAGCATGGCTGACACTTGGAGGTGCCCTGAGCAGAAGATTCAGCACAGCTGTGCCTGAGCTCCTAGCTCATGGAGACTGTGGAATAATATATTTTTGTTGTTTCGAGCCACTAAATTTGTGGCTTAAAGACACAGCAACAGAAAACTGATAACACAATTAGTAATAACAACTGTTAGAAATAGGTCATAGGTGAGTATATATGTTAAAAAAACTTACAGAGAAATTCCCAAGAAAATACTAATAGAAATATAGGTAAAAGACATAAACAGAGACATAAGAAGTCTATCCAGAAAGTATCCAGCCATGTAATGTGAAAAATTTACATTTTATTGAAGAAGATGCAAGATATGAAGAAACACTGTACACAGGACAATGATGCCTCAGTTCCCTTCCAGGTAGGCACCTTGGGACCTCACACAGTTTTCCCAATGACCACCAGCTGCCCTGTCAGATTTTACTGAATCTCACTGATGGGCTGAAGTCTCTTTCCTTTCAAAGGTGGTTTTAGTTTTGTGGAAAGGCAGAACTCAATGCGACATGTGGGCTGTAGGGGCGGCAGAGTCACCTGAGAGTGATTTGATGTTTTGCAAAAAAACTCTGCACAAGACGTGATACATGAGCAGGCACATTGTCATGATGAAGCTGCCAATCACCATTTGCCTATAGCTGTGGCCTTCTGAATCATCCAAATAGTTTCAGAGGAGGAATGTTCAAGTTTAATGAAAACTTTGATGCAGATTCATTGCTATACTTGCTTAGTCATTTTGAATGTGTCAGCCACACAGTACACATGCTCACTCAATGGTGTCTACTGCCCCCACTGACTAGTACAGTGAAGTTGTCACTGTTCACACATGTGCATTCCAGTCCACTTTCCTTGGCTGCCAGGTTACACTGATGTCACATAAATCATTCTTGTTGTATTAACAATGGATGGACATTTTCTGAATAGACCTCATACATCACAAAAGACAAAATATCCATGGTCAATAAATATATGAATATATGCCCAGCTTCATTAATAATTAGTGAAATGCAAATCAAAATGAGATACCACTTTATACCCATCAGACTGGCAAAAATTAAAACTCTGGTAACATCAAATGTTGGCAACTCACACACTGTGGATGAGGACAGGTAGATATAAACTGGTAAACCACTGACCACTCTGGGAAACAATTTAACATTATCTAATAAAGTTGAAGTTATCCACATCCTATAAACCAAAACTCCACTCCTAAGTATCCTATAAAAATTTGTTTTTTAAAAAGATTTTATTTACTTTTAGAAAGAGGGGAAGGGAGGGAGAAAGAAAGGGAGGGAAAGAAACGTCAATTTGTGAGAGATACATTGATCAGCTGCCTCTTGCACTCCCTAACTGGGAACTGGCCCACAACCCAGGAATGTGCCCCAACCGGGAATCGATCTAGTGACCTTTCAGTTTGCAGGACAGTGCTCAGTCCACTAAGGCACACCAGACAGGCCTACATATAAAAAAATTTTAGAGCTTCTGGCCAAGATGGAGGCATAGGTAGTCGCATTGTGCCTCCTCGCGCAACCAAAACTAAGGACATCAAAAATTGAGAAATAAGAAACAACCAGAACAGAGAGAAATTAACTGAATGGAAGTCTGACTACCATACAACCAGACCGGTAAGGAAGGGCAGAGTCGGAGGCCTATGGAGAGGGGTCGAGGGGTCCCAGCAGGAAAGAGCGGTGGCTGGCAGACGTGGGCGCGCAGGGTGCAGACGGCAGTTGGCGGACCCCAGAAGCGCAAGGGCGGCTGACGGACCGGTGGCAGACCCTGGGCGCGGGAGGCAAGGAGCAGACCCAGTGCACCCCAGCTACACGTTCACGCGCACACAAAGCGAAACCGGGAAGCAACACAGACCGCACAACCCAGGGACCCAGCGCCAAGAAACAAAGTCTAAGAGCACAGACTGAAAACACCTGTGGGAGCTGAGGCCAGGAGATTCTCTTGGCCTCACAGGAGGCTCCTCGGGGAAGCCCATAGAATCTGAGAAACTGCACAGGCCCACCCGCCCGGGAGCCAGCACCAGAAGGGCCCAATTTGCTTGTGGGAGGCAGCAGGGTGGACTGGAGTCCTAGAGAGAGTGGAGCAGGTGCCATTGCTCCCTCTCAGACCCTGCCCCCACATACAACGTCACAACCCAGTGACTGGGGTGCCCCGCCCTGGTGAACACCTAAGGCTCCGCCACCCTACAAACACCTGCAACCAGACCAAAGAAAAATAAAAAATAAAAAAGATGGCTCAAACAGATTTGAAAGCCCCAGAACCAATTTTTTTAAGTGACCAAGAGATAGCCAACCTATCAGATGCACAGCTCAAAGCACTGGTGATCAGGAAGCTCACAGAATTGGTTGACTTTGGTCAGAAATTAGATGAACAAAGGCAAGCTACAATAAGAGAAATGATGGAAAACACACAGGGAACCAATAGTGATTGGAAGAAAACTGGGACTCAAATCAATGGAGTGGACCAGAAGGAAGAAAGGAACAACCAAACAAAAATGAACGAAGAAACAAGAATTCAAAAAAATGAGGAGAAGCTTAAGGACCTCCAGGACATCTTTAAATGTTCCAACATCTGAATTATAAGGGTACCAGAAGGGGAAAAGGAAGAGCAAGAAATGGAACACTTATTTGAATACGTAATGAAGGAGAACTTCCCCAATCTGGCAAGGGAAATAGACTTCCAAGAAGTCCAGGAAGCTCAGAGAGTCCCAAAGAGGCTGGACCCAAGGAGGAACATGCCAAGGCACATCATAATTACATTAGCTAAGGTAAAAATGAAGGAGAAAATCCTAAAAGCAGCAAGAGATAAGAGGACAGTCACCTACAAAGGAGTTCCCATCAGACTGTCAGCTGATTTCTCGAAAGAGACCTTACAGGCAAGGAGGAGCTGGAAAGAAGTATTCCAAGTCATGAAGGGCAAGGACCTACATCCAAGATTGCTCTATCCAGCAAAGCTTTCATTTAGAATGGAAGGGCAGATAAAGTGCTTCTCAGACAAGGTCAAGTTAAAGGAGTTCATCATCACCAAGCCCATATTATATGAAATGTTAAAGGGACTTACCTAAGAAAATGAAGATTAAAAATATGAACAGTAAAAAAAGACTTCAAACTCCATTACAACCATACCTAAAACAAAAGCAAACTAAGCAAACAACTAGAACAGGAACAGAACCACAGAAATGGAGATCACATGGAGGGTTAGCAACAGGGAAGGGGGAGAAGGAGAGAGGGGGATAAGATATAGAGAATAAGTAGCATAGACAATAGGTAGAAAATAGAGAGGGGGAGGGCAAGAATAGTATGGGAAATGTAGAAGCTAAAGAATTTATGACACATGGACATGAACTAAAGGGGGGGAATGTGGGTGGGAGGGGGTGGGCAGGGTGAAGGGGAGTGAAGGGGGGAAATGGGACAACTGTAACAGCATAATCAATTAAAAAATTGAAAAAAAATTTAAAGAGCATGTCTAAATAGCAATAAACTGGTAAGAACAGCAACTGTTCATCAGAAGGAGAATTAATAAATTCTAGTACTCTTACGTAATGAGTAGAAAACAGTACCCTGAAAATGAATAAACTGGAACAGCTAGAGCAATGAATGGAAGTCAAAAACATACAGGAGAGTAAAAAAAACAAACCACGGAAAATAAACACAGTGTGACACCAATTGTACAAAGTTGAAAAACATGCAAAACATGTTATAATCTTTAATGATGTGAGCATTTGGGATAAAATTATGATAAAGAGAAGCAAGAAATGCATAATGCAAGTTTGATGAGAGTGGTTACCTAGAGATCGGGGATGGGAAGTTTGAAAGGAAGATGTAATCAGGACAGTAAAGAAAGACTGGTCATTTTTTATCCCATGTTTGGTATTTTGTTTATAGGTGGTTATTTTGTTATTATGCTTCATAACTTGCATAAATACTATAAATATATTTATATACCAAATATAGTTTTTCAGATTTTATTTATTTTTGGAGAGAGGGGAAGGGAGGGAGGAAGAGAGGGAGAGAAATATCAACGTGTGAGAGAGACATCAATCAGTTGCCTTTTGCCTGCCCCCAATGTGCCCCCAATGAGGACCTGTCCTGCAACCCAGGCATGTGTCTTGACTGGGAATTGAACTGGTGTCCTTTGGATTCACAGGCCAGCACTCAATCCACTGAACCACACCAGACAGGGATATGCCATATAATTTTTTAAAGATTATCAAAGGAGTTTAGAAGGAATTACCTTTTTTAATACTCATCTGAGGACACGTTTATTGATTTTAGAGGGAGGGGAAGGAAGGGATAGAAACATCAGTGTGAGAGAGAAACATCGACCAGTTGCCTCCTGTACGTGCCCAACCAGGGACTAAACCTACAACCTAAAAATGTGCCCTGACTGAGGATCAAACCTGCAACCTTTTGGTGTATGGAACAACACTCCAACCAGCCACACAGTCCAGGCCAGAAGAGATTACTTCTATCTGTGAGAATCATCAAAGAATCCATACAGAAAGTGGTCTTTGAGTAATACTTAAGAAAACTAACAGGATTCAGATGGTTGGGGGGTTGGAAAACAGCATGGTGGTGGGGGTCATGACCATGAGTAATAAAGTAGGAAATCACTGTACAGTGGGAGTGTGGGCAGACTAGAAGTGAGAAATGAGGATGAAAATGTAGGATCAGATACTGAATGGTGGAGCACAGTTTATGCTAAAGACAATATGGAGCCAATAAAGGTTTGCGATAAGAAAGGGAAACCAGAGATTAACACCAGAAAACATAGTCTGGTACATACAATTCTCACTTTGTTCAATTCTATATTCTGAGTGTTTGTTTACAAAAAAACAAGTACAGAACATGGAGGAAGGAAGGAGAGGAAACAATAAACAGTCTGAAATCTCCCATAGCCCCACAATAATCAGAAAGCATTTTAAAACTCTTAAATGTCATTTCTCACAAAATATAATTTTCCCCTTACTGTGGAAAGCATAAGCAACTACGTATGATAAATATATACATACATATACTAAATAAGAAACATATGCATACGCACATTATTACTGAATACATATACTTTAGATTAAAAATTCAGAGGAAATTATAAAGTAAGTTCATTCAAGGTTTTTCAGGCTTTTTGAACAGTTTATGCCACAGGAACGAACCACTAAGCAAGTGATAGAGTGCTTAAGGCTTTCACACTCGGGGGCAATTTAAGATACCATTTGCCAGTTCCACACCTTATGCTACACAGGGGAGAAAAGTAATGAATTGTGGTCATTTTAGAACACTTAATATATGTTTCCACCTATAAAAAAATCATAGTGAAATGATATATCAAGTTGTTACCTTCATTATCTAAAACAAGATTCTTAATAAAATATACATATCACCCAGATATTATGCATACCTGGTTTTAAAAACGCTGTGCTATTATTAGATACACAGAGGTTGCTGACATAACTGAAGAAAACTGGTCTGGGAGCTTTAGTCCTAATAACATCTAGGCCTGTGATTTCGACAAGCCATTAACATCTCCAGGTATTTTCATGTATAAAAATAAAGAGCTGTACTACTAAATAATCTAAGATACTTTTCTAGTCCCATTATTTCTATGAGCTGTGAAATGATTCCTATTCAAGGAGAGACTCACATAGTTCACTTCTTTATACTTTTGAAATGTTATTTACTTAGCTATATATGTACCTGCCCTCATCCTGTATTACAGAAAATATTTATGAAGGCTTAGATGCATTACAGGCCAACCTTAGACTATTACTATTATCTTACTACCAGTCCCACATGATTTTTTGTTATAGAATTATTGTATTTTAATATAATGGACTCTACTGATATATAAGGATATTTCTTAAAAATGAATAACCATTTATACTAAACATATATTTTAATGACTCATATAATAATTCATGCCTTCCCTTGTTGGTATTTCTTAGAGTTCTATTCACAGCTCTAGTCTCTTCATACTGGCCTATCTTATTCATAGCTTCAACTATCACATAAATGCTGTGTCTCCCAAATCTGTATTTTAGCTCAGATCTACCTCCTGAGGTCCATATCCATATATTCATCTTCCATTTACATATTACCATCTGTTGTCATTATTTCAAATTCAACACACTGAACAAGGACCTCAGCTGCCAGCTCTGCTCTTCTATTTACTATCTCAGTGAAAAAGAACAGCCTCCACCCAGGTGCCCGAGCCAGAAATCTGAAGCCAACTTTGACTTGTTCCTTTCGCCCTCACATGCACTCAGTATCAAATCCTTTGAAATGAAGCATCGCTGTCTTTCGTGTTTCTTTGGCACTCTATTCCCACTGCCATTACTTACCTTAAAAACTGATAATTTCTTGCTAGATTCCTACAATGGCTTTTAAAAATATCATTTGTAAGATAATGAATGTTGGTAAGAATATGGAGAAAAGGGAACCCTCGTACACTGTTGGTGGGAGTGTAAATTGGTGTAGCCACTGTGGACAACAGTGTGGAGGTTCCTCAAAAATTAAAAATAGAAATGCTATACAATTTTGCAATTTCTTTCTCAATTTTAATAGTATGTCTGTATCCTAGTATCCTTAGTGTTCTCTAACTTCTAATAGCTATGCATTTACTTTTACATTGTTGTAGTAAAAAAATTTACAATTTATTTATTTTGAAACCATAATAAAGTTGTCCATGTCAGTGGTTCTTGAAGCTTGAAAATTAAATGTAAAGTAACATGATTATGTAAACATTGTTAACTAAAGAACAAGTAGTAAGTTATGGTTATGCTTCCCTCAAATGGGTACCAATATCATGGATCCTAAGCTACTCAAAGAAAAATATTCTCATATCAGTTCAGTGGATTCTCTTACCAATTTGATTCTAGACTTTGTAAAACAACAAACACACCAGGTAAAGTACTAAAACTTATAATTTCCTCAAACCATGACAAGTTCTAACTTGTCACTAATATCAACATCCAATGCCAGGCTTCCAAATTTAAGGCTATTATTTTGCATCTGTGTCTGAAAGTTTCTGTCACTTTTTAAACCTAAAAAAAAAAAATAAAAAACAAAACAGAACAAAAAAGAAGTTTTGTCATCTATAAAGGGTGCATACTCAATCATAATGCATTCCCACCTGCCAGGGCATCCCGATAAAGCTGCACAAAATGATTGAAGATATCCTTGGGCAAACACTTCTCATCCGGCAGACACTGGAGAAGAATGACTATCTCAGACTGACCCACCGCATGCATTCCCTTGGTCGTGAAACACCAGCATTTCCTGTTCACATCTACAGGTGGAATAAAAATAAAACATGAAGACATTCCTCTCAATTCTTACCCTTATAAAATGCACAGAAATCTATGTTATAATACAGCAAAGAATAAAACAGACCATTCTGAGTCTGTATAATTCAGCCTGTGAAATACACTTCATTGAGTGAAAGAACTACTGTAGAAAATAAAATATACCACTACCTCTGGTGTATTAACGGCTCTAGGCAAACCCTTAGAAAAAAAATGGAAGGGAAGTAAAAGAAGAAATAGTGAAAGAAATACACTGAAAACTTTTAAATTCTATTATTACAAGATGTAATTATCAAAAGAAACAACATTCCTTTAAAGATAAAATAAAACCAAATTATGTACCCTTAGCTATAATGATTAAAAAATGCATTTCCTCATCTTTATTTAAAAAAAAAACACTTAAACAAAGGAAATAATTACTTATGTAAGACTAGAAACAACAACAACAAAAGCCAATATTATAGTTTTGAATTCAGGTTGTGATGTAAAAAATATTTTTATGTACACATTAATCTGTGACTGATAGATTCTAGCAATTTTAGTTATAGTCCTTTCTAGGAGAAAATTCAAGATAATTAACAACATGATTTTACTTAGCTTTGTGCTATAAAAAGTGGTGAAAAGGATGGCTTTTCTGAACTACTTCCACTTCTTCACCAAAAGGCTCTACAGAGTCCTAATAGCACAAGCCACATGTAAAAGTATGTTAAAAATAATGTTCACTCCTTGACACTTTTATCATTTGTACTATAACACAATGTGATCCCCCCAAAATTGAAAAAGGGTTCAAATAAATTATGAATACCACAATGTAAGTCAAAACTAATAAAAGGTCCCTTCTTTCACTTTGGCAATTGTTACTTTATATATCTAAACAGGAGATGTCCAATCCAACTATTATTAAGATGGTGTGCATTTCAGGAATTCTAGGTTAGCTATTTTCTAAGTATAGCTTATAAACTAGACATGATACATTAAAATTGAGTAAATTATTTTAAAATCTGACCCTAGAAGGAAAGATGGCAAGCATTAATAACTGGCCAAATATACAAGGGTATGATTAGCAAGTAAACTAGAAATATGCATTTCATTAATATAGAACCTCTAAAAAAACAGGTGTTTCTGGTTTCCAAGGTCAACTTAAAGCAAGCACACAGGGGGAACTAGAGGAGTGCTCCCCAGTGCTTCCATCCTCTCTCCGAAACTGTACCTGTTAATTAAAATTCATCCAGGATAAATGTGTTCTGTATTTTCTAATACCACCTTAGAATCAAGATTTTAAGTTACTCTCTTCTCTCTTGATGCACAAGAAGGCACCATGCATTGATAAGTTTCTTCTGAATCTTAAGATGTACTGAAGATTTACTACATGTTAGCTAACTAACATTTCTCCCAAATAAGGTTTTGCACCATGGTTAAGATTTCTGAGATTGAAATCTGGCATGTAAATTGTGTGACCCTCCTGGATAATTTATCCATCACTGGTTGGTTATCCTGGTGGTTAAGCTGTGACTTAACATACCCATCTCAGGCAGAACTTAGATCAATTCATGTTTTCTTTAGCTTTCCTCCACAGAGAATTTACCTATCACATCCCAATGACTAAAAGCAAGAGCTTCTGTAGGTACCACAGCTGTCCTCTGGAATATGTAATTATATACAAACAAACTTCTTCAGTACCAAGTTTTCAATAAGGTGTGGCTCTACATAAAAATTCTTCTGTGTAATAAATATGAAAGCTTTGTTTATTATCTGTGAGTCAGTAAGGTATCTCATTTTTATTTTAAAAACAAAATTTTAACTTACAATTCACAATTTTAACCATTGACAACAAATTTGCATTTAAAACAAATACAAGCGGGTCAGGGCCACCATCCTCCAACTGCTGCATCACTGAAATCTGTGATGGCTTCTCTTCCACAGCATAGTCTGTAAGGGGAGAAAATGATGTGAGAGACTGGCTGGCGGGTTAAACACAGAGGGAAATCCAATGGGTGAACAGGCTGATTACTCACACAAAAGAAACGAGCATCTGATTTACAGGTACGGTAAACACAGTATCTATATCTCAGTATTGGATTTATCATAGTGTCCCCTGTCACTCTCAGTTTGGATGACAACATAGTCATCCTATGTAGAGACTTCTCCACAAAATGACTTGTGACAAATCTAAAGACAACCCTTCTATTTAACAAAATATCTCCAACAATTGTAATAAGAATTTCACATACTACATGTTCTGAGACCAACATTTAAAAAAATCCATAATGTATAAGGAAGTGATAATAAGCTAGTTACTTCTGGAAAGGATGTCTAGGGGTTGAGTTAGAGGGGAATCCTAATTTTTACTCTACTTCCTTTTGTATAGTTTTTGACTTTTTTCCATAAAAAATTAAACTGTAGAAAATACACCTGTTGGGAACCACCTTGCCTGGTTTCAGAAGTTGTAACCACCCCAGGGCTAAGGCTAAGTGAGTGACCTTCGGACAGTAGGCCACTAAGGAGACAAAGTTTACCTCCATGGCAGGGGAGCAGCCTCTGCCTCTTTTTCTTCACCCTGCTTGGCCCCCAGCGCATGATGGGTTAGCTAATGATGGGTAAGATTCCTCAAGGGGGGAATGACCTAAGACAGGCACGATCATGGGGAGGCCCCTGGGAAGGACTTCGGGGACCATAGCAAAAGGGGATGATGGACCCTGGCCCCTTGGCTTTGACATAGCCTGAGTCCTCATTCTGTCTTCAAGATGTCTCCTAATCTCTTGGCTGCCTTACTTCCACTGCCTGACTTAAGCCTGAAACAATGACAGAGGGCAGTGCAGCCCTGTGCTGGAAAGGGCGGGTTCCCCAGGTGATCAGGCCTAAGAAAGAATGCAAAAATCCTGTGAAACCTGCTTTGCTAAGAATGCTCTCAATTAAATGATAAGGGTCCAAGCAGGAAATGAGTTTGTTTCTCAAAGCTTTGTAGTCCTTTACCTAACAGACCCTGACTCAGAATAAGCCCTTGTAGTTCTTTGTATGCTATCTATTGTATGATCCTTACTGCCTGACAATGATTAATGAGCTTTACCTGTATTCCTGTGCAAAATGAACCCAATAAAAGCCCACTGAAGAAAAGACTCTTGGCCATTCTCCTTTGAGAGATCGGCCACCTTTCCTCCCCAAGCAGATCATGTCTTGGTAGACTTATTCTCATCCATGGTGGTGGTGGTGGGGGGGGGGCCTGTGGGCAGAGCCACTCCATACACCCCCCAAAAATAAACTAAAAGTATCTTAAGTGACTGGTTTCATGAAAGAATTCCTCTATGGAAAGTTAAGAGTTCAGAATATATATCACCCAAATCACCAGATCACACATCAGACACAACATAAACAAGTTAACACCTGAGGCTTTAAACAGAACCCTTCCCATTTAAACCCCTACAAGCACAGCACAATGTCATATTCAGCCACCCCATTTTGAATTATGACAGTCCTCTCATCTTGAAGTCAAAATCATAGGTAATAACCATTGTAGAAAATAAAAGTATGGGAAAGGAACTGAAAACCTGAAAGTTGCATATTGTTTGATTGGTTTTATATAAAATGCACCATTAAGAGACAGCCAGGTAGAACAAATTAACACCATTTCCTACTGACAAAAAGAAACCCAAAAACTATTTTTTGGCTGTATGGGAAGTGTTTACCCTATGAATGAAAATATTAGAAAGAAAAACACTAAGTGACTTAAAAATTTTTTATGAAGCTATTTCACTAGAATGCAAAATTGTGGTAAAGATACACAATGGGGTTTAAGTAAGTATATATTAGATACCTAGTTGCTGATTCTTGGTAGGAGAGGTTTTGACAATTCGAGGTAACAGATGTGACTTTTAATGAAAATGCTATCTTATTTAACAACAGAGTAGGCCAACATAATTTCTTATTAATCTAAGATTTATTAAAATAACTAAAATTTGAAACTTAAGTAGTAATTTTACTAATGAAAGAATATCTATAGGAGTTCCTGTCTGGTAAAAAAGCAAAGGCATTACACAAGCAAAAGAAGGTTTAACTTTATGTGAAAGTTCACCGTAGAACTGACAGTACAATACACTCAGCTAACACTGCTGAGAACCAACTGTAGGCGAGGCACCAGCTGGCCGCAGAAGACACATATGTAAATTAAGACTGAAGGAATTCAGGGTCTAAGTGAAAAAATCAGACTTATACAATATCTAAATTTCAATGAGAAAAGTGTTAATGTAGTAACAGTCCATATGAATTTTTATTAGAACAAAGATGAGGATGTAAAACATTACGATGGAGGCAACCTATGTAAGGATTCAGAGAACACTTTTCTGCTAATCTGGATTTTGAAAGGTTGAGGAATTCTTCAAGGAGTCTAGGGTATAAAACAGTATTCTAGTCAAGGAAAGGAAAATATTAATTACATGCCTACTTGTATCAGACATTTTTCTTGCTAAGAACTTCCAGATATAAAATCTGATTTAATATTCACGACTCTTAAATTAAGTAGATGTCGTTACCCAAGTTTTTAAAAGACTAGGAAAAAGATTCAGCGAGGATAAATGATTTGCCCACTGGACCACACAGCTAGAATGGAATAGTACTGAGATTAAAACTCAGGTCTGTCCAGATCTGAAGTTCATTCTCTTCGCACTCTCCCATAGCACAAGAAAAGGCACGAAAGCACCAAATGTGAATATTCAGCCCTGCTGGGTAGCTCAGACAGTAAGAGTGTCGCCTCTACAGGCCGAAGTTGTAGGTTTGATCTCCAGTCAGGGCACATACAAAAAATCAACTAATCAATGAATAAATAAGTGGAACCACAAATTGATGTCTCTCTCTCTCTTTTCCTCCCTTCTTTCCTCCTTTCCTTACCTCCTTCCCTTTCTTCGTCCCTCTTTCAAATCAATAAATAAAGTTTAAAAAATACTTTAAAGAGGTGAATATTCAAAAAACAACTGGTAAACTGAGGTATTGGCTGGAGTAAAGTTAAATAAGCTGAGATAAGGTTGTAAGGGACATTTTATGGTAAGGGAAGTAATTTACACTGAGGGTACTGAAAATCCACTGATTGTTTCTAAGCAAAAGTAATATATGATTATATGTATGTTTAAAAAGATAACTGGAAATAATGTGGAAGATAAAGTAAAGGAGTGAAAGACTGAAGGCAAGAACTCCAGGTAAAAGTCTAGGAAATAACTAACCAAGATTATAAATAAAACTTCTGAAAATGTATCAGTTGGATGCTGATCTAGATATGTCAACAAAACACTATAAAAAATTATAAGCGTTCTTTAAATTGCATAATAATTTTACTTCTTGTCAAGACTCACTGGAAATATTTTTTTACCAGTAAAATGGCTACTTAAGTTCAGTACCACCCACTTATTTTATGTACACTTCTAAATGAATGTTACACTTCAAAACAAAAAGTTAAATTAATGTATTGACTATATCAGATGGGCCAATCCTAAAATCACAAGAAACTCTTCAGAGTATTATATCCTTTAAAATATTTTTAAAAACTGCCAATGAACTACATTTGTACTACAATTAAAAATATTATATACTTCCAGGACTTCTGGCTAAGATGGAAGCATAGGTAGATATGCTTTGCTCTCTTGCATAACCAAAAGAAGGACAATAACCAATTTAAAAACAACAACAACAACAAAAACCCCAGAAATGCCAGCAAATCAAACTTAAGGAAGTCCAGACAACCAAGGAGTTAAAAAAGAAACATTCATACAGACTGGTGCACTGAGACAAAGAAATATGGCCCAAATGAAAGAACAGATCAAAATTCCAGAAAAAGGACTTAGGAACAAGAAGATAGCCAACCTATCTGATGTAGAGTTTAAAACACTGGTAATCAGGGAGCTCACAGAAATGATTGAGCAAGGACGTAAAATAAAGGAAGAAGTGAAGGCTATACAAAGTGAAATAAAGAAAAATCTACAGGGAACCAACAGTGAAGGAAAGGAAACTGGGACTCAAATCAGTGATCTGGAACAAAGGGAAGAAATAAAAACTCAGTCAGAATAGAATGAAGGAATAAGAAATAAAAAAGAAAAATGAGAAGGCTTAGGAACCTCTGGGACAACTTTAAACATTCCAACATCTGAATCATAAGGGTGCCAGAAGGAGAAGAGGAAGAGCAAGAAATCGAAAACTTATTTGAAAAACTAATGAAGGACAACTTCCCCATTCTGGCAAAGGAAATAGAAATGCAAGTCTAGGAAGCTCAGACAGTTCCAAAGAAGTTTCGCACAAGAAAGCATACACCAAGGCACGTCATAATTAAGTTACCCAAGATTAAAGATAAGCAGAGAATCTTAAAAGCAGCAAGAGAAAAGGAGAGAGTTACCTACAAAGGAGTTCCCATAAAACTAGCAGCTGATTTCTCAAAAGAAACTTGCAGGCAAGAAGGGGCTGGAAAGACGTATTCCAAGTCATGAAAAGCAGGGACCTACAACCTAGATGACTCTATCTAGCAAAGCTATCATTTAGAATGGAAGGGCAGATAAAGTGCCTCCCAGACAAGGTAAAGATAAAGTAGTTCATCATCACCAAGCCCTTATTATATGCAATGTTAAAGGGACTTACTTAAGAAAAAGAAGATCAAAACTATGAACAATAAAATGACAACAAAGTCACTACTATCAACAACTGAACCTAAAAAAAAAAAGCCAAAATCAAACTAAGCAAACAACTAGAACAGTAACAGAATCACAGAAATGGAGATCAGATGTAGGGTTATCAGCGGGGAGGGGAGGAGAGGGAGAAGAATGGGGGAAAAGGCACAGGGAATAAGAAGCATAATTGGTAGGTACAAAACAGACAGGGGGAGGTTAAAAATAGTATAGGAAATGGATAAGCCAAAGAACTTATATGTATGACCCATGGACATGAACTAAAGGGAGGAATTCTGGAGGGAGTGGGATATAGGGTGGAGGGGGACAATGGGGAGAAAGAAATGGGACAACTGTAATAGCATAAGCAATACAATATACTTAATAAAGTATTATATCACTCCAATGAATGAAATAACATTATATATACAAACACAAGTATCTACTCTAAAACAACCAGTAACAGCAATAATTATTTTCATGATACTGAGTAGCTGTTATTTTGTTAGAGAAGGGTAGTTATCATTCAAATTCTATCTCCTTCCCTTAATTAGAAGGTATTATTTGGTATACATAACTATCTTGTTTAAATATGTAAGTCCACAAACCTCCTTTTACACCAGTGGAGATGAGAATGGGAGGAAGGCCATCTTCGGGAATAAGGTTCATTGCACTCCCAACAGGACTTCCAACCTGAGTTATGCTCCCAGAAAAGAGAGAAATATCCGTCTAGGAAAAGCAAATGAGCAAAGTGAGAGTTACAGAGAGGTTCAGGACTTTGGCAGAATATAGTCAAGAATAAAAATGGGAATTGAAGTGAAAATTTAGAAGTCATACTTTTTTATACTCATTAACCTGTGGTTTCCTAAAGGACTGGGTTTATATACCATGGAAATGTTTCCAATTGTAGTTTCTCCCTTTGGCATCACCAGATCAAAGTAATGAGACAAGAGGCACTGTAGCCTTGAAGAAGTAAAGCTTCGTTTACCCAGGTTTCTTTTGCTATACAAGAAATATATATTTAAAGGTCATAGTAAGAACAAAAACAAAATTTCAATATTATCTCATAATTTCTGATCTTTTAATGTATTTGGGTGTATTTAAAGACTCATTTATACTGCTTTTACAAATCAGCTTTGAGAATAGTGGTGATAGTTGTACAACAATATAAGAATAACTTAGTTCCACAGATTGTGCACTTAAAAATTATTAAGGTGTTAAATTTTATGTTCCATATATGTTAACACAACAAAAAAAGAAAAAAATTACCTTTGATAAAATACAGAGATTAAAATAGTTCATCCTGTCCTGGTTGGTGTGGCTCAGTGGACTGAGTACTGGACTGTGAACCAAAGGGTTACCAGTTTGATTCCCAGTCAGGGCACATGCCTGGGTTGCAGGCCAGGACTCCAGTAGGGGGTGTGCAAGAGGCAACCACATATTGATGTTTCCTTTTTAAAAAAATTTTTTTTATTTTTATTTATTTTTAGAGAGAGGAGAAGGCAGGGAGAAAAAGAGGGAGAGAAGTATCAGTGTGTGGTTGCTTCTCATGTAGCCCCCACCGGGGACCTGGTCTGCAACCCAGGTATGTGCTCTGACTGGGAATTGAACCTACGACTCTCTGGTCTGCAGCTCATGTCCAATCCACTGAGCTACACCAGTCAGGGCTGATGTTTCTTTCTTTCTCTTTCTCCCTCCCTTCCCCTCTCTCTAAAAATAAATAAACAAAATCTTTACAAAAATAAAGTAAAAAAATAAAAAATAATAAAAAAATAAAAATAAATTTAAAAAAATGAAATAAAATAGGTCATCCTTTTCATTTACTCTGCAATCAAATAAAACTCCAAATTCATTTTTCTTTGCATTAATATGATCATGTCAGGTACACTTAATAAAGTATAATGTTGCAAAGCACATTTTATGTGGGGTTAAATGCACTTAATTAATGACTTAATAGACTACACTCTAAGACCTATTACAATGATGCTCTCCTCTCCATATTCTCCATCACCTGAGAGGAAAATGAAGCTTTAAAAGACTTTAAAGAAGCATTTTAGAACTTTTTAAAACATGTATAATAATGTTTATAGTAGCTTTTATTCAATTCATAATAGCCAAAGTCTGAACATAATCCAAATGTCTGTTAACAAGAAAACAGAAAAATCATGATATATCCATATGATAAAGTACTACTCAACAATAAAATATTGACTTAAGATCCATACAGTATGGATAAATTTCATAAATGTTAGTTTGAGTTTAATAAGCTACACACAATATATTATATACTGTATGTTTCCTTTTATGTGAAATTCAAGAACAGGTCAAATGAATCCATGGTTATATAAGTCAGAATAACGGTTATCTAGGGGAAAAGATGTAAAAGAAATTTAATAGAATGGGGTACTGACAGAAAAAGAGCATGAGGAAACCTTCTAGAGTGATAAAAATGGTCTTATATGTTCACCCGAGTGGGCTACACAGGGTTTGTATGTGTGTGAATATATTCATAGAGTCGTTTCCCAAAGATTCTCATAAAGCACTTTATTAAATTTACATTTTATAAATGTACATTTATATTTAAATAAATATTAAAACTACTTTTTAAAGTGTCAATATTTTGCCATACTTTTATCTATACTATAATTTAGTGAGTTTTTGCTAAAATTCTGCAATGTTCTTAGTACACCACCATAGGAGAGGAAATTTGGAAATTTTTATTGGTACACCATTATTAAATGATTTCAAGGCATAGTACAGGAAATGAAGTAACCTATTCTAACTTGCTATTTGATGATAAATCCATCTTTTAATATAAGAAGTGACTAACTGACCTCTACTTACATACCATCTGGAAAAGAAATTTGTTTCATTTACTGACAACCTATTAACTACCAGGTACTCTACTAGGCCATAAAGATGAGAAAACTGTATTCCAGTCTGGACCTAAAGGACTTGTTTTCCCTCATTTCACCAGAAAAACATTAAAATTGAGTGCTGAACAATATGAAAACACAGAAATAAAATAACTTAGTTTAGTTTCTCTTAAACTGAGCTAAACCTTATTTCCCTATAATATTCATTCACTAGAGCTTCCTCATTCATTCCAAAAAAAATGTTATGTTAGCAACAAGAATCAGATAAGAAAAAACAATAAAAGGCACCCAAATTAGGAAGAAGTAAAACTTTCACAATTTACAGATGAAGTGATTCTATATAGAGAAAACAATAAAGACTCCACAAAAAATCACGAGAAACAAAAAAAACAAAAGCTATGTTTTTAGAGCCTATCATACAATTTAAAAGAGGTAAAAAAATTCATAGGAAAAAAGTCAGCATTGCATAAACATATAGTTATAACTGATTCAGGCAAGAATTGTCAAAGGACAGTAAAGTCATTTGTGGAAAGACTGCTGGGGTGACAGAACAGTCACAGTCTCAAAGAATTACCCCCTTGCGTTACTTATTCACTGCAAAGAAAAATAGCCAATTTGCAGTAGAGAAAACACAGAGACATTAATTTAATCAATTATCAAACTGATACTTTTTTTACATTATTTTTTAATTATACGTACTTTTTCCAATACTACTTATCCCCCCCATACTCTCTGCCCCCTCCACCCTCCCCTCCCCACCTACAAGCATCACCCCATGGTCCATGAGTTCATTTTCTTTTTTTTCTTCTTTGCTTGATTCCTCTATCCCCCAAACTCCCCAGAACTGTCAGCCTGCTTGCTATCTATGATTCTGCCTCTATATTTTGTTTTCAAATTGATACTTCTTGATGTGTTCCACTAAGAAAATGATCAGCACTTATGTAGTACTATTATTCTTGACAAAAAATGTCTAATCTAAAATTAATCATGAGAAAAAATCAGACCAACACAAATTAAGGACTTTATGCAAAACATGGCCTAGATATTCCCAAATTAACACAATTGACCCTTGAGCAATGCAGAGGTTAGGGGCATCAACAACCTGTGTCACCAAAAATTTGCATTTAACTTTAATCAGACCTCCATACACTCAGATTCCCACCCATAGACTGAAATACACTTGACCCTTAAACAGCACAGGTTTTGACTGCACTGGTCTACTTAAACACAGTAATATGACAGACAATTTTTAAAAAGTGGTATAACTGTTGTGGAGTAAAGAAAACGAAAGAAACATGGGATCCTAATTTTTTTAAATATATTTTTTTATTAAAAAAAAATGTGTATAGCCCTGGCTGGTGTAGCTCAGTGGACTGAGTGCCAGCCTGCAAACTGAAAGGTCACTGGTTTGATTCCCAGTCAGAGCACATGCCTGGGGTGTGGGCCAGGTCTCCAGTGGGGAGCATGCAAGAGGCAACTGATTGATGTCTTCCACATGTTTCTTTCCCTCTTTCTCCTTCCCTTCCCCTCTCTCTACAAATAAATAAAATCGTTAAAAAATTTTTATGTATGTGCACATGTGTATAAATGACATTTATAAAGAACATTATTGGGACAACTGAGCAAGTCTGCATATGGACTATATATTAGATAACAGAATTATATGTTAATTTTTTTCTCATATAATAATTCTATTGTGCTTATGTAAGAAAATAGCTTGTTGTTAGGAGACATAAACTGAAGTATTAAGCAATGAAGTACAACCAATCCTCGAAGGGTTCATCAGAAAAATGAGCATGTGCCCTGGCTGGTGTGGCTCAGTGGATTGAGTGCCAGCCTGGGAACCAAAGGGTCACTAATTTAATTCCCAGTCTAGGGCACATGCATGAGTTGCAGACCAGGCCCCTAGTACAGGGCACATGAGACGCAAACACACATTGATATTTCTCTCCCTCTCTTTCTCCCTCCCTTCCCCTCTCTCTCTAAAAATAAATAAATAAAATCTTTTAAAAAAAGAGTGTGCGTGTGTGTAAGGGTTAATGTAAATGTGGCACAATGGGAACAATTGGTAAATATAAGTGAAGAGTATATGGATGTTCACTGTACTATTCTTGTAACTTTTCTGTGAGTTTGAAATTTTTCCCAATAGTCAACTGAAGGAAAAAGAAGGAACCTTCTTGACAAAGTTGCATGCAAGATACAAAGAAGAAGGACATAGTCCTGGCTGTCACTCTCTGCAACCTTAGAAACTGCACCCCCCACCCCAAACAAAGACTTATATTTGAAGACAGACAGCACATGGTTTAATGTTCATTCACCAAACAGAAATGTAGCTCTGTATGTCAATAAATCTAATCCTGATAACATGCAATTTCAGTTACAATAAAATCCACAAGTTATGTAAATTCCTGAAAGAAAATTACTGAACATAAATATAATTAGTAACTAAGAATTCTATGAAAACTTCAAGAGTAAAAACTTTATCCAAACTTTGATCCTCTTGTTTTATTTCTTTAAAAAAGATGGACACATACTTAGGTGGAATTAATGGCTTTGACCACCAAATTCTAGGAGACAATCAGGAATAGAAAAGGTCCTACTATATCAAAGGATCCTATGTGTATAATTTATAATTTTGGCCCTAGGAGACTCTGTTTTCTCACTGACTCCAGAAAAAGTAGATGGTATTTGTCTCCTTCAGAAAATTAGGTCCCAAGGAAAGAAAATCCCATTAGCCCCCAAAATGTGACCAGTATATCCTACAGAGACATCATAGAGGTGACAAAGCAGTATGAGCTAGTTTCCTCGGGTAAATAATGAGTCTTATATCCATTAAGTCAGTGATTTTTCAACGGATTTTTAAGCTTTGAGATCCTTTTAAAAATCTTCCATGGAAACACAACTGGTATAAAAGAAAAACGTGAAGATGGTTGGATTGAAGAGAAAGGAGTAGAGGGATTCCTCAGCCACCTTCACATTGCTTGGCCCTTCTTCACCATGGCACTCCCAAGGGGCTGCCACTAAACCTAGCAAACATCATTTGAAAATCAATGTATCAAGGTGCCAGGGTTCCCTCTAACACAACCTCTAGCTACAGCGGCAGTCTAAGCTCACCTTACGTAACCTTCATAAGAATCTTTCTCCTGAAAAAAACTTCCAAATACAGCACAAAGAAGAATACCGGTTTTGCCACAAATACTTTAGCCTTATACATACACACATGGGTGCACAAGCATACATACACATGCACTAAACTGTATCCAACTCTATAGGGTTTGATAAAAAGGACACTCAAGTTAGAAAAAAGCAAGACAGGCCCTGGCTGGCATGGCTCTGTGCACTGAGCACCAGCCTACAAACCAAAGAGTCGCTAGTTTGATTCCCAGTCAGGGCACATGCCTGCGTTGTGGGCCAGGTCCCCAGTAGGGGGCATGCAAGAGGCAACTACACAGTGATGTTTCTCTCCCTTTCTTTCTCCCTCTTCTCTCCTCTCTAAAAATAAATAAATAAAATCTTTAAAAAAATAACAAGACAGAAGCAGCACATGCTGAGTAAGTAAGTACTCATTTTTAGCTGCCATTTCATTTTCTTACCTCTGCTGGTAAAGGACTGGTAGTTACTGGTTTAACAGGGTCATGTGACACAGCCAGCGTTCCTGCAGAGGAAGTTCCATTCATTGTTAATTTGGCTGCGTCAGCAACTTCTCCATTGGGCAAGATCCCATCAGCAAACCAAACTCGCCTCTGCTCTCTGGGCTGAGCCACTTGAGGAGCCAGAAAAATAAAACAGGCATCAATGTGATATGAACAGCGTTTGTAACATCAAAGAAGAGAAGGTCACCAATGCCAGATGTACCAAAAAAAAATCACTATTTAGCATTTTATAATTAGAAATATCAGAATTGTAACTGTGTGTAAAAGTGGTTATAAACTAATAAAATACACATTTAAATACACTTTACTTCTGTAACTTAAATGTAAAGATTTAAAACACTTGGTTTAAAATATTAAGAATTCTTAAATACACCTATAATTATATCACATACTATGTCCCATATCACTAAAAGAGAAACTAAAGAAGGTGTTTTAAGTGCTTAGAAAATAAATTAACAGCAGGAAAATAACATCTAGCAGTAGACACCCACATCTCCTAAAAGCATGAGGCTCCACAGGAATTAAATGTCTGGAACGGTGCTATGGTATTTTTAAAGGACAAAAGATGCACTGAAGAATGTTGAAGAATCACTCATTAATCAAGGAAGAGTTGGCACGGATGCGTAAGAATTGGGAAGCAAACTGACCAGCTCTTGGGCTAATGTGCAACTGAAGGAGAAAAAGACTGACCTGGCAGTGCAAAAGCAGTTGATGCTTTAGTAAAAGGACAGGGGGAAGGTGGAGAACTGAGTCTGATGAAATAATCTCTTTAAATCCAATGTTGGATATCAATTCAAGTAGCCAAAACAAGAGAGACTAGGGAAGAACAACAAAAATGACAAATGAAGTAAAGAGAATACAGATGTTGAGAAAGAAAGCCTGAAACTCATAAAAACAAAAAGAGTATCACTAAAGAATGATCTGAAGAGGGGAAATGGGGTAGATTATGATCATGTCAATAGAACACTTCAAAAGGAAGGAAGACTATTTGGGAAGGGAATATTAACTAGACAAAAAGATATAAAATTAATGAAAGAAGACTGGTTTTAATTATCAAGGTAAACTTCCCGACAAGACCATTTTAAGGAACTATATAATTATTACTTTTACTACTGATAATCTCCTGAATTTACAAAGTGCCTTTCATCTGACAATATCATACTCAAAAAGATATAATTAAAATAAGCTGAACCTATAATTTTCTACCTATCATGTGATACAATCAGAATTAAAGTTCTGGATTTTACAGAGGTCTGTGTACCTAACACAATATTTCCATGTTTTCATATGGACAGACTAAAAATGAAAGGAGAAAATGGCTATGTATAATGTCAAAAAGCAATGGCCTGGTCAGAATGAAAAACTCTCATTTTCATCACTTACTGAACTCCTACAAAGAACATTACAGTAGACAAGGTTAGGGTTTTTCAGGCAGACTTCAAAATCTGCATCTCTTTTCAAGTATAAGCAGTGTAATTACTCCATTATTAAATTGGAGAGAATACTGGCATATTTTTAGAGGTGCCTACAAAATATCAGGCA
Source organism: Tonatia bakeri (assembly GCA_004024845.1). Lineage (NCBI taxonomy): Eukaryota > Metazoa > Chordata > Mammalia > Chiroptera > Phyllostomidae > Tonatia > Tonatia bakeri. Next base: position 27,100 of record PVIA01000150.1, on the reverse strand, counting down.
ACACAATATTATTCTTTACTTGCCCAAAAATAGTCTCAACACATTTCTCACCTTGTTCTTCCACTTTAATAACCATCCAAAGGGACTTATCTGCAGTGTTTTAAAGACTTGTGCTGTAAAATCACATCAGCACCTTTTCAGAGGAACTTGGTGAGGAAAAAGAGAGAGAATAGCACATGATTCCCTACCTTCTGCTCCAGGGTGCTTTAAAACTCCCACAGGTACCATCACAGTGGGAGGTGGAGAGCTCAGGGCTCCTGAGGCCTGAGCCTGCTGCAAGGGAGGGATAGTAGAACAGTATTCAGCAGGATTGTTAGGGTTAGGGCTCTGGCTTGAGGCACTCATCATGTTCTCCCAGGCTTGAGCTAAAGCAAATACAGACACAATCAATGTGAATGGATTGCAAAATATGGACATCAAGACCTCCACAATAATGGATAAACAATGTAGCTCCTCCTCATTAACACTCATAGTACGTCTCTCTTCCATCTAGGGAAGGTATCAAGGAAATAAATAATTTTATTCAATAAAAGAGACCATTAAGTAAACTATTTGGAAGCAACAAATAAGAATTACATGATACTTCTGATACAGACTGATAGGTCAGTCTGAGGGTAATGACTAGGCCCCTGGCTTTTTTAAAAGAGACCATACATTCCCTTACTAAGGATTTGGAACTGGAATATCATTTAGACATTTGGGGTTGGGGTATGTAGGTTTAATATTCAACATATTTTGTAAAGTTCTATTAAAAATAAAAATCAGGGACTAAAATAGCATGACTCCATTGTGTATTTTTGTAATTTCTAAACTTCTAGGTTCTTCTCTTAGTTGAGGTAAAATCTCATTTGAAAAATCCTGAGGCCTAAAGCTCGGGAGAATGAATCTCAGCATTTTTGTGAATTCTGTCTTCGTGAAATCATCACCCTGTGTACAAGCATCGAGCAAAAACAACCACTTCACATCTTTCGTGTGTCTCAAAAGCAGAGGATCCATTTGAGCATGAAAATATGCCAATATCATATAAGTGTCATCAACCAATATAAATGCTCATAAATGTGTTAAAATACTGTATACTCTATAGTTTAACTAAATATGGACATATCAACTACCGCCTTTAAAGTAAGTAGGCTGAAAGATGCCACAGAAATGAAAGATACCAACTTTTATAACCAAGTTCAGGTAATATTACATACCCAGGAATAGAAATCACCTGACTTTTTGAACATCTTTTTAAAAATCTCATTCAACATCAAAGAATGATTCATAAGATTTTGAATATTTATTGCCTCCAAACTGCAGGACAAGGCTAAAAACAATAGTTCCTTTGAAAGCATTGACAGAAAGAGGGGATGAGAAAAAGAAAAGGGGATAGGAGACACTGAAAAGCATCAAATTAAATATCCAGTAAAAGACTGGGCTAAGCCATGCCAAAGGAAAGACACTGGAAAAACAGGAAAAGTAGATTACTGTAGGATCCCATTAAGGGCATCCTTGCTTAGTAAAATGTAAGTAGTCATATGAATTCGCTGCCATTTCCTTCATCTTTAGCTTTGCCAAGTTTAAAAAAAACTATCAAGTTGAAAGATCTCATCAAATAAAAGAGGTATTGGGTACCGTAATTAAGCAGCATGCTTTTATCTGTGGATATAAGTCTGAAAATGAAAGCGGGAATAAAAATCACCAATTGAGCAACAGAGTGAAATAACCACCATCTAAAAAATGACCTTCAGGAGTAAAGAGAATGAATTCACATTTGATCAAAATTACAAGACTTCAGAAATGGGAGGAAATTGTGTGGCTGATAGGAGGGAGATTAGAACAGATCAGATTAACTGACATGCAATAGGTTAATAAGCCAGCAACAGGAAAACATCACTATGAGCAACGCAGACAGACAGAGCAGCAAGGGCCTCGAGCAGATAACTTTCAGCTTCCAGGAGGCACAGTAACTACCCTGGCACAAGCAGCAGTGGTGTCCAAGTTCAACATTTTATGTCTATTGGTAGTTGTTCTGACAACTGTACAAAGAATCACTCAAAGAGAAAAATACTACAGCCTGATCAATTATATTATCTTTACAAGAATTCTCTGGGTGGTCTTTGCTTATTTAACTTAACTAAAATGTCCTTGGATTCACTTCCAATCCTGTAAAAGAGGAACACTGGATAATCTATATTTACCTTTTCCAGGCCATATTCTTTTTCCATTATAACTAAATTCAAAACCATTATCCTTAAGATAAATTTAAGTAGTATTAAGGAGACAACTGACAGAGGAATGTGATTTTCTATTTGATCCTGGATGCTACAATATTTATTTTTAACAAGGTAAATGAAACAAGATGTTAATAAGAATATATTCTAAGTTATTAAGATATTTCCTAGAAAGAGACAGCTTCTCTGGAAAGGCAAACCTCAGTCCAATTTTAATCCTTCATCCTCTAAGTGGTCAACAGCCCTACACCCCCATCACACTCCAATCATTTCACAGGAACATTAACAGCCACATGGCGCCACATTTCCACAAGAACTTCCATTCTTTCTGCAAACTCACCTGAATTTAGCATTCATTTAGTACTTTAGGCACAGGAATTGTGAAATGCTAAAATATTTTCAAAACATGGATGTTTATCTCAATATTTTCAGTTAAAGTTATGACATTTCAGAAGCTAAACAACTTGTAGAGAGAGAGAGAGGAAATTCTCTTGTTCTCCAAAACTGAATTCAATTTGTTTTAATAATACTTACCATTCATTAGCACTGAGTGGCAGATTACACATACTCTAGCTTCCTTTCTATCCATGTACAACAGTTTACATTTCAGGCTACAGCAGGAAGCACAGAAAACCTGCAGAAAAAAGAACATACTAAATTTACTTAGGATCACAGTATAAAGGGAGTAAACCAGTACTGAACAACACTAGTTGATAGGAAACTTCATTTACAAAACTAAAAACTTCAAAAGAAAATGCAATTGAAGAAACTGGACAAAAGACCAATTCAAAGCAAGAGTGTGAGATTATATGTCTGCCAGCAATAAGGAAAGTGAAAGTCTTGGCTGAAAATAAAAATATTAGCCAAGATCAGCAAATACAAAGGGGGGTTGGGGCAGAGGGACAGAATCTGAGCTGCCCACAGGCAAAATTCCTATACACAATATCAAATAACATAAGCACTTATGGACAGTTACATCTGCTATTTCTGTTTGGAAAGGTAATATAGCAAGATGAAATAAATAATGATTGGGAATTTCGGGCTTTAACTTCTGTTACTAGCCTTATGTGTGGAATAATAATCATACCAGCTGTTTTCACTAGCACCTTATTTCCACCTTCCAGGGCTAGCTCTTGATAATCTTACTTCTTTCTCCCTTCCATATCAGGCAACGAGAATCTCCTTAGCTCCCTGTTAAGCATTATTTTCTTGAAAATTCATTAGTCACTTATCACAGAGAGTTTCACGCAAGCAGAAAACTGTTCTCAATAGGGTAAACTCTATACTAATGCTGTTCTTATGGCCAAGATGTATCCTATATCTTACAAAAATGAACCAAGAAATGAAGTCATATTAACAATAATGTGAGAGATCATTTTCTCTACTAGGCATTATTAATAGATCTAGCTATTACGATTACCAATCCACAGTTTTCAGAGGCTTTATATTTTCAAAGTAATTCTGTGATGAAGGAAGAACAGGGGATATATTATCATTTCATCTCTCAGAAGAAACTGAGTTTGGAGGGTTAAATGACTGATCAAGTATAGAACAAACTGTAAAAATACTAGGCATTTTACATCTATTAGCTCATTTAACCTCCTAAATTCTATGAGACACTTACTTATAATTAACAGAGTTAAATAAACAAATATTAAGTAAAAGTCTTCAGCAGTACAGCTAGTAAGTTATGTAGCTTCCTCAGGCTCTGTTCTTACCTACTATGTACTGCTGCCTCACACTAATTCACATATTTCATTTTAATTTCATACTTGACTATTCCTTCTCCCCCACCATGACCACATCCAGTCAGTCAATGGGTACTGTTGGCTTTCCCTCTTAAATAGTTCTCCCAAAATCCCATCACTTTCTCTCTATCACTAATGCTGCTGCCTTTTTTTAGGACTTTATTACCTGGAGCCTAGAAGATCATCATAATCGATCAATTATCTGTCTTTCTAGTCTTCAAATTTTGTTTCCAATTCATCTTTCACACAAATATGAAATGACAGAACTTTCTAAAAAGTAAATTTAATGATAGTCTTCCTGAAATCTTTCAATAACCTTTCTAATCAAGAGGTAAAACCAAAAGGTCATAATTTACTCATTTATTCCATAAACATTTGAGCCGTGACTATGTGCTAAGCACCACGCTACCCCACTGGGTGTGGCAGTGAACAAATAGACACAGTCCTTGCCTTCATGGAATTAACGGTCTATGGAGGTTATACTCTAAAATCAAACAATCACACAAGTAAATGTAAAATTACTTCAGAAAAGTATATGGTAAAAAAGATCACGTAATCTAGGCTTCACATAGATTGACAAGGTCAGAGAAGGTTTTATTTAGGAAATGATAGTTAAAATCTGAAGTACAGGTCGAAGTTTTCTATGCATAAAATGGTATCCAGAGGTGAAATAATAAGCATAGAAAATGGCATGTGCATGGGTCCCCTTAGGGGAAGAAGCATGGCTCCATCAAGGAAGTAAAAAAAAAAAAAAAAAGTTAATATGGATAGAGACCTGAGAGCTAGGGCTGCACAGGATGGTTCTACAGACTATATTAGTGATTTGGGTCTTTTCATTACAGCAATGGGAAATCACTTAAATGTTTTTAATCAAAGAGAAAGATTTGACCATATATGCATTGCTACTGTGTAGGGAACAAATGGAGGGGAGCAAGAATGAACTGGAGATGGCTCAACATGTAAAAATCAATCGATGTAACATATACTAACAAATAAAGGGGGGAAAACCCACATGATCATCTCAACTGATACAGAAAAAGCATTTGAAAAAATTCAACACCCTTTTATAACAAAAACACTCAAAAAACTAGAAATAGAAATAATAAAGTCCATATATGAAACAGCCATAGCAAACATCATATTCAATGATTAAATACTGAAAGGTTTTTCCTCTAAGACCAGGAACAAAGCAAGTATACTAGCTTTCACCTCTTCCATTCAACATAGCACTGGAAATTCCAGCCAAAGTAATTAGGCAACAAAAAGAAATTAAAGGCATTCAGAATGCGCAAGAAGAAGTAAAATTATCTGTTAGCAGATATGACTTTGTATGTATAAAACCCTGAAGATTCCACCAAAAAGGAAAAAAAAAACTGTTAGAACTAATGAATTCACCAAAGTTGCGGGATACAAAGTTAAAGCACAAAAATCAGTTACATTTCCATACACTAATATTAAATAACCTGAAAAGGAAATTCCAAAAACAATTTCATTTATTATAGCATCAAAAAGAATAAAATAATAGACTGGATAAAATATCTGTGCTATATATAACAGACAAAGAGCTAAGATCCATTAAATACAAGGAGCTTCAATAAATGAATAAGAAAAACACAAATTCTTTCAAGAAAAAGAGGCAAAGAGCTCACTCAGGTAAAATGGTCAATATAAACGGTCAACATACATAAAATGGTCAATACATAAAGAAATACTAACTGTCACTCATGACAATAAAAATTAAAAGAATGAGATTTTTTTCCTATGGTGCAAGCAAAGATAAAAAAAAACAAAACCCTTGATATTATCCAATGGTGGTGAGAACACAGAGAAGACAGAAGCCTTCTCTCATATCCTGCTGGTGGTAGTATAAATTGACAGGTTAATTTAACAGTACCTTAAAAAATTTTAAGTGTTCATTCCATTTGACCCAGTACATGAAATTTTAAAGCTGTGTCCTACAAAAAATATCCACATGTACAAAGAAATGTATACAAAAATTATCTCTGTACAGCCTATAATAAAGGTTATAAACAACCCTGATGTTCATCAGTACAGAAACAATTGATTAGTCAGACTGCAGTACTGCCCATGAAATGGAATGCTTCAGTCTGTAAAAACAATGAGATAGTTCTTTGTACTGACACAGAAAAGTAGAGGAAAATGGGTAACTTGGAGGATGAGAGTTGGATAGAAATAGGGACTTTTTCTTTCTCTATATTTTACATAATTTTAGGTGTTGGATAGGGATATTTTAACTTTACTTTGAGTAGATCTTTTTCTTTATTTAAAAAAAGAAAAGAAAAAATGATATTAGTTAATGTCAAGGTTCCATTTTCTGCCCCAAATATATATGTTGAAGTCTTAAGCCCTAATTCTTCAGAATGAGACCTCGTTTGCAGACAAGGTATTTACAGAGGTAATCAAGTTAAAATGAGGTCATTAAGGTGGGTTCCTAATCCAGTATAACTGGTGACCTTGTAATAGGAAAAACTTGGACACAGTACACATACAGAGAGCATGCCACATGAACATAAAGACAGCCATCTAACAAGCCATGAAGAAAGACATGGAACAGATCCTTTGTTCACAGCCCTCAGAAGGAACCAACCCTGTCATCGCCTCAATCTCAGACTTCTTTCCTCCGGAATCGTAACAATAAATTTCTGTTGTTCACGTACTCAGTTATTGGTATCCTGTATGGCAGCCCTAGAAAACTAATACAGTAGGGAACTTTCAAAAGTAGAGGGCTTGTGCTTTAGGAAAATAACCACAAGTAAAAAAAAAAAAATTAAAAAAAGGAAGATATCTTTAAAAAACCAAGGTAGGAAGCAGCATAATACAGTTAAATAGAAATATCCAAGAATATCCATCATTCTCAGTACCCCATGGGCCTATTAATAGTGTGGAGGGGATCCTTTATGTTTCCAATAGGATTAAAGAAACACACAGAAGTTAGAGAAGCAGGTGACTTGCCAAGAGACTACCTAGAATGGAGAGAAAATGGGATGCAGGCAGCGGAAGCATTTCTATAGAATCACCCACACCAGAGAAATACGTGAAAACTGAACGCCACGTACACTACAGAAACAACACTGGACAGTGCCTATGACTGACACAGGTAGTGTCCCACAATACAAAACAGAAGGTAGACCTAGAAACACTGACCCTCATTCTCAAAAAGACAAAGACTATGATGTAATGAAATACTCAGGTCAGACGAATTAGTACCCAAGTCTAATGGAAAAAATAAGCAGAAGAGATTTGAAGTAACTGAGCAAGGGTTAATAATCTTGGATTTAAAATTACTAGATTAATACTGAATTTGTCTGCCATGAACCAGGTTAGTCAGTGTTTCTCAAAAAAGGGTACTCTTGGCATTTTTGGGGTGGGCCAATTCTTCACTGGGCAGCACACTCTTGTTTCCCACAGAGTATTTAACAGCCCTGGTCCCAGATTACGAAATGCAAGTAGTGCCCTGGCTGATGCGGCTCAGTTGTTTAGAGTGTCGTCATATAAACTAAAAGGCTGCAGGTTCAATTCCCAGTCAAGGCACATGCCTGAGTTACAAGTTTAGTCCCTGGTTAGAGCACGCATAAAAGGAAACCAATCGATGTTTCTCTCCCTCTTTCCTTACCTTCCCCTCTCTCTGGAATCAATGAGCAGGTCCTCGGATGAGGATAAAAAATAATTAACTAATTAAAAATAAAAATTGTTAAATGCCAGTAACAACCCCAGTGACTGCAACAATAAAAAATGTTCCACCACATACCAAACATTAACTAAGTACTTTCCCCAGTTTTTTGAGCTAGAAACACAGAGTCAAGAAATGAAGTCAGTCTAGCCCTAACTGTTGTGGCTCAGTTGATTGGGCATCACCCCACAAAATAAAAGGTCACCAGTTTGATTCTAGTCAGGGTACTTGCCTGGGTTGCAGGTTTGGTCCCAGTCAGGGTGCGTATGGGAGGCAACCTATTGATGTTTCTCTCTTACACTGAAGTTTCTCTCCCTCTCTTTCTCCCTCCCTTGACCACTCTCTAAAAATAATTAAAATCTTTAAGATAAATAAGTAAAGTTAGTTTGGAAAAAAAGAGAATTATTTGTACACAAAAACTTATTATACCACTGAAGTATCATACCCTATACTTTTATTATTACAACTGAACACAGTCTCCTGCAATCTATGCTACTTATTCTCCATTTTCCCAAACTAGAATGTAAACTCTGTGGAGCAATGGACTGAAGTATGTTGACACTTATGTCACACTGAAATAAAATAGGCACTCGAAAAAATTGTGTATTGCTCCTTGATCAGTCAAATCATTGTACAAATTAATACATGAATGAAGAAGCAAATATTAACATGCACTTATCTGGGCTGGGCTATATCATACATGCTCAAATTTACAACTTGAACACAACGACAAACACATTTTAAGTAGCTTATCAATAATAGTGACCTCAAGTTTTACAGGCCAAATGGTTATGAATGACCTTAAATGACAGGATCTGCATGATCTGCCTACCTATAAAGAGACAAATTACCATGGTTTATAATATATATATGCTATACAATGTTCCAGTTAAATGTTGGTTAAAATATTCCATTTGTGTGTTTACGTGTGATTTTCTTTAATGTCATACGTCTAGATTCCAATCTTAACTTTATAATTCACTAATCGAATGACTTTATGTGAATAATTTAAACTCTCTGAACCTCAGTTTTTCCTCATATGTAAAACTGAAATGTTAAATTATTCTGCTCACAAGGCTTTTATGGAGATTAAACAACATAAAACATATAGAATGTAGCACATAATACAAATGTATGTATGAAGCCCTTATTAATGTTTCCTTTCTCTTTCAAGTTTCCGAGTCATGGCTTTCCATATAACAACTCCTAGTGCCAAATCTATAAACAAGCTTCACACTCAAGTGCTGTTTGTGCCTGTTTACACCCCAGTACAGTGTGAACAACACTCCTTTGCAACTCTTGAAAATTTAAATAATTGAAGGCTCACTTATTTCTTTTCATATTAGAAAGTGGAAAACAATGATGTACCAAGTTTTCAAAAAGCCCTATAATTATGATAAAAATAACTACCTTCCAAGAATAAGAAAGTGCTTGTGACTGACCAATATCCAGCTATTCACAAAGTCCAATGACAGTAACAACTTGTAAAAATTCTTAAATGAAGAAGAGAACCTTACCACTGCTTAAGTAGCAAATACCAAAATCAACATAGTAAAAACTAAAGCAGTTCAATCAAATTCCAACCCTTCCTCTGTCCAAACACCTGTTCCAACTTTACTGTTATTAACTGAAAACAATAATTCTCAGAGTCACTTTAAGAGTATATCACAGGAAGGGCTAACAAAGGGCCTCTAATTTAACCTTTCAACTTTATTTCCAAATGAGACTATATATCAGGGGGGATCCCCCAAAAATCAGAATTATCTTCTGGAGAGCAAGTCCTTTGTAGTACAGGCCTCCCCCCCTCCCTAGGTGAGTGTTCTAAGAACCTACCTGTATCAGTGCACCAGCTGGCACTGTGACAGGCTGCTTTTGGTTTCAGTGAATTTTTTTTGAAGACTCTTTCAGCGTGTTTGCCTATTTCATGATGGGTGATTCTCGAGCACACCTGTCCACATAGCACTGAGTGTTCAGCAATTTTTTACCTAAAACAGCATGACCCCTGTGCTCCACCCTCCCTATTAACATGATTTTACCCTGAGCAACTTTTTTGTTTCCCTGAAGAAAAAAGTCCTCAAAGGGAAACGTTTTGCTGATGTCGAAGAGGTGAAACAAAAAATTGCAGAAGCACTAAAAGGCATCAAAATTGATGAGTTCAAAAACTGTTCTGAGCAGAGGAAAAATGTCTCAATAGATGGAGTATTACATCAAATGGAGGGTACTTTGAAGGTGACTGAAGTTTAATCGTGTAAGAATAATATACAATTTTTTTATAAATAAATTCTGGGTTTTTGTAGGTCCCCCCTCATAAACAAAAAGATACAATACCACAATTGTAAGTAAACAATGTTCAACGTGAAACCTTAAACTTGAAGTTATTAAGATAACTTCCTTTAATATACTATGAATTTTTATATATTGTTATTACCTGGTAGATAACACATTGTGTTGTAATTTCTGCATGTGTTAAAAGTGCTAATTTGTAAAACGCAAACAATTATAAAGCATATCCTTATTTTAATCATATTCTGGCCATTCTTCATTTTTTAAACTTTTTGTTAGAAATCTTCAGTTATATAAAAGTAGACATAACAGAATAACAAACCCCCAAGTGTCCATTACCTAGGTAAAACAATCACCAAAGCCAGTCCTCCCCCTCTCCAGCACCCTTTAATCATTTTGAAATAAATCTCAGGTATCCATCTTTAAATATTTTAGTATATATCTGAAACATAAGGCTTAATTTAACATAGCAATACCATTACCATACCCTAAAAATTAACAATTTCTTAATAACAAATATCCAAGCAGAGTTAATATTTAATAGTCACATACAGGGGCTGGCAAAGTAGATTTACATATGTGAGTACGTGGAACAGTTTATTCTTGTATTATTATTTATTAAGTACTGCATTAATTTCCACATGAACAACTATAAATCTACTTTTGCCCCACCCTGTATATTTTAATGGACTTAATTTTTACAGCAGTTTGGGTTCAGAGCAAAATTAAACAGAAGATACAGAGATTTTTCCATATGCACCTGTCCTGCATATGCCTAGCTTCCATCATTAACAACACCCCTCACCAGAGTGGGACATTTGTTAGAGCCAGTGAACCTACGTTGACACATCATCATCATCCAAAGCCCCTAGTTGACATTAGGGTTCACTGGTGGTGGTGTAATTCCATGGGTCTGAACAAATGTATGATGATATGTATGCATCATTACAGTACCATACAGAGCAGTTTCACTGCACTAAAAATCTTCTGTGCTTCATGTATTAATCCCTTCCTCTCCACCACCCCTTGTAATCACCAATTTTTTTTCTGTCTTCATAGTTTTGCATTTTCAGATTATCATACAGTACATAGCCTTTTCAAATTGGCTACACTTAGACAAGGTTCATACAGTATGTAGCCCTTTCAAATTGGCCTTCACTTAGACAAAGAACAAAATTGGAAGATTCTCATTTCTGGTTTCAAAATTTACTACAAAGCTATAGTAATCAAAACAGTATAATACTAGCATAAACACAGACATAAAGAACAATGGAATAAACCAGAGAGCCCAGAAATAAACTCTCACACATAAATAGTCAAATGACTTTTGACACGGGTGCCAAGACAATTCAATGGGGAAAGAACATTCTTTTCAACACACAGTGCTGGGAAAACTAGATATACACATTAAAAAGAAAGAAAATGAACCTTTACCTTACACCATCTACAAAAAGTAACTCAAAGTGGATCAAAAGCCTAAATGTAGGGAAAGAGCGCCAAAACATTTGTTTGGCAATTTCCTGAATATGGCACAAAAAGCACAGGCAACAAAAGAAAAAGCAAGTAAACTGAATTTCATCAAAAGTTAAGCCCTGGCCAGTGGCTCAGCTGGCTGGAGCAATGTCCTATACACCAAAAAGGTTGCAGGTTCGATTCCTGGTCAGGGCACATACATAGGTTGTGGTTTTCATCCCCAGTTGGCATGCATATGGGAGGCAACTGATCAATGTTTCTCTCTCATATTCATGCTTCTCTCTCTCTCTCTCTTCCCCTTTCCTCCCTCCCTCTTTCCCTCTTGATCTTCATCTCTAAAATCAATAAACATATTAAAACATTTTTAATCAATAAATAAAAACAAAAACACAAAATCCCCTTCCTTATTTATATAGCTCTTTTTTAAAAAAGAAAGAAAGCTGGTAAGTTGATGTGTTACTAGCAAAAATTTAGGGAGAGCTAAGTAGTATCAATTACTCTTACGATCTTGTCACAAACCTTTATACCCTTCAACTCTGTTTTGTATTAAGGATATACGGAAGAAAAGACAAAATTATATGTACAGGTGTATAAAAAGTTCCAGAATGTCTAGCACAAGAGCAAAAATTCTACAGCAAAAACTGGAATGGATTCTATGTGTAATATTCAATTTCTTGAGAATTGCAAACTATGAACTAAACACAAACATTTCTTAAATTGAAAGAACAACACCTGTACGGCACCTTGTACACTGTGGTCAGGGTTGAGCCCCACAGACAGCCAGCCTGAGTGACGATCCCATGCACAAACAGGCCAATAACAATTAAGACTCAATTATTACACAAGGGCCCACATAACCCAGACAAGGGACATTCCTTGAGCACCCATCTCAGGGGATCAAGGAGACTGTACCACTGGACCTCATAAGACACCTACTACATAAGGTTACCACACAAAGACAGGGAGTCATAGCAGATCTATCTAATAAACAGAAACAAACACAGACAGACCATCAAAATGAGGAGACAAAGAAACAGGCCCCAAACAAAAGAACAGGAGAAATATCCAGAAAAGGAGCTAAATAAAACAGAAGCAATTTATCTAATGTAGAGTTCAAAGTAATGGTTATAAGGATTTTCAACAGCAAGAAGAAAAGCATAGAAACCATAAAAAAACAATCAGAAGTGAAGAATATGATATCTGAAGTTAGGAATACACTGGGAAGAATAAACAGTAGGTTGGATGAAGCATAAAATTGAACCAGCAATTTGGAAGACAAGGTAGAAACAAAACACCCCATCAGAGCAGCAAAAAGAAAAAAGAAACATGAGGACAGTTTAAAGGGTCTTTGGGACAATATGAAGTGTAACAACATTCACATCATAAGAGTACTGGAGAACAAGGTACTGAGAACCTATTTGAAGAAATAATGACTGAAAACTTCCCTAAGCTGGTGAAGAAAAAAGACACACAAGTCCAGAGAAGTACAGAGAGTCCCAAACAAGATGGACTCAAAGAGACCTACACCACGACACATTATAATAAAAATGGCAAAAGTTAAAGAGAAAGAATCTAAAGCAACAAGAAAAAGGCAGTCACCCACAAGGGAGTTCCCATAAGATTGTCAGCTGATTTCTCAACAGAAACATTTTAGGCTGGGAAAGATTGGCATGAAATATTCAAAGTGATGAAAAGCAAAGACTACTTTGCTACAACCAAGACTACTTTACCAAGCAAAGCCTATCACTTAAAATTGAAGGAGAAATAAAGAGCTTCCCAGACAAAAGAGAGCTAAAGGAGTTTGTTACCACCTAACAAGTATTACGAGAAATGGTAAAGGAACTGCAAGAAGAACAAAAAGAAGGGTAGAGGAGGGGTGGAAGAGGAGGGCGAGGACAAGAAACAACAATGGAAAAACATAGTTAAGAGAATAAAATGGCAATAAATATGTACCTATCAATAATCACTTTAAATGTAAATGGCTTTAATGCTCCAATCAAAAGTCATACGGTAGCTGAATGGATAAGAAAACAAGGCCCATATATATTCTGTCTCCAAAAGACCTCCCTCAGAATGAAAGATACATATGGAGTGGAAGTAAAGGGATGTAAAAAGATATTTCATGCAAATGCAAAGGGAGAAAAAGCTGGGATAGCAATATTTTTTGACAAAACAGACTTTAAAACAAAAGCTACAGTAAGAGACAAAGGATAGTACACAATGATAAAGGGGGCATTCCAATGAGAGGATATAACCCTTGTAAACATTTATGCAACAAACATAGGAGCACCTAAATATATAAAGTAAATCTTGATAGACAAAAAGGGGGAGATCAACAGTAATACAGTCATAGTTGGGGATTTTAATATCCCACTGACAATAAATAGATCTTCCAGACAGGAAATCAACATGGAAATGGCAGCCATAAATGACATAATAGATCAGATGGATTTATTTAATATCTTCAGAACATATCACCCCAAAGCAGCAAAATATACTTTTTTTTCAAGTGCATAAGGATACATCACACATTAGGACACAAAACAAGTCTCAATAAATTTAAGACTGAAACCATATCAAGTATCTTCTCTGACTATAATGCTATGAAAATAGAAATTAATCACAAGAAGAAAACCAAAAAACACACAAAGACATAAAGGCTAAATAACATGTTACTAAACAATGAATGAGTTAACCATGGGATCAAGGCAAAAATCAAGATACCTTGAAACAAATGAAAATGAGAATACAACAACCTAAAATCTATGGAACACAACAACAGCAGTCCTAAGAGAAATAGTCATAGCATTATAGACCTATCTTAAGAAGTAAAATCTCACATAAAGTTTAATTTTACACTTAAAGGAACTTAAAAAGAAACAATAAACAAAGCCCAAAGTGAAGAAGGAAGAAAATAAAGATCAGAGCAGAAATAAACAAAATTAAGTCTAAAAAGCAAGACAAAAAAAATCAATGAAACCAAGAGCAGTTCTTTGAAAAGATAAACAAGATTGATAAACCTTTAACCAGACTCATATAAAAAAGAGAGCCCTGACCAGTGTGGCTCAGTTGGTTGGGTGTCGTCCTGCAAAGTGAAAGGTCACCGGTTCAATTTCCCGTAAGGGCACATGCCTGGGTTGCAGGTTCAGTTCCTGGTCAGAGTGCATACAAGAAGTAACCAATTGATGTTTCTCTCCCTCTCTTTCTCCCTCCCTTCCCCTCTAAATAAATAAATAAAAATAAAAAATGAAACTAGACCACTTCCTCACACCATACGCAAAAATAAACTCAAAAACAGATTAAAGACTTGAATGTTAGATTCAAACCATAAAAATTCTATAAGAAAACAAAGGCAGTAAAATCTCAGACACTTCTTGTAGCAATATCTTTTCTGATATACCTCCTAGGGCTAGGGAAACAAAAGAAAAAAATTAACAAATGGGACTATATCAAACTAAAAAGATTTTGCACAACAAAGAAAACCATCAACAAAATGAAAAGACAACTCACTGAATGGGAGAACATATTTGCCAGTACATCTGATAAAGGATTAATTAATATCCAAAATTTACAACGAACTTTAAAAACTCAACACCAAAAAACCAAATAATCCAATTAAAAATGGATAAAGGACCTGAATAAAGACTTCTCCATAGAGAACATACAGATGGCCAATAGACATATGACAGGATGCTCGACATCACTAATCATCAGAGAAATGCAAATTAAGGTGATAAGATATCACCTCACACCTGTCAGAATAGCTATCATCAATAAGTCAACAAATAACAAGTGTTGGTGATGATGTGGAGAAAAAAAACCCTCATGCACTATTGATGGGAATGCAGATCGATGCAGCCACTACAGAAAGCAGTTTGGAGTTACCTCAAAAAATTAAATATGGAACTTCCTCATGACCAGCAAGTCCACTTCTGGGAATTTATTCAAAGAAACCCAAAACACTAATGTGAAAGAATATATGCACCCCTATGTTCAATACAGTGTTATTTACAATCACCAAGATTTGGAAGCAGCCCAAGTGTCCATCAGTAGATGAGTGGATAAAAAGGCTGTGGTACATTTACATAATGGAATACTACTTGGCAGTAAAAAAGAAGGAAATCTTACCCTTTGCGTGGATGAACCTGGAGAGTATTATGCTAAGTGAAATAAGCCAGTCAGAAAAAGACAAATACCATTTGGTTTCACTCACATGTGCAATCTAATGAACTAACAAGCAAAGTAGTGACAGACTCATAGATAGGGAGCAAGCTGACTGCCATCGGGGGTGTGTGGGGTTGGGGGTGGAAAGATTGCACAAAAAAAAGAAAAAGAGAGAGGGAAGACTCATGGACATGGACAACAGTGTGGTGATTGTGTGAGGGAAGGGGATGGAGGGAGGTGGAGGATAATATGGGGGGATAAATGGTGTAGGTGAAGACTTAGGGTGGTGGACACCCACTACAGTGAACAGATGATGTGCTGTAGAATTGTGCACCTGAAACCTGTATAATTTTGTTAACCAGTGTCACCCAAAAAAATTCAATAAAAAAGAAAAAAGAATAACTTCCTTATTTCAAACAATTCCATTCTAAGTATCTGTCAATATATAAACCACAAAGTTAACACTTCCTCAATTCTCATGTTTATGAAAACTGATTCAGCTTAAACTGATTCTTGGCACTAAAAAAAGCTTTTATAAACACTAATAATCAGCAACGTCACTTTTTATTTAGAACTAGAACTGGGTAATCAAAAGCTATTTATAATGTCACCTCAACCACCTTGTAGTTCCTTTATTAATTTCTTTACAAAATAAGCATGCTAGATTTCTGAACTGATACACACAACTTACCTTCCCACATGCTCTGCAATGATGCCTCCTTTTGGTGAACGTAAACCTGGCTTCACATTTCATGCAATTTGGAGCCTGAGAATCTGGTACCCATACTGGAGCCACCTCGCCCAGAGTGGTAAATGGCTTTCTGGCAGAAATTCCAAACTGACCAGCTCTGAGATCATTATCTGGGCTGTCTGGAGCTAATACAAGGCACGGTCTACTAGATATCCCAGACTCATAACTTTCTAAATGTTCCCCATTTGTATCAGTAATAGAAATGTTTCCCAAAGAGGTATTGCATACATTAGCTGCTGAGTTTTCCCCTATTTTTGCTTTCCCAAGAACATCATTTTTGTTTTTAATATTATTTCCATTGTTTGCAGGAAGGTCATTTTGTAAATGGTCTGATAATGGCTTTGGAATTTGAAGTTTAAGATTAGACGGTTGCTTCGGTCTTGCACCACCAAACGGAACACTGATGGATTGCAGGTTTGCTACTATCTTGGGTGAAGACTGCCCAAGCACTGATGGAACTTGGCTAGAGAAATTGTGTAAATAATTTTTCTTCTTTAGGTCACCAGTGCTGTTTAAAAGTAGTCCACTCCCTTCTGTGACTTCATTTCCTCTCTGTTCATAAATATTTGAGTAGCATTCTGATTTGCTCTCCTCTATTTCCTTTTCTTCTGTTACTGAATCTTCTTTGGAGGGTAAAGTCTTTGGAACAAAACAAATGGGGCTCTGCATTCCATAGGAATCACAACAATTAGTATTTGCTGCTGGTGTATCCATAACAGTAGAGAAATCACATCCTTTGCTTTCATTCATAACAGTTCCTTTTAAATCTAGACCTGCTTCTGCCCTTCTATCACACTCTCCTCCACTATCATTGTAAGTGTCCTCAGGCTGATTCATCTGCAGAAACTTCTCATTTTCTTTATTTACTTGGCTGTCATTCATCTCATTTAGTTTAGTCAATTTCCAATTAGTCATCTCCTGAGATTCAGAAAAATGCTCTGTCATATTAAGTTCTATAGTGCCAAGAATTTCTTCACGCTCACAACCTTCATTTTCACCAGCTCTAACTTCACTGGGTACAAGGCAATCTGAAGACTGTTCAGAGTTATCATCCTTTCCAGATCCATTATGCATATCTGATTTGAGAAGTAAAGGTAAACCAGACTGGATGGGTTCTTCATTGGTTACCTTTTCTGCTGGCTCTTTTTTCATCAACATGTCCTCACTATAATGCGAAAAGGAGTTTAGATTCCCTAAATCTGTCCTAGGAGAGCTGGTTTTGTCAGTGAAAACCTCATCTGGTATGCAGTTCTCTTGGTTTTTAAGAGCAGGATCTTCATCTGTTCCCTGGGATGAGATGATTGGTTCAACGGTTAAATTTGTAGCCACAGACATGGAGGAATCTCTAACAATATGTTCATCATCCTTTACTTGTGAAGGGGAACAGATACTGACTGGATCATCAGATGAAGTAGTACATATATGTTTAACAGAATCCCCCTCTGCATTTGGTCTATTCAACAGATCCATTTGTTTCTCTGAGTTCATATCTTTTTCAGTGGACCCATTTACATTAAAACTAAATTGATCAGTTTGTCTGTTTTCATTATCCTGTGAACAGCTAAAAGCATCCATGAGGGACTGACTATTATAATCATTACAATCTTGCAAATCACTGGGTAATGTCCTTTTATCACAGTTATGCATGACGGCTACAACAAGAACATTCTTCTCATCTGGCAGACAAGCTAGGTTTCCACATTTCTTCTCTCCCACTTCAACAGTACCACATTGATCATCTTGATTACAGTTCCTCTTAATTAACTGATCTTCTGCAATGGCATTTTCACCAAT
Source organism: Tonatia bakeri (assembly GCA_004024845.1). NCBI lineage: Eukaryota > Metazoa > Chordata > Mammalia > Chiroptera > Phyllostomidae > Tonatia > Tonatia bakeri. Next base: position 8,980 of record PVIA01000150.1, on the reverse strand, counting down.
CCACATTGTGTTGCTCTCTGGATTCAGACTACAGTCCTGCCCATTAGCAAAATGGTTCTCTTCCTCTGTGGTCCGAGGAGCTGAATGAGCCACGGAGAAGACCTTCAGCTGTGGCTGTGACTCATTAGAAACTGAAGGTTCATTCGCTCTGGCCAGTGCAGGGTTAAATGACAGCAGGTGAGATGGGGGATCTAGAAGCTTACTCCATCTTGTATCCAATAAGATAGGAGAAACTGTTTCATCTGAAAAAAATAAATAATTACAATAAGTTTTCTGGTAACACTGGAAAATCTAGAACTAAGTCAACTACTTTTGCAAATATAGTCTGAAAATAAGATATCCTTAAGATATAAAGTTTCTAATTCATAGTTAAGAATACGAAAATATCTTTACAATTGTTCCCTGTACTATATGTCACTGAATAGTAATATCCCAGAACATTCCAAACAACAAAGTATTCTACCTCAATCTAGCAACATAATTCAAGAAGCTCTCAGGCTGTACTTGGGGGTAGCGGGGCACCAGTAATAGGGAAGGGCTCAGATTGGCTGAGCACAACATTGAGTGAGGACTAATCTAAGGAGGAAAAAACTCAAAATGGTGATGAAGATGATAGTAATTAAGTGGGGAAAAAAAGAAAGGAATTTTCTGTGGATTCAGAATGTTCTATTATGTACATCATGACTGAAATTGGATTATATGAATATATCTCTATTTGTCAAAAATGTACAGTTAACATCTGTACATTTCAATGTGTGTAGATTTTAAAAACTGTTAAAAAAAAGAACCATAATAAAGCAGGAAGTGAGGAGCGGTTGAAGATATAAATGAACCAAAAACGGCAGCATGGCCCTGGCTGCTGCGGCTCAGTTGGTTGGGTGTCATCTGGCAAACCGAAAGGTCACCAGTTCAACTCCCAGTCAGGGCACATGCCTGGGTTGTAGGTTCAGTCCCCAGTTGGGGCACATATGGAAGACAACCAATCAATGTTTCTCCCTCTCTCTAAAAAGTAAATAAATAAACTTTTTAAAAAATGGCAGCATGTCAATTACTATAGAAGCTGGGTAATAGGTATGCCAGAGTTTACTATATTATTGTTTACTTTATATATATTTAAAATTTGTCCATAATAAGTTAAAAAAAAAAGTATGCTACAGGATGTGAAAGTCTGATCTTAACTATGTCACAATATATTAATTAGGTTCATATTTACATTGCTGAGGACATGTGGCAGAAAGTATTCCATTACTTTATTTAATCAACACAGTTATATTCTATCAATAAGCATAATTTAATTTTCCTGTTTATTTTTTTAGATCATAACTAAGATGGCTATCTTCCCCAAGTTACAGTGCAATGTGTATATTTAATTAAAGAAGAAATAATACACTTATTACCCTTCTTGCTTTCTTCAGTAAATCTGATAATCATAGTCCTAAAATTATACAAATACATTTTCCCCTCAGTAGTAACATCAATCTTTAACGCTCCCATAGCACTTTCTTCATATCTTTATTAAAGCATTTGCTGCACTGTAATGAATGGCTAAGTTACCTCACTTTTCCAGGCAGAAACCATTCCTTTCCATCAATATAAGTCCTTACTTCGCATAGTGCCTGGTATGTAGTAGGTGGACAATAAACACATGCTAAGTGAGTATCTATCAGAGTAAAAGCACCGAGCTTGAGGAATGTGGAAATGAAATGATAGCTCTGGCCTCCAAAAAATACATAATCTAATTGGGAAAATAAGAAATGGAGCCCTGGCTGGTGTGGTTCAGCAGTTGAGTGCTGGTCTGTGAATCAACGGGTCACACTGGTGATTTACAGTCTAGGGTACATGCCTGGGTTTCAGGCCAGGTCTCCAGTGGGGGGTGCATGAGAGGCAACCACATATTGATGTTTCTCTCCCTCTTTCTCCCTCCCTTCCCCTATCTCTAAAAAACAAAATAAAAAAAATTTTTTTAAATGTGTATCTTTTAAAATTAGGTTTAAAATAAATCTTTGTTTTACTGGTCATTCGACATTCAACAAGCTATTTTCCTTAGTTTAGGAAATATAATCACACATTTTAAAGCTTTTCCTGACCATAAATTGTCCGTATGTAACAGAGGAGAGTTCAGGCTCTAGTACATATTGCCTGGATTCTAATCCTGCCACTTCTTAGCAAAGTAACTTTGGGGAAGTTGCTTGACCTCTCTTTGCCTCTGTTCTCATATGTAAAATGTAAATAACATCTACTTTCATGGGATTATTTTAAAGATAAAATAATAAAATCCATGTACATTATTTAACATGATATCTCAGTGATTAAACATGTTAGTTATTACTCTGGATATTAATACATAATATTATTAAGTCACTGGAACTGATTTTACTTTTTTAAAAAAGCACTGAATTCTCTTATAATCCTACATTCTCTACATCATAAGCACATTCCTATACCTTTGCCAAAGTAAGTTCTCACCTTCGTTTTGTTCAAATTCATCTAAAACCTTGTCCAGGTTGTAAGCTTCTGCTTGGAAGTAATTCTCCATCAGTGAGGAAACGCCACTCAAGAGACTTGTTTAAATCTACAAAGACCAAACTAGTATTACACTTTCAATTGTTAAAATATAATTTATAGACAAAACAAATGATACAAAAGGTCCCTCTCTTCAGGACCTTTTTACCCAACTGCCTCCAACACATCCCTCCCTAGGCCCAAAATTCTACATCTTTCAGCTCTTAGCTTACTTTCAGGGAAATCTTCCCTGAAACCCTAGAAAAGGTGAATTCCCCTTATAATTTCTCACAGAAACCCACTTTTTCCTTTATAACAATCTACAAGTATACAATGGTGTCATTATTTGATTAATATCAATAGTTCCCACCAGTCTGTGGACAGACACCACAAAGACACATGCACTAGACTGTTCATCAAGTGATTAGCAAAGAACCTAATGTAGTACCTTTTCAGTAAGTACCTGTGAGCCCTGTCAGGTGTAGTTCAGTCGACTGAGTGCCAGCCTGCGAACCAAAGGGTCGCCAGTTTGATTGCCAGTCAGGGCACATGCCTGGGTTTCAGGCCAGGTCCCAGTAGGAGGCGTGTGAGAGGCAACCACACATTGATGTTTCTCTCCCACTCTTTCTCCCTCCCTTCCCTTCTCTCTAAGAATAAATAAAATCTTTAAAAAAATAAATAAAGTTACTGCCTTTAAAAAAAAAAAAGGTGTCTTATTTTGACTTCCAGCCAACATGGAGGCATAGGTAGACACACTGTGCCTTCTCATACAACCAAGATAGGGACAACAACAATTTAGAAATAGAATAACAACCAGAACTGACGGAAAATTGAACTGTATGGAAGTCGGACAACCAAGAAGTTAAAATAGGCCCATTCATCCAGACCGGTAGGAGGGGCAGAGTTGGGGCAGCTGGGCGAGGGTTGCGGCCTGGAGAGCAGAGAGTATTGGGAGCCGGTGCATAAGGCACCCAGGGTGCACAAACCAGCAGCGGGTGGACCCTGAGTGTGCAAGCGGCAGCTGGCAGACCCCGGCCAAGGGGTGGCAAACTGCAGACCCAACAAGGCAGGAATTGTGAAGCAAGGCACTGCACACAACCGAGGATCACAGCGCTGGGAAATAAAGCCTCTGGACATTGATTGAAAACACCTGTGGAAGTTGAGGCACAGGGAGAGACTCCCAGCCTCACAGGAGAGGTTGTTGGAAAGTCCCATGGCTTGCACAGGCCCGCCCACATGGGAATCGGCACCAGAGGGGCCCAGTTTGCTCAGGGGAAGCTGGGGAAGGGACTGAGGTCCGACGGAGAGCAGAACAAGCGCCATTTTTCTCCCTCAAAGACCCCGCCCCCATATACAACATCACAACTCAGCAACTGGGGTGCTCTGCCATGGTGAACACCTAACGCTCCACCCCTCATACATAACAGGTGCGACCAGACCAAAAGTGGGTGGGGGAAGATGGCTCAAACAGAATTGAAAGCCCCACAACCAATGCTTTTTAAGTGACCAAGAGATAGCCAACCTATGAGATGCACAGATCAAAGCATTAGTGATCAAGATGCTCACAAAATTGGTTGATTTTGGTCACAAATTAGATGAACAAATGCAGGCTGCAATAAGAGAAATGAAGGGAAATACACAGGGAACCAACAGTGAATGGAAGGAAACCAGGACTCAAAACAATAGAGTGGATCAGAAGAAAGAAAGAAACATTCAACCAGAAGAGAATGAAGAAATAAGAATTAAAAAAATGAGGAGAAGCTTAGGAACCTCCAGGACATCTTCAAATGTTCCAACATCCGAATTATATGGGTACCAGAAGGAGAAGAGGAAGAGCAACAAGTAGAAAACTTATTTGAACAAATAATAAAGGAGAACTTCCCCATTCTGGCAAAGAAAATAGACTTCCAGGAAGTCCAGGAAGCTCAGAGAGTCCTAAAAAAGTCGGACCCAAGGAGGTACACACCAAGGCACATCGTAATTACACTAGCCAAGGTAAAAATGAAGGAGAGAATCCTAGAAGTAGCTAGAGATAAGGAGACAGTAGCCTACAAAGGACTTCTCATCAGACTGTCAGCTGATTTCTCAAAAGAGATTTTACAGGCAAGAAGGGGCTGGAAAGACGTATTCCAAGTCATGAAAGGCAAGGACCTACATCCCAGATTGCTCTATCCAGCAAAGCTTTCATTTAGAATGGAAGGGCAGATAAAGTGTTTCTCAGATAAGGTCAAGTTAAAGGAGTTCATCTTCACCAAGCCCTTATTTTATGAAATGTTAAAGGAACTTATTTAAGAAAAAGAAGATAAAAAACATGCACAGTAAAATGACAGCAAACTCACAATTATTAACAACCACACCTAAAACAAAACAAAAAGAAACTAAGCAAACAACTAGAACAGGAACAGAACCACAGAAATGGAGAACACATGGAGGGTTAGCAACAGGGGAGTGGGAGGAGGAGAGAGGAGGGACAGGTACAGAGAATAAGTAGCATAGATGGTAGGTAGAAAATAGGAGGAGGGCAAGAATAGTATGGGAAATGTAGAAGCTGAAGAACTTATGACACATGGACATGGACTAAAGGGGGGAATGTGGGTGGGAGAGGGTGTGCAGGGTGGAGGGGAATGAAGGGGGGTAATGGGACAACTATAATAGCATAATCAATAAAATATATTTAAAAAATAAGAAGAACAGAGACAGAATCATGGATACAGAGAGCATTTTGATGGTTGTCAGATCTGAAGGCGGGGAATGGGTGAAGAGGTGAGGGGATTAAGAAGTACAAACTGGCAGTTACAGAATAGCCATGGGAATGTAAAGTACAGCATAGGAAATGGAGTAGCCAAAGAACTTACACACATGACTGACGGACATGAACAATGGTGTTGGGATTGCCTGAGGGAGTGTGGGGTGGAGGGGGCAAGGAGGAAATATTGGGACAAGTGCAATAGCATAATCAATAAAATATACTTTTTTATAAAAGAAAGAAGTATTGTGTTATTTACAACTAACTTTTGAATGATTTAGGAAAAATGTGTGAGTGTGTGTGTGAGAATCAGAGGGGGAAGAAAAGGAGAGGAGGGAGAGAGGTGCTGAAAATGAGGCAAATTGTAAAGATTGATGAATGTAGGTAAAGGATTTATGAGTCCTCATTATACTATTGAATTTTTCTATGAGCTTGAAATCTTTCAAAAGAAAAGAGTGCAATGAGCTCGTGGTGGGAAGCACTCCTTTCCACTGTGAATACAGACAAAATAGATTATTTTTTTAAATGTTTATACACTCAAATTCAGAAGTGAGAAAAAGAAATATACAAATGCCATAAAGTAGGAAAAAATCAAGCCATAGTAATGAGTGAGAACTGAATGGTGTCAGTCCACAGACAGCAACCTTCAGGGATTTGAGAACTAGCAGGATTTGAAAATCACTGGCTGCAAACTAACTGAAGTTTCTGCAATGAAGGGAGACAGACCAGGCTCTCTGCACAAAACCAAGAGCTGAGGAAAAACTGCCCCAAGTGACTCCTATACTCAGCAATGGAGCGAGACTGAATGGAGTGTCCATAATATGACCATTCAGAAATTAGAATGCCTAGCCTTCCTCTCACTCATGATTGGGAATGATATTAATTCTTCACATTCATAAACATAACATGGTTTATCTCTATGCTTACTCAGCTCTTCCTATGACATAATCAGTTTCTGAAACCAATCTCATCTATATATCCTCTACCCCACCACCATCTTTTTTACCCCTTAAATAGTCAAACATGACTTCTAGTCAGGAAAAAGTCAATGATTCCTGCTGTATAAGAATAAAATACTTCCAATTTTCTGCTTCAAAGTATTGCTCTTCATCAGTAGTCTAAAAATACAAAATAATGTAATTAAATCTATATTTCTGATTTCCTGCCCCAAAATGAGCTTTCCTTGTTGAACTCTTGCATGTTGACTAAGAAATATAAATGACATTAATTGGGTGGATTACTATTATTTGCTCTTAACAATATTGTTCAAATCCATATTCTTTTTCATGGTGAAATTACCACTCTATGGTCAAGGTAGAAGTTGATTTTGAAAGCAAGAAGCCAAGCACTGGTAGAGAAATTAGCATTTTGACATAATTCAACAGTAATTTTAAAATAACCCTTTGGTTCTGAATTTAGGTCAAATTTTTCCTAAAACTACACTCCTGATTTAATAAGAAGCAATGTTATAAATGAAGCAAGCAGCATATATCCATGAGCATTGTTTTCCACAGATCTAGTTGTTTTCTCAAGCTCTAAAAGAAATAAGAACAGTGGTTTCCTTACCTTGTTCCCCTTACACACGTGATAAGAAACAGACTTCTCTGTGCTTACTCATGATGCCTGCTGCGCTACCAGCCAGTCCTGCTGATTCAGTATGCTCTGTTTGATCCTAAAGAAAAAAACACGCTGCTCAGTACATTTGCTAAAGCAATAAGCCCTAATTTTCTTCATATAAACCTATCATAGCTGGACAAATAAAAGCTACAGGGCTTAAACAATAAATTACAATCACATCTTCAGATTTAAAGATGTGGTCATTATGTAATGGAATGCAGCAGTAGACACATTTCATTGTCTAAAAAGGCCAAAAAGTAAATGTTTCAAAGAACAGTTAAGAATTTGTGCACACTTATATTCAATAGATAATACAGAGTGAAACATCAAGGTAGGCACTTTCTACCCAATGTCTTTGTGTTAATTCATAAAAATACCACTGGTTTTATATTACAATAGGCCCTCCAAGTAACCAAAGCTAACAAAACTGTTGCTTCACAAGAAAGTCCTCTGTTCATGTGGATTTTTTTCTACCTATCAAAAATTCTTAAAATGAGATTCAAATGATTCCTGCTACGATTTTTATTGCCAAACAACTGTTTTTCCTCTAAATGGAGTTTCATGATTCCAGACCTTTTCTGTTTAGAAACAATGATTCTATTAACCCAATTTTAACTTATACTATCAGGGGTATGCAAAAGACAAAGCTTTCTCAAATGTTATTTCCTTCTTCTGAATATATGACAGTATCTATGAAGTTATAGCAGTCCAACAAATGCCTAGAGAAGTGCTCAGATATAATCTGAAGTTCTTTAAAAGCCTAATTTGGCCTTGAACAAGATTAGTAGTTGAAACTAATTAGAATAAAACTAAGTCCCTAGCTGGTGTGGCTCAGTGGACTGAGTGCCAGCCTGTGAAACAAAGCGTAGACAGTTTGATTCCCGTTCAGGGCATATAATTGGGTTGCGGGCCAGGTTCCCAGTTGGGGGCACAAGGGAAGCAACCACATATTGATGTTTCTTTCCTTCTTTCTCCTTCCCTTCCCCTCTCTCTAAAAATAAATAAATAGACTTTTGGCCAAGATGGAGGCATAGGTAGATATACTGTGCCTCCTCCCACAGCCAAAAGAAGGACGACGACAAATTTTAAAACAAAAAACAACCAGAAATGCAAGAAAATCAAACTGTATAGAAGCCAGACAACCAAAGAGTTAAAGAAGAACATTCATCCAGACCAGTAGGAAGAGACGGGAAGCCAGGGTGGAGAGGACTCACAGTCAGGTGGCGGCTGGAAGACCGGGGCAGGATGCAACTGGCAGACCGGGTGGTCCTACATTTGTGCATGGATAAACCAGGAGAAAGAACTGGGGAGAAAGACAGACTGTAAAACTGAGGATACCAGCACGGGGAAATAAAGACTCAAAACTCTGACTGAAAAACCTGTGGGAGTTGCAGTGGCAGGAGCAACTCCAGCCTTACAGGAGAGTTCACTGGAGAGACCCACAGGGTCCTAGAATGTACAGAAACCCATCCACCTGGGTATCAGCAACAGAAGGGCCCAATTTGCTTGTGGGTAGTAGAGGAAGTTAATGAAAGCTGAACAAGAGCTGAGTAAGCAATATTGTTCCCTCTCGAACCTGTCCCCCACATAGAGCACCACAATGTAGTCATGTGGGTTGCCCCACCCTGGTGAATACCTAAGGATCCACCCCTTACTACCTAACAGGTGTGCCTAGACCAAAAAAAAAAAAAAAAAAAAAAAAAAAAAAAAAAAAAAAAAAAAAAAAAAAAAAAAAAAAAAAAAGGCCCGAATGCAAGAACAGATCAAAGCTCCAGAAAAGAAACAACTAAGGGATGAAGAGATAGCTAACATATCAGATGCAGAGTTCAAAATACTGGTAATCAGGATGCTCACAGAAATGGTTGAGTATGCTTGCAAAATAAAGGAAAATGTAGGCTACGAAAAATGAAATAAAGAAAAATACACAGGGAACCAACAGTGAAGGGAAGGAAACTGGGACTCACATCAACAGTTTGGAGCAGAAGGAAGAAATAAACATTCAAGCAGAACAGAAAGGAAAAAAAAAACAAGAATTCAAAAAAATGAGAAGAGGCTTAGGAACCTCCAGGACAACTTTAAGTGTTCCAACATCCAAATCATAGGGGTGGCAGAAGC